>CM038792.1:69173650-69758115 GCA_021764765.1 Vicia sativa
TTCGAAATCGATGAAAGTTGAAGTGAATATAAGTTTTCAAAAAATCTGATGAAATTTTAACTGAATATAACTCTTTAAAAAATATGGTGAAAATTGAAGTGAACATACATCTTAAGATAATCTAAAGAAATATGAAATGAATATTAGTCCTCGCATTACTTCCATGAAATTCCTTGGAATATAAATCTTGTACTCATGAAATTTGAAGTGAATATAAGTCATCAGAAAATCTGGTGAAACATGAAGTGAATACAAGTCTTAAGAAAATTAGATGAAATTTGAAGTGAATAAAAGCTTTAGAAAATCTGTTTAAAATTGAATTGAACATAAATCTTAAGATAATGTTATGAAATTTGACGTGAACATAAGTCTTCAGAAAATATGATGAAATTTAGGTGAATATTAGTCTTCAAAAATGATGAAATTTAAAGTGAATATAACTCTTCAGAAAATCTAATGAAATTTGAAGTGAATATAAGTTCTAAAAATCTTATGATAATTGAAGTGGATATAAATCTTAAGATAATCCATGAAATTTGAAGTGAATATGGTCCCTCGTAAAACTGGGTGAAACTTGAAGTGAATATAAGTCTTCAGAAAATTAGATGAAATTTGAAGGAATATAAATCTTCAGAAAAATCTATGAAATTTGAAGTGATATAAGTCAAAAAATTTGAGAAATTTAAGTGAATATAAGTCTCAAAAAATATATGAAATTTAAAGTGAATATAATCTAAGATAACTGAAATCAATTTAGTATAAGTCTTAAAACTGTGAAATTTGAAGTGAATATAAGTCTAAAATTAGGAATTGAAGAACATAAGTTCAAAAATCGTTTAAATTGAATGAATATAAGCTTATAAAACTAATTAAATTTATAGAATATAAGTCTTCGTAAATGTGAAATTAGTGAATATAAATCTAAGATAATCTGATGAAATTTGAAGTGAATATAACCCCTTCGTAAAATTTAATGAAATTTGAAGTGAATATAAGTCTCTAGAAAATCTGATGAAATTTTAAGTGAATATAAGTCTCAAAAAATCTTATGAAAATTGAAGTGAAATATACATCTTCGATAATCAATGAAATTTGAAGTGAATATAAGTTTTAAAAATCAAAGCGCAAATTGAAGTGAATATAAGTTCAAAATTAGATGAAATTTGAAGTGAATATAAGTCTTCAGAAAATCTGGTAAAATCAGTTAATATAAATCTTAAGATAATCTGATAAATTTGAAGTGAATATAAGTCTTAAATCTGATGAAATTGAAGTGAATAAGTCTTCGTAAAATTTCCAGAAATATCACAATATAAATCTTAAGATGAAATTTGAAGTGAATATAATCTTCAAAATCTATGAAATTTGAAGGAATATAAGTCTTCAGAAAATCTAATGAAATCTGAAGTGAATATAACCTCAAAAAATCTGATGAAATTCAAGTGAATATAAATCTTAAGATAATCATGAAATTGAAGTGAATATAAGTCTCAAAAACTGATGAAAATTGAAGGAAATATAAACGTTAAGATAATCTGATGAAATTTGAAGTGAATATAAGCTCAAGAAAATCTATGAAAACTGAAGTGAATATAAGTCTCAAAAATTAGATGAAATTAAGTGAATATAAGTCTTAAAAATCTGATTAATTTGAAGTGAATATAAGTCTTCAAAAATTTGGTGAAATTTGAAATGAATATAAGTCTTCAAAAATCTGATGAAATTTAAAGTGAATATAAACCTTAAAACTGTGAAAATTGAAGTGAATATAAGTCTTCGAAAACTGTGAAATTAAGTGAATATAATCTTGAAAATTAGATGAAATTTGAAGTGAATATGTTCTTCGTAAAATCAAGTTAAAATAGATACGAATATAAGTCTTCAGAAAATTTGGTAGAAATTTGAAGTGAATTTAAGTCTTCAAATCTAATGAAATTTGAAGTGAAATAAGTCTTCGTAAAATCCGGTGAAATTTGAAGGAATTATAATTTAAGAAAAATCAAGAAATTTGAAAATGAATATAAGTCTTCAGAAAATCTGGTTAAATTGAAGTGGAACATAAATCTTAAGATTAACTGAAATTTGAAGTGAATAAGTCTTAAGAAATCAAAAGAAATTGAAGTGAATATAAGTCTAAAACTGATGAAATTTAGTGAATATAAGTCTTCAGATAATGATGAAATTTGAAGTGAATATAAGTCTTCAAAAATCCAGTGAAATTTAAAGTGAATATAAGTCTTCTAAAAATATGAAATTTGAAGAATATAAGTCTTCAAAAATCAGTAGAAATTGAATGAATATAAGTCTTTAATATAATCAAGGAAATTTGAAGTTAATATAAGTCTTCGAAAATACTGATGAAATTTGAAGTGAATATAAGTCTTTAGAAAATCTGAAATTTGAAGTGAATATAAGTCTCAAAATATGGTGAAAAATTGAAGTGAATATAAATTCAAGATAACTGAAGGAATTTAAATAATATATTGCCCTTAAAATCTAATGAAATGAAGTGAATATAAGTCTTCAAAAAATCTTATGAAAATCATAGAATATACATAGTCTTCATAAAATCCGATGAAATTTGAAGGAAATATAATCTTAAAAAAACTGATGAAATTTGTAATATAAGTCTTCTAAAACTGTGAAATTGAAGGATATAAGTTCTCAAAATTAGATGAAATTTGAAGTGAATATAAGTCTTAAGAATCGTGAAATTGAAGTGAACATAATCTTAAGATAATCCGAAATTTGAAGTGAATATATGTCTTCGTAAAATCATGAAATTTAATGAATAATAGTCTTAAAATCCGATGAAATTTGAAGTGAATATAAGTCTTTGGATAATTCATGAAATTTGAAGTTAATCAAAGTCTTCAAAAATCTGATGAAATTTGAAGTGAATATAAGAATTCAAAAAATTTATGAAAATTGAAGTGAATATACATCTTAAGATAAATGATGAAATTTGAAGTGAATATAAGTCTTCAAAACTATGAAATTTGGTGAATATAAGTCTTAGAAAATCTGAAGAAACGAAAGAAATATAAATCTTTAAAAAAAAAACGATAAATTTGAAGTGAATATAAGTCTTGAAATCTGCAGAATTTGAAGTGAATAATATTTTTCAAAATTAGATGAAATGAAGGAATATAAGTCTTTAGAAAATCTTGTTAAAATTACAAATATAAGTCTTTAGAAAATCTGCGAATTGAAGTCTTCTTGCTAGAAAATCTGACAAATTTGAAAAGAATATAAATCTTAAAAATCTGATGAAATTGAATAATAAGTCTTCTAAAATCAGAATTAAAGTAACAGTAATCTGTAAAATCTTAGGAAAATTAAAGTGAATATATATCTAAGAAAATCTGATGAAATTTGAAGTGAATATAAGTCTTCAAAAATCTGATGAAATTTGAAGTGAATATAAGTTCTAGAAAATCTGGTGAAAATTTGAAGAATATAAATCTTAAGATAATCTAATGAAATGAAGTGAATATAAGTCTTCAAAAATGTTGATGAAATTTGAAATGAATATAGCTTAAAATATCTTATGAAAATTGAAGTGAACATCAATCTTAAGATAACCTAGTGAAATTTAAAGTGAAAATAAGTCTTGAAATCTATGAAATTTGAAACATTTTAAGTTCTAAATCGACAAAATTTGAAGTGAATATAAGTCAAAAATCTAATGAAATTTAAGTGAATATATCTTAAGATAATCGATGAAATTTGAAGTGAATATAAGTCTTTAGAAAATCTGATGAAATTTAAGGAATATAAGTCTCAAAAATCTATGAAAATTGAAGTGAACAAAACTAGATAACTGATGAAATTTGAAGTGAATATGTCTTCATATATGAATATAAGTTTCCCAAATAAATATGAAGTTGAAATATGTTCAAAAATCCGATGAAATTTGAAGCAACATACATCTTAAGAAAACTGTTGAAATTTGAAGTATAGTCTTCAGAAACTAAAATTGAAGTGACAACTAAAAGATGATAACTGATAAATTTGAAGTGAATATAGTCTTAAGAAAATCAAAAGAAATTTGAAGCGAATATAAGCGTTCAGAAAATCTGATGAAATTTAAAGTGAATATAAGTCTTCAGATAATCTGGCAAAATTTGAAGTTAATATAAGTCTTCAAAATATCTAGTGAAACTTGAAGTGAATATAAGTCTTTAGAAAATTAGATGAAATTTGAAGTGAATATAAGTCTTCAGAAAGCTGGTGTAAATTGAATTGAACATAACTCTTAATATAATCTGATGAAATTTGAAGTTAATATCAGTCTTCAGAAAATATGATGAAATTTGAAGTGAATATAAGTCTTTAGAAAATCTGATGAAATTTGAAGTGAATATAAGTCTTCAGAAAATATGGTGAAAATTGAAGTGAACATAAATCTTAAGATAATCTGATGAAATTTGAAGTGAATATATGTCTTCAGAAAATCTAATGAAATTTGAAGTGAATATAAGTCTTCAAAAAATCTTATGAAAATTGAAGTGAACATACATCTTAAGATAATCTATTTAAATTTGAAGTGAATATAAGACTTCACAAATTCAATGAAATTTGAAGGAAATATAAATCTTACAAAAAATCCGTAAAAGTTAATATAAGTCTTAAATCGGGTACCATGAAAATTATGATAAGTCTCGTAAAATTAGATGAAATTTGAAGTGAATATAAGTCTCAGAAAATCTGGTTAAAATTGAAGTGAACATCAATCTAAGATACTCCGATAATTGAAGTGAATATGCTTCTAAAATGAGATGAAATTAAGTGAATATAGTCTTCGTAAAGTCTGAAGAAATTTAAAGTGAATTTATGTCTTTGGTCATCCGGGCGAATTTGAAGTAAATGTCTTCCAAAAATCTGGTGAAATTTGAAGTGAATATAAGACTTCAAAATCTTATGAAAATTGAAGGAACATACATCTTAAGATAACTGATGAAATTAAGTGAATATAAGTCTTCGTAAACTGAAATTTGATGAATATAAGTCTTCAGAAAATCTGATGAAATTTGAAAGAAATATAAATCTTAAAAAAATCTGATGAAATTTGTTGTGAATATAAGTCTTCAGAGAATCTGGTGAAATTTTAAGTGAATAATAGTCTTTTCAAAATTAGATGAAATTTGAAGTGAATATAAGTCTTTAGAAAGCTGGTTAAAATTGAATTGAATATAACTCTTAATATAATCTGATGAAATTTGAAGTTAATATCAGTCTTCAAAAAATATGATGAAATTTGAAGTGAATATAAGTCTTTAGAAAATCTGATGAAATTTGAAGTGAATATAAGTCTTCGGAAAATATGGTGAAAATTGAAGTGAACATAAATCTTAAGATAATCTGATGAAATTTGAAGTGAATATGTCTTCAAAATCAATGAAATTTGAAGTGAATATAAGTCTTCGAAAATCTTATGAAAATCAAGAGAACAAACTGCTTGGGTGAAAAACTATATATGATCTTAGTGACTGGAGGCTCATACGAAAGACGCATGGCCTCCAAGCTACCGTCTAACTTACCCCACTAAGTTGGGAGCCCTTTTATAGATGGAACAGATATCCTCTTTAGTGTGTAGTTTAGAGTGGAATGAGAGAATGATCCTTTTCCATGGCCCTAAGGCCTCCTTTTATAGCATAACAATCACTAATGAACAGCAATGACAACCGCTCACTTAATATTTCTGAAACCGCTACTTAATGATTCGTAACGTTCAGAATCGACCGGCATAAATAATGAATCCGAGACCAATCTGACCCTCCAGCCCGATAACATTCAACATCCCGGCTGACCTTATCTCTATCCCGAATTCCGGAACTATGCTAGGATAAGGTTGCCTGTTAGTTGCAGTCCGAGATCCATCCCGGATGCTCCGGCAAACCTCCTCCGGGTCTTATATCCGCCGGGAAATTTATGCATGATCATAAGCCCCATATGGTTAGCATGGTTTCACCTCAAGCTTTATGCCTGGGAAATAGAAACATAACTTTGGATCCGAGCCGGACCTCAATACCAACTCCTGTGCTTAAGTGAATTTATGTCAGCACAGTGGTTTATCAAGCTTTTGAGGTTTTTGGTGTCTTTACGAGACGCCGTTGAATCGATAACACAACAGAATGGCTGCTTTTAGCCCGCCGGACCTGCATTTAGCTGGCCGGATAAAAATTCCTTTCGACTCCCATCTTAATTGAGCAGAAGATATATAGATGCAGACTAGCCCCTGAGTATCTTTATCAAGGCTGATGAAATGTTTACTTGGAATCCAATTAAGGTCCTTCACTTACATGCCCTCGGTAATAGAGTATTTCTTAAGGTCGCCGTGAACGCTATGTTATGCTACTATCCCAGTTTACATGGCGAGCAAACATTTGTTCACAACGCCAATGTATTCCTATCCTCGTCCTGAATCGAAATCTAGCTAACCTAAGCATAACACTCGCTTTAGTCCGACTGGCTATAACTTTAAAATCGTAAAGATTATTTAACTAGACCAGCCCCAAGTCGTGAAGATGAATCAAGCAGGCTATATTGACTTTCCAAGCACATAACAACTGTTCGCATAATTCACTTTTAACGCTTTTACGTGAAATAGGATATAGAGCTCTCGCGGTCGGGCCGAATTTAGAGGTTTCAACGCCACTGTTGATCCGAAAGTGAAAATAGCTCTATGTGACGCAATCTCGAGGTTTAATGCCACAAGAGAGATCCGAGATTAATCGGAGCTCTTGGTAGCTCACTGAGGCTTCAACGCCACCAGAGCGATCCCAGAGAGACCGCTCCCATGCTTCAAGAAATATAGTGTAATCGCCACAAGGAGTTGATCCGAGACGGAATCATAGTCCAGCGAAGGTGACTCAGCAGGTTGTTCCAGTAGAACAGAGCCTTTGAGGTTCAGAACTCCATAGGATGATCCGAGAGATCTTGAGCCAAACCGAGTCTGACCTGAAGGTTGTCGCATGAGGGAACAGAGCCTTCGAGGTCGTGAGCCTCTAGGATGATCCGAGACGGCCTCGAGCCCAATCGAGGTCGACTGTGAGGGTTCAGAGCCTCCGCTGAGGTTGGTTCAGGGGCCAGGTTTCGCGAGGTTGACCAAGGAGTATTCGATAGGAAAGAGCCTTTCCGTGGATCGAAAGACGATCATAGACCAGCTTAGCAAAGACGCCGCCAATGGGTTCGTATTTGCCTAGGTTGACCAAGGAGTATTCCAAGATAGGAACAGAGCCTTCCGTGATCGAAAGATTGAATGCAGACCGAGCGGCAGCACGCCGCCAATGGGTTCGAGCCTCAAGCGAGTTGACTAAGAGTATTTCGATAGAATGCAGAGCCTTCCGTGATCGAAAAGACGATCATGACCGAAATGAAAAGACGTCGCCAACGGGTTCAGAGCCTCAAGCGAGGTTGACCAAGGAGTATTCTGTATAGAATGCCTTCTGTGATCGAAAGACGATCATAGACCCGAGCTTAGCAGACGCCGCTAATGGGTTCGAGCCCAAGCGAGGTTGACCAAGGAGTATTCAGATAGAATGTAGCCTTTGGACTGAAAGACGATCACAGACCGAGCCAGCAAGCCGCCAATGGGTTCGAGCCTCAGCGAGGTTGACCAAGGATATCCGTATAGAATGAGCCTTCCAGATCGAAAGACGATCATAGACCGAGCTTAGAAGACGCCGCCAATAGGTTCGAGCCTCAAGCGAGGTTGGGAGTATTCCAGATAGGAACAGAGCCTTCCGTGATCAAAGACGATCATAGACCGAGCTTAGCAGTACGTCGCCAATGGGTTCGAGCCTCAAGCGAGTTGACCAAGAGTATCTGTGATAGGAACAGAGCCTGATCGGAAAACAAGTAGACCGAGCTTAGCAAGACGCCGCCAATGGGTTCAAAGCCTCAAGCGAAATACTCAAGGAGTATTCCGTATAGGAACAGAGCCTTTCCGTGATCGAAGACGATCAGACCGAGCATAGCAGTACGTCGCTATAGCCGAGTCTTGAGGTGCGGAGCACATTTATCCGTTACATCCTATAGTTCTTATAAACTATACTAATTCCAAGATGCCTCCCTCACACAAGAGGGTAAGACTAATACCTTTACACAATGGTATTTAAACAATATTGTAATTTTTACAAATTTCAATGTTCAATCTACCTGGCTTTTCACTGCCTTCACTTCTATCATTCTTGATTGGGATGGTTATATGAGCCCCCAAGCGTGAGGTTTTGTAAGAACAAAGTGAAGCGCTTTGACACCGAGCCACCCCGGATCAAAGAGAACTCTATTTTCTCATCGTTGATTCTTAGTCCTGCTGAACAAGGACTGTAACAATGAGGTCTGCTACACATAAAGCACAACATTAATAAAGTAATGGAATGCCGCATTAATATTTATTTACTAAAAATATAATTTTAATGAGCAAAATTGTTTCCATTTGTCTTTAATGTATTGCTGCAACTTCAGAGAAAAATGATTACGCTTAACATAAAATTTATCAACCATGTATTTAGAACGGTCTCCATTAGTATTGAATTATTTACTTCCATGGATCATAATTGATCATCAAAAATATGCATATAAGTAGCAATCTATGTTTCATGAATACCGAACACAAAAATCTTTGATCGTCAAATGTAATGCTTAAAGAGTACCTTACATGACCTACACTGATCAATATAGGCACGAGACTATACACCACTCAATGACTATCCTTTAATAAAATATGATGTATCATATATGAATATTCACCAAGAAGAAAAAGTATTCAAGGCTATCACCATTTTAGAGAACTTCTCAAGTGTCCAACGGTTGGTGGAAAATCACAACACAAATCGCTTATACTTTTAAAAATAATCTTGAATGTCATTAGCCTTACGAAAAGTCAAACAGACTCTAATCAATTCATTAGCAAATAATCAAATCAAGTATTGTCATCCTAAACCATAACTAATTGAAGCGGTATTCACGACAACGCCCGATGAATCCATGTCCTTTGTAAACATCTCATATTCATAGTGAAACAGATCACAAGAGGACAGTAAACCGGTATCATAAGCAAGAGAGAAAACTTATCTTTCAATGGTGGAGCATCTGGCATCAGTCGCATGCATCTCACACGATACGGTCAGTTGCAACATCGACTTTATCACCGCATCCAAGACTCAATAAAGTGCTTAAATCAAGATTTTGACTATCAAAGAAAGATTTGATTTAGAATACCCATGCCACACGTTGTTCGACTAAATATAAATGCAAAGTAAAACACAAGTGAAAGCATCAAATATATCTTTAATCGATAATAAATAATATTTGTGGTCACAAGTAAACCAATCAAAATCACTCATCCCGCGCTCATTGATTTGTTGTTGCATCCGATCAATCCTTCAAACAAATATCATTCCTTATGGCATTGATGGATTTGTGAGCTTACCTCCGACTTCGATCATGCTGTTAGCACTCAAACAACATTATTCTGCTACAATGGATGAAGACCGGATAATATTATGTATGTTGTAGCTTTCAACCAAAAAACTTAATTGACTCCAGCCGCACAAAGTTTGACTTGCTCATCCATTGACAGAGTCCCTTATTACATAACAGGACATTTAGTGAACCATGGATAGAAAATAAAGGTCTTAAGAGCAAGTATGCTAGATCCAATATGACCGCTTTTAATCATTCTACATACAAGTTATCTGTATTTTTTTAAGTAAGTAAAAATGTTTATCTTTCAATGACGATAGAGCTCAAGCCGCTCCACCGGTAACTAGGATTCTCCGATAACGTAGCTTTGGTCGAGTTTCTGTTTACATGACGGAATGACCCGTGATTCAAATGTTGCGCTTAGCCATCAGAGTCTCCTTCGTCGATCGCTTCTTCCTCCTCGCAGATGTCTACGACTGACTCGCTGCACTCCGCCCTCCTCTCTGCTTGTGATGTATTCGACGATCATTGACACATGATGTTCTACAAATTATAGAAGCTGTCCCGACGATACCATTACTGGGATCCTGTGAAAGTCAACAACTCAAACAATGGAAACAAACGCGACGATAAGTCGATTCTCGCTTTACCCAAGATTCCCCACCGATATGTCCCAGCACAAATCATGCTAAAGATGTTATGTCAGAACTGTAATTATTTTACACACGACCCTTTTCCCGGGTAGATATAAACTCGCCGCCTACATGATATATGTCTCATTAAATCTATCAATGCACATTGATCGCACATCATGTATAAGCTCTTTCGATGGCTATGCCGCTCGAACCGTGTCTCAGAATGAACAGGATATAACTTTCAATAAACACTAAATAAATCAGTATCCATAACAGGATGCCTTTCCTCAGAACACTTAAGCACATGACAACAACGGGTTATAAAAGTCATCACAACATTATATTAGTATTCGGGTTTGGGCTCATGTATCGACTAGAGTCAAGATTGTGTTTTAGCATTTGATTGTCATAACAATGAGAATAGAAATTGTGCAGTGCTACTTATCCTTTAGTTGATCTTGACGCGTCGATTGCCATGAAGTCACTTAGCAGAGGATTATCTCGTTATCACAACTACAACTAGGTAACCGACAAGCAATTATCTGTCATTAAATCACAAATGCAACTGATACAATAATATTCTCACACGCTATTTAATGTTATCATCCAAATTTAATTATGACCACATATCGAAGCATATACTACAAACGAGAATGACATGGTTACCAAGATGGTATACTTATCTTTAATGACGCACGCCGACGAGTCCGATTAGCGTGACGGCGATCCAAATCGAGTGCCACCAATGCCTTTTATCGAGTGCATAGCTAACAGCTAAACATTTCATCCAATTTAACAAATGATCAAGACCGAAAATATGTCGGCGCAGGATCGATCGAGGGATCTGCTTGATAAGCATATCAACACCAGTATTCTTAACTGATGTTTGACCATCGATCCGCCTAACATCGTTATCTCCGACCGGATGTTCTCATCGAGAGTTAAGCCGAGGATGGAATGGTTGATCGGACCAAAGATGCAATTTCACCTGATCGACTCAAACTCTTCTATGTAGCTGCCTCTGATCCTTCCAACGATGCACCAGCCCGATTTGCACCTGATCAAACATGCAACCAATTTGACGGACTCAACTTCTTCTATGTAGCCATGGATCGTTGTAACTGGAGGTAATGTAACCCGGGCGAGATGGCGATGTGGATGAAATGGTGATCCACTAATGTCCTTCCTTTCCTGGGTTGATAGCAATGTGACACCACCTGTCAGCATCACCGATTTCACCCACGATAATAGTACCACCCGACCTCATTTTTTCTTACTTTAGCCAACAACAAATTTATCTCAAATGTAAAGTCTGCTTTTACTAAATGGAAACAAGTTCATGGTAAGACCATGGTTTTATATCACCTAGTAAAAAGTGATTATTTTGGTCTAAATGGGCCTCAGGTAGTTTACTGAGGCCCCCCCAATGGGCGCCCAATTTGTGAAAAAACTATATATATGATCTTAGGATCTGAGGCCTGAACGAAGATGGCTCCAAGCTACCGGTCTAGCTACATTCCTACCGCTGGGGAGCCCTTATAGATGGAGTAGATATCCTCTTATGTGTAGTTTAGGGAGGGAATGAGAGAATGATCCTTTCCATGGCCCTAAGGCCTTTTATAGCATAACAACTACTAATGAACATAATGATGTAACCGTCCACTTAATATTTGAACCGCTACTTAATGATTCACTCAGAACTGACCCATAAATAGCGATCTGAGACCAATCCCACCCTCCCAGCCCCGGATAGACGTCCGTCATATCCTGGCCGATTCCGTCTCTTATCCGACTGGAACTATGTCTGATAAGTGTCTCATAGTTACAGTCCGATCCATCCCGGATGTCTACAAACCCTCCTCCGGTCTTATATCTCGGCTGGGAAATTTATGCATGATCACATACATCTTAAGATAATCTAATTAAATTTGAAGTGAATATAAGACTTCACAAAATCCGATGAAATTTGAAGGAAATATAAATCTTACAAAAAATCTGATGAAATTTGAAGTTAATATAAGTCATCAGAAAATCTGGTGAAACATGAAGTGGATATAAGTCTTCAGAAAATTAGATGAAATATGAAGTGACTATAAGTCTTCAGAAAATCTGGTTAAAATTGAAGTGAACATCAATCTTTAGATACTCTGATAAATTTGAAGTGAATATATGTCTTCAGAAAATGAGATGAAATTTTAAGTGAATAATAGTCTTCAGAAAGTCTGATGAAATTTATAGTGAATTTATGTCTTTGGATTATCTGGCGAAATTTGAAGTTAGTCAAAGTCTCCAAAAAATCTGGTGAAATTTGAAGTGAATATAAGACTTCACAAAATCTTATGAAAATTGAAGTGAACATACATCTTAAGATAATCTGATGAAATTTGAAGTGAATATAAGTCTTCAGAAAATCTGATGAAGTTTGATGTGAATATAAGTCTTCAGAAAATCTGATGAAATTTGAAAGAAATATAAATCTTAAAAAAATCTGATGAAATTTGTTGTGAATATAAGTCTTCAGAGAATCTGGTGAAATTTTAAGTGAATAATAGTCTTTTCAAAATTAGATGAAATTTGAAGTGAATATAAGTCTTTAGAAAATCTTGTTAAAAATTGATACAAATATAAGTCTTCAGAAAATCTGGTGAATATAAGTCTTCAGAAAATATGATGAAATTTGAAAGAAATATAAATCTTAAAAAAATCTGATGAAATTGAAGTGAATATAAGTCTTCAGAAAATCAGAAGAAATTTCAAGTGAATATAAGTCGTCAGGAAATCGGGTGAAAATTAAAGTGAACATAAATCTTAAGGAAATCTGATGAAATTTGAAGTTTATATAAGTCTTCAGAAAATCTGATGAAATTTGAAGTGAATATAAGTCTTCAGAAAATCTGGTGAAAATTTGAAGTGAATATAAATCTTAAGATAATCTAATGAAATTTGAAGTGAATATAAGTCTTCAAAAATGTTGATGAAGTTTGAAATGAATATAAGTCTTCAAAATATCTTATGAAAATTGAAGTGAACATCAATCTTAAGATAATCTGGTGAAATTTAAAGTGAAAATAAGTCTTCAGAAAATCTGATGAAATTTGAAATGATTTTAAGTCTTCAGAAAATCAGACAAAATTTGAAGTGAATTTAAGTCTTCGAAAATCTAATGAAAATTTAAGTGAACATATATCTTAAGATAATCTGATGAAATTTGAAGTGAATATAAGTCTTTAGAAAATCTGATGAAATTTTAAGTGACTATAAGTCTTCAAAAAATCTAGTGAAAATTGAAGTGAACAAAAATCTTAAGATAATCTGATGAAATTTGAAGTTAATATAAGTCTTCAGACAATATGATGAAGTTTAAAGTGAATATAAGTTTTCAAAATATCTTATGAAATATGAAGTGAATATAAGTCTTCAGAAAATCCGATGAAATTTGAAGGAATTATATAATTCTTAAGAAAACTGTTGAAATTTGAAGTGAATATAAGTCTTCAGAAAATCTGGTTAAAATTGAAGTGGACATAAATCTTAAGATAATCTGATAAATTTGAAGTGAATATAGTCTTAAGAAAATCAAAAGAAATTTGAAGTGAATATAGGCCTTCAGAAAATCTGATGAAATTTAAAGTGAATATAAGTCTTCAGATAATCTGGCAAAATTTGAAGTTAATATAAGTCTTCAAAATATCTAGTGAAACTTGAAGTGAATATAAGTCTTAAGAAAATTAGATGAAATTTGAAGTGAATATAAGTCTTCAGAAAGCTGGTTAAAATTGAATTGAACATAACTCTTAGTATAATCTGATGAAATTTGAAGTTAATATCAGTCTTCAAAAATATGATGAAATTTGAAGTGAATATAAGTCTTTAGAAAATCTGATGAAATTTGAAGTGAATATAAGTCTTCAGAAAATATGGTGAAATTGAATATAAATCTTAAGATAATCTGATGAAATTTGAAGTGAATATATGTCTTCAGAAAATCTAATGAAATTTGAAGTGAATATAAGTCTTCAAAAAATCTTATGAAAATCGAAGAGAACATACATAAGACTTCACAAAATCCGATGAAATTTGAAGGAAATATAAATCTTACAAAAAATCTGATGAAATTTGAAGTTAATATAAATCATCAGAATATCTGGTGAAACATGAAGTGGATATAAGTCTTCAGAAAATTAGATGAAATATGAAGTGACTATAAGTCTTCAAAAATGAAGTGAACAAATTAGATAAGATAAATTTGAAGTGAATATATGTCTTCAGAAAATCAGATGAAATTTTAAGTGAATAATAGTCTTCAGAAAGTCTGATGAAATTTAAAGTGAATTTATGTCTTTGGATAATCTGGCGAAATTTGAAGTTAGTCAAAGTCTCCAAAAAATCTAGTGAAACTTGAAGTGAATATAAGTCTTTAGAACATTAGATAAAATTTGAAATGAATATAAGTCTTCAAAAATCTGGTTAAAATTGAAGTGAATATAAATCTTAAGATAATCTGATGAAATTTTAAGTGAATATAAGTCTTCAGAAAATTTGATGAAATTTGAAGGGAATATAAGTCTTCGTAAAACTCATGAAATTAAATATAAGTTTCGTGAAAATTGAAGTGAACATAAATCTTAAGATAATATGATGAATTTGAAGGGAATATCAGTCTTCAGAAAATCTTATGAAGTTTGAAGTGAATATAAGTCTTTCAAAAATCTATTAAAATTGAAGTGAACATACATCTTAAGATAATCTGATGAAATTTGTAGTGAACATAAATCTTAAGATAATCTGATGAAATTTGAAGTGAAAGTAAGTCTTAAGATTATCTGATGAAATTTGAAGGGAATATAAGTCTTCAGAAAATTAGATGAAATTTGAAGTGAATATAAGTCTTCAGAAAATCTGGTGAAAATTGAAGTGAACATAAATCTTAAGATAATCTGATGTAATTTGAAGTGAATATAAGTCTTCAAAAAATCTGAAGAAATTTGAAGTGAATATAAGTCTTCAAAAAATCTTATGAAAATTGAAGTGAACATACATCTTAAGATAATCTGATGAAATTTGAATAATAATCCATGAAATTTGAAAGAAATATAAATCTTAAAAAAATCCGATGAAATTTATAGTGAATATAAGTCTTCAGAAAGTCTGGTGAAATTTGAAGTGAATATAAGTCTTCAGAAAATCTGATGAAATTTGAAGTGAATATAGTCTTCAGAAAATCTGGTGAAAATTGAAGTGAACATAACTCAATGAAATTTGAAGGAAATATAAATCTTAAAAAAATCTGATGAAATTTGAAGTGAATATAATTCTTCAGAAAATCTGGTGAAATTGGAAGTGAATATAAGTCTTCAGAAAATTAGATGAAATTTGAAGTGAATTTAAGTCTTCAGAAAATCTGGTTAAAATTGAAGTGACCATAAATCTTAAAATAATCTGATATATTTAAGGTGAATATAACTCTTCAGAAAATCTGATGAAATTTGAAGTGTAAATAAGTCTTCGGAAAATCTGATTAAGTTTAAAGTGAATATAATTCTTCAAAAAATCAGATGAAATTTTAAGTGAATATAAGTCTTAAGAAAATTTGGTGAAAATTGAAGTGAAATTAAATCTTAAGATAATCTGATGAAATTTAAAATGAATATAAGTCTTCAGAAAATCTTGTGAAAATTGAAGTGAACATAAATCTTAAGATAATCGGATAAATTTGAAGTGAATATAACTCTTCAGAAATCTGATGAAATTTGAAGTGAATATAAGTCTTCATAAAATCTGAAGAAATTTGAAGTAAATATAAGTCTTCAGAAAATTGGGTGAAAATTGAAGTGAACATAAATCATCAGAAAATCAGATGAAATTTGAATTGATTATAAGTCTTCAAAAAATCTGGTTAAAATTGAAGTGAACATAAATCTGAAGATAATCTGATAAATTTGAAGTGAATATATGTCTTCAGAAAATCAATAGATATTTTAAGTGAATATAAGTCTTCAGAAAATCTGATGAAATTTAAAGTGAATATAAGTCTTCAGAAAATCAGATGAAATTTGAAGTGAATATAAGTCTTCAGAAAATTTGGTGGAAATTGAAGTGAAAATAAATCATAAGATAATTTGATGAAATTTGAAGTGAATGTAAGTCTTCAGAAAATCTGGTGAAAATTGAAGTGAACATGAATCTTAAGATAATCTGATAAATTTGAAGTGAATATAACTCTTCAGAAAATCTGAAGAAATTTGAAGTGAAAATAAGTCTTCGAAAAATCTGATGAAATTTGAAGTGAATATAAATCTTCAAAAAATCTGGTGAAAATTAAAGTGAACATAAATCTTAATATAATCTAATAAATTTGAAGTAAATATAACTCTTCAGAAAATCTGATGAAATTTGAAGTGTATATAAGTCTTCTGAAAATCTGATGAAATTTGAAGTAAATATAAGTCTTCAAAAAATATGGTGAAAATTGAAGTGAACATAAATCTTAAGATAATCTGATGAAATTTAAAGTGAATATAAGTCTTCAGAAAAATCTGATTAAATATGAAGTGAATATATGTCTTCAAAAAATCTTATGAAAATTGAAGTGAACATACATCTTAAGATAATCTGATGAAATATGAAGTGAATATAAGTCTTCAGAAAATCCGATGAAATTTGAAGGAAATATAAATCTTAAAAAAATCTGATGAAATTTGAAGTGAATATAAGTCTTCAGAAAATTAGATGAAATTTGAAGTGAATTTAACTCTTTAGGAAATCTGGTTAAAATTGAAGTGAACATAAATCTTAAGATAATCTGATAAATTTGAAGTGAATATAAACCTTCAGAAAATCAAAAGAAATTTGAAGTGAATATAACTCTTCAGAAAATCTGATGAAATTTAAAGTGAATATATGTCTTCAGAAAATCAGTTGAAATTTGAAGTGAATATAAGTCTTCAGAAAATTTGGTGAAAATTGAAGTTACAATAAATCTTAAGATAATCTGATGCAATTTGAAGTGAAATTAAGTCTTAAGAAAATCTGGTGAAAATTAAAATGAACATAAATCTTAAGATAATCGGATAAATTGGAAGTGAATATAACTTGAAATTCCTGGCAGCAGATACGTGATGTCACAGAGAATGTTATGACACACTATCTGACACTCTGTTAACAATTTACACATTAAATCTAAATAACAGTAAAGAACACAATAAGTTGTTTACCAGGTGTCTAACTACACCTACATCCGGGGCTACCAAGCAGTGGAGGAAATTCACTATTAGTAGAATTAATTCGTGAATAAACCACCGTTTATCTCCTTCACTTAAAACCTACCCAATGCAACTTCAACCTAAGTCCTACTTAGATCCGAGTACCACTCCCTCAATCACGAAGCGATATCAACCTATTGACTAATTGAATTGTGAAGACACACTTCAATAAACTATCTTGATCTCGCTCAAAGCTTTCAATCAAGAGACAAACACTCGTGCTTTAAAGCTTTGAGTGATAAACTACCCTTACAACAAATCCTAGTCCAATGCACTTATCAATTGATAGTTGGCTCACAAGAGAAACTAGAATTACAAAACCAATCGTTAATCCTAAAAGATACACAAATAACAAGCGCTATCTCTTTAATACATTCCAAGGGCAGATGCTTGTAAGGGTTGAATTCCTTTTAGAAGCAATTCGAAACTTTGGCTTTTTAAAGATAGTAGGGTTCACTTAATTTAATCCTAAAACATGGTCTTCTCAACAACCAATTTAGGTTTAATTAAGATTAACCTAGCAGCATGTGAGCATGCTTTCTAATAATAAAAACAATATTTAGCAACAACAAACTTCCCGAAAAATCTCAAAAAAACAGACTGTGAATGTCACATCGAATGTCATAACATCTTATGACATCGACGTTTCAGAATTTCAAAGACACTTTAGCTTCCAGTCCGAAATCTTTTAACATCCTTAGGGTGGATTTATCTTCAATCTCTCAATGTCATGACATTTATCATGACATTGTTAAAGTAGTTTTACCAAAATTAATGCCAACTTAAAAACTAACAAACTCCCCCTTTGGCACATTTTTGGCTAAAACTACTTAACCTATCAGAGAACATATGCAGCAGAAGACAAACTAGTTCTAAGCTTAAATAAACTAGAACCTAGAGATAAGATAAATTCTACCCATACAATTTCCCACAATTGCCCACATACAAAATTTTAAACAGGCCATACAATTCCCCAAAGTCCCATATAATTCCCCAAAGTCCCAGCCACTGTTTTCCATAGCATCCCACAATCATACTTCTCCCCCTTTTTAGCCATAAAGGGCCAAAGGAAACAATACAATTACCCCAAACTGTCAACATAATGATTACAATCATCCAACTTTTAAACAAAATATAGAAGGCAAAAAAACAGAGACATTTGACGAGTAACATCGAGGCAATAAGGGCAAAGTTAAGTTTCTTCTCAAGAAGTAATGTGAAAGGACACATCTTCGTAACCTTTTACTAAGAATTGTCAAGATCATCATCTTCCTCCATATGAGAAGGTATATCACCATCGCCTTTCTTCCTCAACCTCTCGTGTTTTTCTTTTCAAGAGTAGAGATCAGAGTCAAGGGTCCTTCCTTTCAAGTTCCTACGTGTCTCTTTTAGCAGAATGACATCTCCGAGAATTGGCCTTGACATTTGATGTCTCGGTGATGTCATGACAATGTCGGGACATGCTTCCTTGGAATAATTTGTAGAAGCTGGGGGGCTCTTTACACACCTATTTCCGTAATGTCGGATATTGATTAGTTATAATTCACACAAGAGGGAGGAAATGCTATTGGTCCTTTATAGCATAAGTTTAAGAATCGATCAAAATGTAGCTTCCATAACCAAACTATGCCTTTGTTCCAATAGCAAAATGAACCCCGACATCTTAATTGAAGAAAAAGCTTTCCTTCAAAGGCCAATGTTTTACTTGTGGTCAATTGTCGACACACTGATTGTCGGTTTTTCAAGTTCGTGGATGAACCCATCCGATCTCCCAAATACTTGTTGATTACACTTGGGAAAACTTCACTTTTCTTCCTCGACAAACACAGTTTTAAAATCACGATCTTCCATCGACAACCACTACAGTTCACAATAAACTCCTTCACGGACCTTCATAACAATTTGAGAACTTCACCAGCTCTCATCAACCCTTCCTTGATCGGTCAATCACATCTTTGCATTCAAGAGCATCCCACCCTTTCAAGTGCAATTTCTTCAAACTCACATATTTCCACCTATTAGCATTTTCGTGGTGAAATGAAATGTTGTCAATTGGCAGAAGCACAACCTTCTTTTGAATGAATGTCGAGACATTCTCTGTAACATCAAAGTCGAATCATCCGATCCGAGGCTCGTACTTTCCTTTCCTTACAATGAAGTGCTCTTTGGGGTATCACTAACATTCTTGACTTTGTCTTTTCCTTTGAAGTTCCAACCTTGTTTTACTAGATTTTTCTTCTTCTCACCTAGGAGTCTTGCAACCAACTTCAAGATTCTTCTCATGACCAGCTTTGAATTTTCTTTCCTTTCCTATTCCTGCAATGGGATTAACCTTGGCTATGAGGTCATTATCGAAACTCCTCATCTAGATTGATGATATGAGAAACCATATTCGATTGGTGTTCTTCTTAGAGTATCTTCAAGAATGCTATGATATCGGCAGAGGCGCAGGAGGTTTATCGAGGCACTATGATCCGGAGATTTCAAGAATCTCATGTAAATCTCATTCACATTTGCGTAGGGATCAATTACATTATCATCGTTACATCCTTCGTGAGCTGGAGCGAAAGATTTACATCACTTTGAGAATCAACATCATCACTGTCTTGACATTCTCATTGACATCTCGGATCAACAAGCTAGGCTAGCGGACTTATGATTCTGGGGAAATCCTGTGTGCTTGTTCTCATTTAGGATATCGCCACTATCCTAGCTATGGCCTCATGCACCGACCCAGATCCTTCTCTGCTTACTAGTTCTGGGGAACAGAGGATGATGGTAATCAAGTCTTACGAGGGAGATATGTGCCCTTCTTGCATTTCTTGTGTAACTCTTGGCCTTTTCGGGTCAGCCATTGCACGTGGTGTCACCCAGAGCTTTACTTGCATGGCTCCAGTGTTTGCTCTAACTTGACCATGGAGGAGACAAGGATCCAGATTCTTGAGATGAAGAGGATGATGAAGACATATTTCATGATGGTTTTGAGAGAGAGAGAGAGAAAATGGCAAAGGGTTTCGTGGTTTTTGAATGAAGAAAGTGTGATACTAATTTCAAAAGAGGAAACTATTATATGTGTGTTCTTCCTATTCTGGATCTCTTAAAATAAGGATGAAAATACCTAAATAACCCTCTTATAAACAATTGTAAATAAACCCTTTTACCCTTGTTGTAGGTACATGCCTAACTCCTCAAATTGACACCTATCCAATTTGTCCCTTAAGGTCTTAAATTGACCATTCTCAAGAGCTTTAGTAGCAATGTCACAGACAATGTCATGACATCATGTATGACATTGTGGTCATCAAGATCGCTTTATCCGGATCATCTTAAAGTAGTTTCTCCTTTCTCGCTAGGTATTTAACATAGTATAAAGCTACAGATTTTTCTTCATCGATCCAAGAGATAAGATTGCTTCTTGAGAAGAGACATCCATCAATGGGCTTTTACACAAGCTTTGATCAACACTTTCTCCACTTGTTTTCTTGGACAACTTCAAATGTGGAGGGTAAGAGTCCTGTGGCTGCCATTACTCACCAAGCTTTGACACAATTTCTTGCATAATTGCTCTGAAAGAAGTGTTGAGCCTTCCATCAATGTATTTGGATACTATGTTATTAACATAGATGGAAGCCACCATGATCTTTTTCTCCTCGGATGAGAGGTTTTATTCAAGACTCTCTCCTGTATCTTTTACAAGAAGATACTTGGTTACCCTTTCATGCGATCCTAGTACTTTGCTGTAGTACTTTAGGAGTGGTTAGATGTCTAGACATTGAGTGTGACATTCGATTTCTGTCCAACCTTATACTTACCAATCGATTCTCCTTTGTCCATGAAAGATCTTGGTATCCTTTGACTCCTCTATGGAACTGATCCTTTTATTCCTCCGAGTGTGGATGACCGATTCTGCGCCACAACTTTACTTCCTCTTCATCTTTGTCTGTAGCACATAAGGCGAGTGGTGTTCTTAGATCCCACATGTAGCGGTTGTCCTTTGATCCGACTCACATAATCACTACTCATCATTGATTACAAGATATCGGACTTAGTGAAGTTGATTGTGAATCCCATATCACATAGCGACTTATGCTAATGAGATTTGCAAACCTTTACCAAAGAATACTCCATTTAGATTTGGAACCCAGTTTGAGTTTCCAATACCTTTGATTTCTCCTTTGGCTCCATCTCCAAAAGTAACAAAGTTGGTAGAGTGATGCTTAACATTATTGAGAAGATTCCTGTCCGGTCATGTGTTTGGAACAGCCAATGTCAAAGTACCAATCTTTCTTGGTAGACACACTAAGAGAAGTGTTAGCTACCAGAGCAAAATTTCTTCTTCCACCGTTGAGGTATGATACCGTTGGTTTTAGGCTTCACATAAGACCCTTGATTAGGATATCCATGTAGCTTGTAAAAAGATTTTATGTGACCAAACCTTCCACAATAATGACACCTCCATCTTTGAAACTTTTTGTTCATGTTTCTATGATTTTGATGTTGCACCCAATGTTGTGACATGCTTTGACATTGGTCTATTAGGTCTCGTTCTTCCTTTTGTTATTGATGACTTAGTCTCCATATACCCGAGGCACCTATTCCCGACTTGTGGTATGACATCTTCTTTGTCATTGACTTCCTGTGTTTGTTCCATTCCAGTTATTAGCAAATCTCTTTGCAGCCACATACCCCGAGCCACACATTTCTGTTTTGGGTCATGACACCGCTTTGACATTGTTTTCCTATGTCTCTTCTTCTTAATGTCACCAATGGTTTCTTTTCACCACATATCCTAGACCATGCTTATTTCTGCAATTTGTCCAAGTGAAGAATTTCTTCCAACTTATCGCATGGATGTCAACATTTTAATGATTTAGACATCCGATCAAGTTTGAGTTCAACATTACAATATCACTATTTAGGTGATTTATAGTGGTGTTCTCCTTTTCTCACCTCCACTTCACATTCTTAGCTTCCAACTTCTCAATCGTTTTTTCGCTCCTCATTTTGTCGACATACTTCACCATTTTTTATACATACCTCGTAGGTTTCAAGAAGCTCTTCAAATGTCACTTCCTCATCACTAGAATCCATATCGAATTGTACACCCAGAGAGCAGTGATAAGTTTGGCACCTTCTTCCTGATTCACTTCCGAATCACCATCGCACAGTGATGCCATTCCTTTCTTTTGTTTCTTTAGAAAGGTGGGACATTCATCTAATATGTCCAAATCCTTCACATTCATGACATTGGATTTTACTGCCTTGACTTCCTTTTTCCTCTGACTTGGATCTTCTGCTGGAGTCATAAGATCTGCTGATGTCAGATGCAATGTCCTTGACATTTGACCTTGACTTTGGATCAATCCTCCTGATGAGTTTGTTGAACTGTCTTCCAAGCATAGCTATAGCTTCAGATATCTTCTCTTCATCTTCCACATTGCATCCTTCTTCAGTGTTAGATACAAGTGCTATGCTTTTGTTCTTTTGTCACAGCACCGATTCCCATCTCAAAGTCATAAGAGATCCTATAAGTTCTTCAACCTTCAAGGTGTGATGTCCTGAGCCTCTATGCGTCACTTTCATTGCAAACCTTTTAGGCAAGGATCCGAGAATCTTTCTCACCACTTTT
Source organism: Vicia sativa (assembly GCA_021764765.1). Lineage (NCBI taxonomy): Eukaryota > Viridiplantae > Streptophyta > Magnoliopsida > Fabales > Fabaceae > Vicia > Vicia sativa. The sequence continues at coordinate 69,196,609 of CM038792.1, forward strand.
CTTCTGACATCTTTTCACCAAGTGCTCCCGAGGCATTGGCATTTCAAAATATTCATGTGAAATTCATGAATAGTCTCATCTTCCTTCATCTTCAAATTCTCAAATTTGGTAGTGAGCATCCGATGTCTTGACATCTTCACCTTGGATGTCCCTCATGAGTAGTTCGAGAGTGTCCCAAACATCCTTGGCCACTCACATTGATGGACCATCAAGATGTTCTGTCAATACCATTGAACAGAGCATTCAATGCTTTAGAGTTCCCTAGAGCTAGCTCTTCTTCCTCTTTGCTCCATTCCTCCTCGTGTTTCAAGACAAGAGTCCCATCTTTCTCAAGCTTGGTGGGATGTTTCCATCCTTTGTCAACAACTCTCCAAGCTTTAATGTCCACTGATCTTAAGAAGGCAACCATACGAGGCTTCCAGTAATCATAATTAGACCCATCCAGAATAGGTGGTCTTCCTCCAAATCCTCCTTCTTTATCCATTACGCCGTAAACTATTATCCCTAGATCTCACCGAAATAACAAGGTGGTGCCCGCCGATGCCAATTGAAATTCGGCAGCAGACACGTGATGTCACAGAGAATGTTATGACACACTATCGACACTGCTAACAATTTACACAAGTAAATCTAAATAACAAGAAAGAACACAATAAGTTGTTTACCCTCTGTCTAACTACACCTACATCTGGGGCTACCAAGCCGGAGGAAATTCACTATTAGTAGAATTAATTCAGAATAAACCACCGTTTATCTCCTTCACTTAAAACCTACCCAATGCAACTTCAACCTAAGTCCTACTTAGATCCGAGTACCTACCACTCCCCTCAATCACAGCAGTTGATATCAACCTATTGACTAATTGAATTGTGAAGACACACTTCAATAAACTATCTTGATCTCGCTCAAAGCTTTCAATCAAGAGACAAACACTCGTGCTTTAAAGCTTTGAGTGATAAACTACCCTTACAAACAAATCCTAGTCCAATGCACTTATCAATTGATAGTTGCTTGGCTCACAAGAGAAACTAGAATTACAAAACCAATCACATTAATCCTAATAAGACACAAATAACAAGTCGCTATCTCTTTAATACATTCCAAGGCGCAGACGTAAGGTTGAATCCTTTTATAGAAGCCCGAAACTTCTTGGGCTTCTATAAAATCAGATGAAATTTGAAGTGAATATAAGTCTTCAGAAAATCTGATGAAATTTGAAGTAAATATAAGTCTTCAAAAAATTTGGTGAAAATTGAAGTAAACATAAATCTTATGATAATCTGATGAAATTTAAAGTGAATATAAGTCTTCAGAAAATCCGATGAAATTTGAAGGAAATATAAATCTTTAAAAAATCTGATGAAATTAGAAGTGAATATAAGTCTTCAGAAAATCTGGTGAAACTTGATGTGAATATAAGTCTTCAGAAAATTAGATGAAATTTGAAGTGAATTTAAGTCTTTAGAAAATCTGGTTAAAATTGATATGAATATAAGTCTCCAGAAAATCTGGTGATATTTGAAGTGAAAATAAGTCTTCAGAAAATCTGATGAAATTTGAAGTGAATATAAGTCTTCTTAAAATCTGGTGAAAATTGAAGTGAACATAAATCTTAAGATAATCTGATAAATTTGAAGTCAATATAACTCTTCAGAAAAACTGATGAAATTTGAAGTGAATATAAGTCTTCAGAAAATCTGATCAAATTTGAAGTAAATATAAGTCTTTAGAAAATTTGGTGAAAATTGAAATGAACATAAATCTTAATAAAATCTGATGAAATTTGATGTGAATATAAGTCTTCAAAAAATCTTATGAAATTTGAAGGAACTATAAATCTTTAAAAAATCTGATGAAAGTTGAAGTGAATATACGTCTTTAAAAAATCTGGTGAAACTTGAAGTGAATATAAGTCTTCAGAAAATTATAAGAAATTTGAAGTGAATATAAGTCTTTCGAAAATCTGGTTATAATTGATATGAATATAAGTCTTCAGAAAATCTGGTGAAATTTGAAGTGAAAATAAGTTTTCAGAAAATCTGATGAATTTTGAAGTGAATATAAATCTTCAGTATATCTGGTGAAAATTGAAGTGAACATAAATGTTAAGATAATATGATAAATTTGAAGTGAAAATAACTATTCAGAAAAACTAAAGAAATTTGAAGTGAATATAAGTGTTTAGAAAATCTAATGAAATTTGAAGTAAATATTAGTCTTCAGAAAATTTGGTGAAAATTGAAGTGAACATAAATCTTAACATAATATGATGAAATTTGAAGAGAATATAAGTCTTCAGAAAATCTGATGAAATTTGAAGTGAATTTAAGTCTTCAGAAAATTTGGTGAAAATTGAAGTGAACATACATTTTAAGATAATCTGATGAATTATGAACTGAATATAAGTCTTCGGAAAATCCGATGAAATTTGAAGGAAATATAAATCTTAAGAAAATCTGATTAAATTTGAAGTGAATATAAGTCTTTAGAAAATCTGGTGAAACTTGAAATGAACATAAATCTTAAGATAATCTGATAAATTTGAAATGAATATGACTCTTCAGAAAATCTGATGAAATTTGAAGTGAATATAAGTCTTCAAGAAAATCTGATGAAATTTGAAGTAAATATAAGTCTTCAGAAAATTTGGTGAAAATTGATGTGAACATAAATCTTAAGATAATCTAATGAAATTTGAAGTGAACATAAATCTTAATAAAATCTGATGAAATTTGAAGTGAATATAAGTCTTCAGAAAATCTAGTGAAACTTGAAGTGAAAATAAGTCTTTAGAAAAGTAGATGAAATTTGAAGTCAATTTAAGTCTTTAGAAAATCTGGTTAAAATTGAAGTAAACATAAATCTTAAGATAATCTGATAAATTTAAAGTGAATATATGTCTTCAGAAAATCAAAAGAAATTTGAAGTGAATATAAGTCTTCAGAAAATATGATGAAATTTAAGGTTAATATAAGTCTTCAGAAAATCAGATGAAATTTGAAGTGAATATACGTCTTCAGAAAAATTGGTGAAAATTGAAGTGAAAATAAATATTAATATAATCTGATGAAATTTGAAGTGAATATAATTCTTCAGAAAATCTGGTGAAAATTAAAGTGAACATAAATCTTAAGATAATCGGATAAATTTGAAGTGAACAGAACTCTTCAGAAAATCTGATGAAAATTGAAGTGAATATAACTCTTCCGAAAATCTGATGAAATTTGAAGTAAATATAAGTCTTCAGAAAATTTGGTGAAAATTGAAGTGACCATAAATCTTCACAAAATTAGATGAAATTTGAAGTGAATATAAGTCTTCAGAAAATCTGGTTAAAATTGAAGTGAACATAAATCTGAAGATAATCTGATAAATTTGATGTGAATATATGTCTTCAGAAAATCAATAGAAATTTGAAGTGAATATAAGTCTTCAGAAAATCTGATGAAATTTAAAGTGTATATAAGTCTTCAGAAAATCAGTTGAAATTTGAAGTGAATATAAGTTTTCATAAAATTTGTTGAAAATTGAAGTGAAAATAAATCATAAGATAATCTGATGAAATTTGAAGTGCATATAAGTCTTCAGAAAATCTGGTGAAAATTGAAGTGAACATAAATCTTAAGATAATCGGATAAATTTGAAGTGCATATAACTCTTAAGAAAATCTGATGAAATTTGAAGTGAATTTAGTGTTCAGAAAATCTGATTAAATTTGATGTAAATATAAGTCTTCAGAAAATCTGATGAAATTTGAAGTAAATATAAGTTTTCAAAAAATTTGGTGAAAATTCAGTTGAACATAAATCTTAATATAACCTGATGAAATTTTAAGTGAATATAAGTCTACAGAAAATCCGATGAAATTTGAAGGAAATCTAAATCTTAAAAAAATCTGATGAAATTTGAAGTGAATATAAGTCTTCAGAAAATCTGGTGAAACTTGAAGTGAACATACATCTTAAGATAATCTGATGAAATATAAAGTGAATATAAGTCTTCAGAAAATCTGGTTAAAATTGAAGTGAACTTAAATCTTAAGATAATCTGATAAATATGAAGTGAATATATGTCTTCAGAAAATCAAAAGAAATTTTAAGTGAATAAAACTCTTCAGAAAATCTGATGAAATTTGAAGTGTATATAAGTCTTCAGAATATCTGATGAAATTTGAAGTAAATATAAGTCTTCTGAAAATTTGGTGAAAATTGAAGTGAACATAAATCTTAATATAATTTGATGAAATTTGAAGTGAATATAAGTCTTCAGAAAAATCTGATTAAATTTGAAGTGAATATATGTCTTCAAAAAAACATATGAAAATTGAAGTGAACATACATCTTAAGATAATCTGATGAAATATGAATTGAATATAAGTCATCAGAAAATCCGATGAAATTTGAAGGAAATATGAATCTTAAAATATTCTGATGAAATTTGAAGTGAATATAAGTCTTCAGAAAATTTTGTGAAACTTGAAGTGAATATAAGTCTTCAAAAAATTAGATGAAGTTTGAAGTGAATATAAGTCTTCAGAAAATCTGGTTAAACTTGAAGTGAACATAAATCTTAAGATAATCTGATAAATTTGAAGTGAATATATGTCTTCAGAAAATCAAAAGAAATTTGAACTGAATATAAGTCTTAAAAAAATCTAATGAAATTTAAAGTGAATATAAGTCTTCAGAAAATCAGATGTAATTTGAAGTGAATATAAGCCTTCAGAAAATTTGTTGAAAATTGAAGTGAAAATAAATCTTAAGATAATCTGATGAAATTTGAAGTGAATATAAGGCTTCAGAAAATTTGGTGAAAATTGAAGTGAACATAAATCTTAAGATAATTGGATAAATTTGAAGTGAATATAAGTCTTCAGAAAATCTGATGAAGTTTGAAGTAAATATAAGTGTTCAGAAAATTTAGTGAAAATTGAAGTGAACATAAATCTTAAGATAATCTGATGAAATTTGAAGTGAATATAACTCTTTAGAAAATCTGGTTAAAATTGAAGTGAACATAAATCTTTAGATAATTTGATAAATTTGAAGTGAATATATATCTTCAGAAAATCTGGTGAAACTTGAAGTGAATATAAGTCTTATTAGATGAAATTTGAAGTGAATATAATTCTTCAGAAAATCTGGTTAAAATTGATATGAATATAAGTCTTCAGAAAATCAGGTGAAATTTGAAGTGAAAAGAAGTCTTCAGAAGATCTGATCTAATTTGAAGTGAATATAAGTCTTCAGAAAATCTGGTGAAAATTCAAGTGAACATAAATCTTAAGATAATCTGATAAATTTGAAGTGAATTTAACTTTTCAGAAAATCTGATGAACTTTGAAGTGAATATAAGTCTTTAGAAAATCTGATGAAATTTTAATTAAATATAAGTCTTCATAAAATTTGGTGAAAATTGAAGTGAACATATATCTTAAGATAATCTGATGAAATTTGAAGTGAATATAAGTCTTCAGAAAATCTAGTGAAAATTGAAGTGAACATAAATCTTAAGATAATCTGATAAATTTGAAGTGAATATAACTCTTCCGAAAAACTGATGAAATTTGAAGTGAATATAAGTCTTTAGAAAATCTGATGAAATTTGAAGTAAATATAAGTCTTCAGAAAATTTGGGGAAAATTGAATTGAACATAAATCTTAAGATAATCTGATGAAATTTGAAGTGAATATAAGTCTTCAGAAAATCTGATGAAATTTGAAGTGAATTTAAGTCTTTAGAAAATTTGGTGAAAGTTGAAGTGAACATACATCTTATGATAATCTGATGAAATATGAAGTGAATATAAGTCTTCAGAAAATCCGATGAAATCTGAAGGAAATATAAATCTTAAAAAAATCTGATTAAATTTGAAGTGAATATAAGTCTTCAGAAAATCTGGTGAAACTTGAAGTGAACATAAATCTTAAGATAATCTGATAAATTTGAAGTGAATATAACTCTTCAGAAAATCTGATGAAATTTGAAGTGAATATAAGTCTTCAAGAAAATCTGATGAAATTTGAAGTAAATATAAGTCTTCCGAAAATTTGGTGAAAATAGAAGTGAACATAAATCTTTAGATAATCTGATGAAATTTTAAGTGAATATGATATTTGGGTGCTAACCAGAAATACATTTCTGGTTCTAAATTTATTTCAAATTTGGTCACACATACACACTTAATTGAAATATTACATTGACTTTAATATCGGAAATATACTTCTGGTTCACACCCAACCCTTTTCAACGTGATTTGCATGATATAGGATGCTAACCGGAAATTTATTTCCGGTTTCCCGGGGGCAAAAGTAGAATTTTGCAGGGGTGAGTAAAAAGGTCATGGGAGTGGATTAAAAAATCCACTTTAAAAAACTCTCTTGAAATATATGCTAATCATACTCCAAGTTACATAACTTTGGTTATCTATGATCCAAATGTGACAAAATAAAGAGTATTGTTTAATTATAGTTTAATCATAAAAAATATTGGGTTAAATACCTTTTACCCCCTGCAATAGTAGCGAGATTTGGCTTACCCGCTTTTAATTTTTCTTTTCTTTTCGCCCCTCAAAAAAGAAAGATTCCAAAATGAAAAACCTTTTAGTCCTAGATTCCCTTTGACTTGATTACGTGGCCAGAATCTATTTGATGACTGAGTAATTGTTGCCATGTTGGTTGGACACTAGTTATAACATAGTTGATATATTGATTCACCCCTTGAAAATCTAGGGTTCACTTTCAGTCGTAGTTTGAAAATTGAAAATGGGGAAGAAACGTGCATCAAAGAAGAAGAAGCAACTGTCACATTCGAAGCAAGCGAAGAAACCGTCACAGTCGAAGCAAGCGAGGCAACCGAAGAAAGAATTGTCACAGCCGAAGCAAGCGAAGGAACCAGAGAAGCACGACGAAGAAGGACAGCCCGTTGATGCTGAAAGGTTTAGTGTATTTACGTTGTTGTTCCTTTAGTCAAGAATGTGGTGAAAGGTTAGGTTTTTAATATTTTCCCAAATGATTTCAAAGTAATGATGTGTTCAATGTTGTATTCCAATATGGTGGTGAGTTTGTACTGTTGAACAATGGAGATACGATTTATAGAGGGGTGTATCTTCCTTAGTTTCGAATCTCCGTTTGGATGAGTTTACAATGGTTAGTATCTATAGGTTGGTGACCGGTTGGGGTTACAAGCAAGGAACATATATAATTTGGACCTTAAATCGTGAAATAGATGAACATTTTTTCCAGATTAGGAAGGATGGTGATTGGTATGATTTCGCTGCATATGGTTGTGCGACCCTAGTAGACGGGGTAATTTTTGTAGAGCATGATGTTACTGATATGGGAGCATCAGTTACTAGTCCTAGGTGTGTCAATGATATTGTTGAGATGGAAGGATGTGATGAAGATGTAGTAGAAGGGTTGGGTGATAGTGAGGATGAAAGGGTCACTATTATTCTAGATGGCTTTGAAGGGATTGATGTAAGTGACCCAATTAATGAGAGCCCTATAGTTGATGAGTTTATAAGTGTGTCCAAACAAAAAAGTTGTGAGGATGATGAATATATTACTAGTGGGGTGGATAGCTTTGACCTGGATTTATCTGATAGTGAGAAAGGGAAAGTGTCAATATTTGAAAAGTTTAGAAAAGAGCATTTAAATAGGATTTTAAATTTTAGTGGGGTATGCAATTCAACTCCCTAGATGAATTTAGATATTCCATACGTGAGTGGTCAGTATTAAATGGGAGGGAAATTACATTTATAAAAAAAATGAGAGTGATAGGGTAAGGGTAGTATGCAGGGCCAATTGTGGGTTTTTAATGTTGTGCTCTAAAGTGGGCCATAAACGCACTTTTGCTATAAAAACCATAGTAGATAAACATACATGTGCTAGGGTTTTAGACAATAAATCTGCACATTCAAGGTAGGTGGCTAAGTCTGTGTTGAAGAAGATGCAAACTTATGAAAATGTCAGAATCACTAATATAATTCAAGACTTGAGGCAAAATTATTCTGGGGAAATCACTGTGGGTAGGGCATGGAAGGATAAACTCATAGCCAAAAAGATGCTTGAAGGAGATGCAGATAGGCAGTATGAAAATTTAAGGAGATATGTTGCAGAATTACATAGAGTAAACCCTGGGAACACCATATCTATCATTGTAGAAAGACCAAACCCAATTATCCAACCAATATTTGGTTTATTTTATTTTTGCTTTGATGGCTGTAAAAAGGGTTTCATAAATGGTTGTAGACCTTTTGTTGGAGTTGATGGCTTCCATCTAAAAACAAAGTATGGGGGTCAATTATTAATAGTTGTGGGTAGGGACTAGGGACCCAAATGATCAATATTTCCCTTTGTCCCTTGGGGTGGTCGAGACTGAAACAAAAGAAAGCTAGAGGCAGTTTCTTGAGTTACTGATGACAGATGTAGGCCATGACAAAAGATTTGTGTTTATATCTGACCACCAAAAGGTATGTGTTATTGTCATTAAGTTACTTTTCATTAAAATTCATTAAGTTATATCTGACAGATGTGTAATGCATATCTTACTTTTCATTGATAATATGCAATATTCAGGGTCTGGTAGCTGTGTTTGAGGAGATGTTTGAAAGGATATATGATAGGATGTGTTTAAGGCATCTCTATGCAAATTTTAAAAAAAAAAGGTTTGGAGGAGGAGCTTTAATTATAGATCTAATGATGGGGGTTGCAAAGTCTACATACTGTTAAGGTTGGCTTCAAAAGATGAATGAGCTGAAGTTGGCAGATCCTGATGCTTGGACTTGGTTAATGGGTGTTCCTCCAAAGGTTTGGTGTAAGCATGCTTTCAGTTTCTACCCTAAGTGTGATGTTCTTATGATTAATATTTATGAGTATTTTAATGCCACCATATTAAGTGTTAGGGCTAAACCAATTTTAACAATGTGTGACTGGATTAGGAAGTATTTAATGAATATATGCTCTGCCTCTTCCATGAAGCTTAAACAATGGCCTCATAAGTTTATGTCAATTCCTAGGAAAATGCTTGATAATGAGGTTATGCTTAGTGGTCATTGGCTTCCCACTTGGGCAATGGATGAAATATTCGAGGTGAATCATTCTTATAATAGTCAGAAATTTATAGTTGACATTTTTAAGAGATCATGTACTTGTAATTTATGGGGTTTAGTTGGTATCCCTTGTAGGCATGCCATTACTGCTTTAGGATTTAGACAACAAAATCCAGAAGATTTTGTAGATCATTGTTATCATATGGACAAGTATGCAATCTGCTATAGTTTTGTTATCAGTCCAATCAATGGTGAAGAAATGTGGCCAGAAGTTCAATTAGAGGAAATTTTGCCCCATATACAAGAAAGGTCCAGGTAGACCTAGAAATTTAAGGATAAGAGAATGTGGTTAAGAGGGTGCTAGAAGGAAGACATTTCCATGTGTTTCTTACAGGTGTACTACTTGTGACAAGTTTGGTCACAATGCTCAAACATGTAAAATCACAACACAATATCCTAATGGACTAAAGAGAAAAGTATGTGTTTTATTTTTCAACTTAAAATTTGCTAACATGACATGTATATTGAACTTACAACTACTGTGTTTTATTCTTGTAGACGAAGGTCAAGCTAGGTACAACTAATGCAACAGAACCAACTGCGCAAACTAGAGCAACTCAGGAACCTGCACAAACTGGAGCAACTCAGGAACTTGCACAAACTGAAGCAAACAAAGAACCTGCACAAACTGCACAAACTGGATCAAATGTTGCACCAACACAAATTTCACAAAATGGAGCAACTGTCGCACCAACACAAACTGCACAAACTGAAGTACAAATAGAAACTACAACAAATGATATAAATGAAATTGACGTACCAATAGAAAATGCAGCAAATGACTATTTTGGAGACATTACTATTGATTTCATTTCAAGCATTCTTGAAATTAACACAACACAATGTTCTGGTGTGATTGGTAAAGCAGATAGAAAGGGAAAGGAAAAAGTGACAACTTCCAAGCTAATGAGAAAGAGATGTAGTGAAAGAGTAAAACTCAGGTGGTTTCAAAAACCAATCACAGGGCCAGGTTCAAACCCAAAGAAACCTATGTATTTGACAGAAGAAGAGAATGGTTATGGTTCTAAGGGTGCAAATAAGAAATCTAAGAAGTAGAATTAAGTTATATATTGCTTATAAGTTATGCATTTTGTTGGATCCTTTGATTATGTGTGTACTGCCTAAGACTTATGCATTTTGTTAACCTACTACTTATGTATTTTGTTAAGTTGTAATGACTTTGGCTTTTTTATAACATGAATTTATATAGCATAATTTAGTTTAATTAGGATAAATAATGTTAGTATTTTTGTTTAATTATATTGTTTTATTTTCGTATTACGCTGTTATTTTAATGTTTCAGGTATTTGTATTAAATAAATATTGATTGAGAAAAGAGATGAAATTGAGAAGAAATTTAATTAAAAAGCAAGAGAAATGAAGAAAGGGTGCTATAGTAATAGGAGGAGGTGAAGAACAAAAAGGAAAGGAGGATATTGGTACGCAAGCCCAGCCCAAGTCGAGACGACCGTCTCAGGCACCTTGGAGGCGTCCGCCTCCCAGTAAGGCCCACCATTTTTCCATGAAGCAAAGTGAGACGCATGTATCATAACTTATTTTCTCTATTATTCCACGAGGCGTCCGTCTCCGAGTACGTGTGCACTGGAATATTTGAAAATATGAAATTTTAGGCATTACACAACCACTATTTCCTAAAAGATTGGAAATAGAAGTTGCAAAGAGAGAATATAAATACAACGTACAAGACCAATGCAAAGGGTCGACATTTTTACCGAACAATTGCTTTCAAGTTTTTCTATTTGTATTTCCATTTTCAGTTTGCAATTTTATTTTATTTTCCATTTTCGTTTCTTAGTTTTAAGCATATAATATTTTTTCTCACAACAATTTCTACACCAAAAATTATTGTGTACTTTTCGTTGATCTAACCTTACGCTAGATCTAGTACTTTTTATTCCTTGTCTTATTTTTCTTTCAATTCAAGAGTTTCAAGAGTAGATCCAGCCAGCCTATGGTGGAGTACTCTGTATTTTTGAAGAACAAGATTAATTGCAGTATTCTTATTTCAGGTTCCTAATTATTTATTAGCTTTAATTTATTTGCATGCCATTTATTTGTATGTTTCTGGGTATGCCTAAATATATGAAATATTGTTGTTTATGCATGATTGAGTTAATAAATATGTCTGGCTAAACCGATTTGATATCGGTATGTAAATTAACCGAACCAAAGGAATCTGAAATAAACTGGCCTAATATTATTTCGTTAAAAATACTTTTCTGGTTTTAGTATCCAATTGAATTTATTAAAAGGTTAGAAATCAACGGAGCGAAAGTTTGAGATTTAAAACTGGACTAAGGTTAGAAATCAACAGAGCGAGAGTTTGAGATTTAAAACCGGATAGTGGACACTAGGCATTGATTTTAAAGACAGCAGAAGCGTTTTAAAATCGATTAAATCTTATTTATTTTCAAAAAGAGGTTTTAAGTTCGGCGGGATAGCGACAGCATACGTTAAGATTTAATTACATGATCTGATTCAATAGAGCGAGAGTTTGAGATAGGATTTTTAAATAAATATTGTTTGCTGAAAAGAGTTTTTATCACTTAAGAACCAGACCAGTAGAACTTCGGATTCTCGAAATTTGACGAATTACATACCCATATCCATTTAATTAATATTTTTATCTAGATTTAAGTAATTTCTCTTTAATCATCATTCCAAAAGAATTATTGGCCTCAGCTATATATAGTAACTTAGAAATAACTGTACAACACTGCAAATATAAACCAAGACATCAACAATGCCATATTCAGTTGGAATATTTTCCTCTTCAATCCAGCTATCTTCAACTTGGATTTTTCCAGTTTTCTTTTTATCAAATCATACTTCACCATTGCACAATCACACTGTTTGCAATAACTTTTAGAATTTGAGATTTCATCATCCCAAATAAATAGCTCACAGCTATTTTCCATCTGCAAACAGAGTCAAAATTAACCCCAAAAAATGGTAATCGTATTTAAAAAAAACTCAAATAATCAAGCACTTACCCGTGCATTCCTACACTTCCAGAATTTCCTATTACAATTTTTTACAGTGTTAGCTACCCATATCTTCATCGGACGACAACATCCGCAGCTAGGAACCTTCGATTTCTCGTACGAATTGCAGCTTCCAACACTCTTGCTAACATCCATTTGACTGCAAATAGGGTTACAATAATCAATTACAATGAACAAATGAGGGAACAAGATGAGGACGACAGTAGGGAAAGAAGAATTTGAAGAGAAGGTACAACAATTTGAAGGGAGGACACGAAGAAATGAAACCCTAGAAATTAGGGAAAAGAATTTGTGACCTATGCTATAATTATAAGACCAGTCCAGTCCAGTATGACAACAATTTCCCAGTCAGCAAATAGATTCTGGCTACGTAATCAAATCAAAGGGAATCTAAAAAGTTTTTCATTTTGGAATCTTTCTGTTTTGAGGGGCAAAAAGATTTTTTTTAAAAGGGGATAAACTAACTCTCGCTGCTATTGCAGGGGGTAAAAGGTATTTAACCCAAAAATATACTATCATGTCTTATCTACCCATAATTTTATTTTTAAAAATTTGGAACTCTGTGTCGTGATCATCTTGCACATCCTCAAAAACAGTCTTATAAGTTAATAATTAGAACAATTTTCGTAAATACAAATGATAAATATTAATTGACAATGATTTAGTTCACTTGTTAAACAATTTATCAATCACTCATATTGATTTCAAAATACTTTTTAAATATATTTTGATTAGATTTCATCTGAAGCTTCGTGTTGTGATCATCTTACACACTCTCAAAGACAATCTTATACATTATTAGAAGAATCCTCGTAAAGACAAATTTATAAGTATTATTTGAAAATAGTTTAGTACACTTGTTAAATTATTTATCAATCACTCATATTGGTTCCAAAATACTTTTTAAGTATATTGTGAGTAGATTTCACTCTATTGGCCGTTGAATTTAAAATATGGGAAAAGTTAACATATGCCCAAGGACACTAATAAGTTAGATTTATAGAAATATTTTATTGCACCGCGTGTATTCAATATTTTGAAACTTTAAATATAATTTTATTATATTTTATTATATTTAAATTTTTGTAATTATAATATCTTTAACATGTGCGCACATGTTAGCATCACTCTTAAAATATACATAACACACAAATCCAATATATTATCACTTTCTTCTTCATATGTGGTAATATTTTACTTTCCACATACTCCACAAAACTGAATTTTTTCACATGCAATTTTTATACTTTCCCATGAATCCATCACAATTTCTATACTTAAATCATATATTTTAAATCTTTCACTTTAGCCTCCAACTTTCATCTTGCTCTCACAATTTTAAAAATGTGATACCGACACTACATTTGAAGAAAACTTTGTCACAACTTTTTCCTCACATCTACGTAACCAATTTCGAATGAGCGCATGAAAATGCAAGATGTAGGCCTTTCAGAATGAAAAGAAGATCATCCATGGAAAAAGAGATCGGAAATTCGCTCACGTGGTTAATTAGTTGTAATTAAGTAGACGGTCATTCTCTTTGCCTTTCAGTCCACTAGTCCGCTTATCCCTCTGTGAGAGGAGATGGTTATACAGGAAAAGAAGTAACTATCAAAAAGCTTGTCCTACTGAGGTACCAAAGGTGCGCTCCGCTCAGTGACTCAGAAAGAAATGAGTTTGCGCTTTGAAGTAATGAGGTCGCGAAGTAGGGAACCTATTGACTAAAGGTTGGTTCTTCGGTTTGCTTTAGAATGAAAAGTATCTATGAAGTTTCATTCCTTCTTACTTGACTTCTGGGTCAACCTAACCCGACTAGGAAGAAGAGGGTCAACCAAACATTTGTCCACTTTGTACATTTGCTGAGGCAGACCAATCAAACATTTTAGAAAAGGGAATGGAATTTTTATCACTAAAGGAGGCTAGGTAGTAGAAAAAACATTTATCAAACCATTGTTCCAGTAAGTCACAATTATCTTGGGAGACATTTCTAGAGATTTCAACAAATTATGGCACATCTTTAAAGTGCAGATGACCGTTTCTTCTTTCTCAGACATCATATAAACAAATTCAATTGAATATGTTATGTCAGTAGAAGTGACACCAATAAATTCAAACAACAATATAAATTTATTTGTTTTATAAGTAGAATCTATCACCAAAACAATCCAAATATTAAACAATTTAATGTAATTTGAATGGATTCATAAAATATATATTATTTTTATACATAAGGGGCCTAAGCCCCAAAGGAAAGAAACTACAAAGCAGAAACACGAAGGAAATGCTCCTTAGATAAATCGAAATCTAAAACAAACTGAAGAAAATCTGGACAATCCTGAAACACAAGAATACCAGGATCATGAACTGAACCTATCTTGGCCATAGCATCAGCACACCTATTAGCCTCTCTATAGATATGGTTGAATTTCACAACCACATCCTCATTGATAAGTAGTCGAATTCTTCTCAGTAGCCCACACGTCACTCTATTATAAATCATTAAGCCTCGCAACGATGATCTTGTTGTCTAATTGAAGCTCAACCCTACGGTACCCATTAGCAGGCGCTAAATTAATGCCTTCGCGCCCATAACTCTTTCACTTCAATATTACACACGCCAATATATTTAGCGAAACCTCCTTTCCAACGCCCTTACACATCATGCAAAACACCTCCACATTTAGCTACCGAAGTATGGTCAACTATCCCATCAACATTAACGCAAATACAACCATGCCAACGAGGAGACCATTTAATGTTGTGGACCAAAACCTGCTACCCTGTAAACAACTTTCGCAAATCAATAAACAATTTGTAGCTAGCTATACACAGATACTTATTTATAAATTAATAAACAAGTTGTAAATCAATTTATAAATCAATAAACAATTTGTAGATATAATTTATAAATTTACAAATCAGTAAACAATTTGTAGCTATACACATACTTATTTACGGCACCCATTAGCTACCGCTAAATTAATGCCTTCGAAAACCGCCTATAACTCTGCCACTTCAATATTACACACGCCAATATATTTAGCGAAACCTCTTTTCCAACGATCTTCCACATCATACAAAACACCTCCACATTTAACTACCGAAGTATGGTCAACTGACCCATCAACATTAACGCAAATACAACCATGCCGAGGAGGAGACCATATTATGTGGACCAAAAACTGCTACCCTAGAAACAACTTTCGTAAATCAATAAACAATGCTACCCTAGAAACAACTTTCGTAAATCAATAAACAATTTGTAACTAGCTATACAAATACTTACTTATAAGTCAATAAACAAGTTGTAAATCAATTTATAAATCAATAAACAATTTGTAGCTATAATTTATAAATTTACAAATCAATAAACAATTTGTAAGCTATACACATACTTATTTTCAACCAAACATTACTTCGGATGTTACATTTTAGATCTTGGATCCTTTATATACTCTAGAAATGTGTGTTGTTTATCATAAATAGTCTTGATAGTAGTTACATTACGATCTATGTGGATATCAGACAAACAATATTAAATGATCTTTAACTATATTCTTACTCTTTACAAAAAAATGGTAATTAAATATATGTAATTATTAAATTGACTTAATAAATTTGTTCATCCACTTTCTCTTTCATAATATTTACATTAATTTATACATAATTTATTAACATGAAAATAAAGTATATATGGGTTTAAACTTTAAACAAAAAATTAAAAAATCCATAATAAATCAATAATAAAATAAAATATTACAAAAAATAAAATAAAAAACTAAAAAAATTCAAATACAATTCCATATTCAATTTAATATAAATTTTTATCAGAGGAACCAATACAAGTACATAATACACTTGATCCTTAATATAATTCTTTAAACTTATCAAAGGAGACATATACTTGATCCTTTATATAATTCTTAAAACTAGTTATAAAAAGAAAAAGTAGTGTATCATGAAATTATTAGTATAAATTGGTGGAATTGAAAATGATATACAATGAGTATCTAGACATTAAACTGTATTAAATGAAAACGGTAATAATATACTATCGGTCCTTTTTTTATTTATTATGATTTAAAAAGTTGCAAATTTTTTGTTGCCTTAAAAACATCTTTTAATAATCTATCTTTTTTAGTGGATTAATGTTGTAATAAAAGATCCTTAACCAGATCTAGATACAGTAATTTTCTTTCATTTTTCCACTTCTGATTCTACAGAATCTGTGTGACCCCGGACTCACATATGCTTTTCCCTTGTTTCAGAAATTCATGAAGATCCTAGATACAGTAACTTCAGCTAAATTTGGTTTAGCTTTAGATATTCTTTGTTAATCTTTGGAGAGCTTCCACTTTAGATAAGTTTGAAGTAAACACGGGTGAGCAACATAAACAGAGATATATGAACTTTGTGCTAAGACATTACCGGCCGCAACACCATCAAGTTTAAAATGCCAAAAAACAACCACCGTGTTCAATTGCATTCAAACGATGGGAAGTGACTCCGCATCAACTCACTATCTGAATAAAGAAACAAACTATCAAACTACAATCCAGCAGCTGTCTGAAACTAGGAGTTCCTACATAATCAAGAACTATGTCCCTAACTCTGCCTCCTCATTTTAATTTCTAACTGAAAAGATCAACATGAACTATTAAAAATCAGTAACGGTCAAATGATGATGGCCGAGCAGCCCTGCTGGGGCGGTCATATGGAGCAGGCCTGCCCCTATAACTTCTTCCGTCATCACGAGCTGGTATTCCACTTCCATTTCTATCAGCACCTCCACGAGCACCACCATAACGGTCATAGCCTCTTTCTTTTCCATAACCATTTTGCGGGTAGTCCGAGCCACTTCCATATCGATCAAATCGATCTCCTCCACTTGTTGCATACCTATACAGTTTTCAGCCAAAGCAATAAAGTATAACAAATACATAGAACAAATGGAATGACAAAAGGAGACAGACTAATCATTTTCATTCAATGAATGAATATAGCTAAAATGGAAATGAGACCAATGCATAATCAAATCTTTATTCAATCACAGCCTTCTAATTGCCCACATTACCAATTAAACAAAAATTTAAAAAATAAATAAATAACATCTTAAATGGCAAGTCCAATAACTTTAATAACTTTGCACTCACAGTTTAAAGACAAAATATTAGTTCATTAGTTCATTTGTTATTATCTTGTCACAATGTATGTAAACAAGTTTTAAGACAATATAATTAGTTATTTATGTAAAACTACTTATGCTCTAAATGTATAATTATCAAATTGAATTATTGTTTCTATGGCAAAAGCACCAAGAGTAGAAATTCAGTAACAACAGTTAACTGTTCATACCTGTCACTAGCATAGCGATCACGGCCATTATATTTGTAGTCTCGGCTGTCTAAGCGGTCCCTATCCCCATAACGTCCTCCATCATAACGATCATCGATGTACCGCTCACGTTCACCAAGGCGATCCCCGTGTCCACCAGCACCTCCAAACCTAGGACGTGAAGAAAATGAACCACTCCCCCGACCACGACCACCGTCTCCTCCTGCCAAAGGACAATCTCGGGCCCAGTGCCCTGGACGACCACATTTGAAACAGTCATCCTGTCCTACCCTATCTCCAGCCCCATAGCCTCCCCTGCCACCTGAAGAGTAGCCACCTCTGTACCCTTGGTCTGCATCATCACCCCCTGCCCTAGGCTGTGCCTTGTTGACTGAGATGATGCGATCACCAATTTCCCGTCCATTCATTTCTTTAATTGCATCCTCCATTCCCCGACGGTCAGAAAATGTAATAAACCCAAATCCACGAGGACGTCCTGTATCCCTTTCCATCATGATCTACAGGAAAAACACTTGAAACATCATGCAAAATAATGGCAATATGTACAATTCATGTCAAACTTTAATTTGCATTTATTTATGATGATAAAAAAAATATCAATGCTGCTTAGGATTAATTGTGTTGGAACATATAAAACATGTTTAACAGGACAATTAACTAAACCAGTCAGAGTAAATAAGAAACGTAGAGTTACTCGAGTAATTAGAAAAAATTTCACATACATGACGAAGCTATTCTCATATAAAATAAACTATTTACAAAATCAGTAAAATAGAATCACATCATACAGAAACAGAAACACAATTGCTGCAAAGCTAAAAATTCCTATTAGTCCAAAGAATGATGCTAACATAAACAAGCATCCAAAATACTGGGACATTCAATTTATAAACAAAAAAATGGCAAATTTGTGACCGCAGAAAGTTGTCCATTAAATAAGGAGTTCCAGTATTTTATTCATGTGACACATGCAAACTGCGTTCAACTATAAAGCAAATTATAACCAGACAACTTACTTGTGTTCTGATGACAAAGCACCAGAATGTTTTCTTACAGATAAGTCATTCAGAGAAATCCCAGGCCCACATTTCACAACAAATATCTCTTAAAAAAATCATTTCCACAATCTGAGCAAGAATATCAACTTGTTCCGTTCTGGTTCATGATTTAACTTTAGATAATCTAATCCCCCAACATACACTTAGCATCTGATTTACTTGAGTAAAAATCACCATAATATGTTGGATGATATTATTTTCTCAATCAGAAGAATTAACACTAAACCAATATACACCCACAAATGAACAGTATATGAAGAAAATCCCAAATGTTGCTTTCATTTCCGCTGTCACCAGACCACTGAGTTGCAGCTCCAATTCTATGACGAGTATCACAGAGGATTGCTCTTCAAAACAAACTATCTGCCAGGGATGTTTTCTACATTCCTCGTGGATACCATGCTTTCACTTAAGCCCACCAACGCCTTTTGTGATTATTCTCCTCCCAGGATGCAAATTATAATCAATCTTATGAAACAATATGATGAGTCAAATGCGAACGAATGCATAATATTGATTATACTGCAATTATATGCCTAACATTCTATGTAATTCTGCCGTCCCTTAGCTCACTTATTGAACACACCCACATTTTGGCAGAAAACAATACCCGTGCAGATATGGATTCTTTATATAAAACTACAATGGTAAAAGCAAAACCAAAGCAAACCTTTCCAATCAGTCAAATCTATTCCGATGTAGAAAGTAGCGACTAAATGAAAAAAGAAAAAAAATCATTCAGCCTTCAATGTTAGCAGGAATTGGTAGAACAACTGGTGAGATACAGCATCTCAGTTTGAAGAGAAGAATTCACTATCCAAGCAGTAACTTTCTTTCATCCCAACGCTCCGGACTTGAAAATCTTGAGCTCAGAAGCACGTCTCACAGGACCTCTTGGTGGGTGTATGGTCTATGGGTTGCAAAAAGCACAGAAAAGTATATGTAACAAGAGCAATGAAATCAACCAGACACAAAAAAATGACCAAACAACTAGGCTTTGCATTACACAGTATCCTACACGGACAAAGGCGCAGCAAGATTTAATTGCTGAACTGAGGCAAATACATAAGACTTCTTCAACTCATTTAACAAAGTACTTTTACTGAACTACTGAGTACCACAACTACAGCCCGCAAACACTGACCCATGTTTCCTTTGCTCTATGTATCAGAACCTTTCCACATTGCAGGAGCACTAGAAATGCCACCTTACCAAATTTGTAGTCAGTTCATAAGATGGAAACCCTATTACCCCTGCCTCTACAACTAAACAAACGGGCATAGACTATCAAGGAAAATTTTCTGTTTTTAATTTTTGAAAAGACAGCATGTGAGACAGCAGCCTTTAATTCCCTACAGTCATATCAAATAATTGATCTAAAACCAGTAGCAAAACAGGGAATGTCCTGCATAAGAAGCTTTTCACACATCCGACTAGTAGTCATCAGTATCACCACCGCATAATAGGTTTAAGACACAGATTCTTTCATTTCTACAGACAGATACAGCAAAACATCTGATACAGTATCAACTTTGTCCAGTTTTCAGCCCAATCTTACTGCCAAATATTCCTTCCATATAACAAAAAATTTATCACTAATAAACCTTAAGCGCAGAGCCAGTCTGATATTCCCAGTTTGAGCTCTACCTTTACCACAAGCTACAATTTTATCAGCAAATTGAAAACGAACTTCGAACACGAAGAAGTAACTGCTAAAACATCACTTAAACAACCCATATACCAAATCTCAAACATCAAAACCTCACAACCAGCATTCCAGAAATCCAAAGAAAAAAAAGATGAAAAAATTAGTAAAAAAATCCAAATCAGAACAATTCCATGTGACAACATTTCCTAAAGCTACAATAATTGATTATTCAAAAACAATTCGAAAACAAATTAGGTATATGGAATTGATGAAAAACAGTACCTGGCATTCAAGAATCTTGCCGTAACGATCAAAGGCATGTTCCAGCTGACGTTCCGTAACGTCCCAACCCAATCCACCAACAAAGATTCGATTATCTTCTTTTCCAGACATTACCAGAGCTCTCAATTATCGCAAAAACGTTGAACCCTGAAAATAAACTATGAATCGATGAATTGAAAATGAACAGAGAGAGAAATGTTAGAGAAGATGAAAATTGAGATGCTTACGAATGAGTGATTTTTTGGAAAATTAGGGTTTTGACGGAAACCCTTGAGGAGTGTGAAGATTCCAAAAACCAACGCTCTTATTAGTATTTCCAAGAGTTGTTGGATGTGTCACGCTTTTAAGGTAGGTGTGTATAAGATTTCTCGTGACGTAATCACTATATTTATTTATTTAATTAATTATTATCTAATTTTATTTAAAATGTATGATGGTGCGAAGGCGAATGGTAGAGAGGAATTTAAGTGAATTTAAATATTGAATACGTTATTGAAGGGGGATAGGGTGGTTTCATTAGAGAAGTGATCGATTGAAGACGATTAAAGATGCATTTATCAAAAGGTTAATAATTTTTTATTTGTCGTAAGTCAAATGTTTTAGGACAAATTTTTGTTATGCATAATGAGAAATCATAGGAGGATTGTGTTTGTGTTCTATAATTTTAGAGTTTACGAATGTGTTAGGGTAATGTGTGTTTTTGTTTAGTTTCAGGGCTTATGAATGTGTTAGGGTGATATGAATAGGTATAATGGATGAATGAATACTTAAAACTCAGAATTCATCATAGTGGTGAATTCATCAATTTAGTGTGTATGAAGGAGGACTAGTAAATGATTTGGGAGTAGATGTCAATAAATGGAGTTATTTTGAACTAGTTGGTGTACTAAAAGAGTTGGGTTATAGGGAGTTTGAGACAATATATTACAAGGACGCTCGATTTGGATGTATGCACTTATTGATGACAAAGGTGTTTTAGAAATTGCAAATATTTACATGGTGCACCAAAGTGTTGATATCTACATTCAACACATCATGTCTCAACCTAACTATTGTGATGGTGTTGTTGATCATGTTGATGAGAGGTCTGTTGAGATTGTAGATGAGGTGGAAAAGTTGTTTAATAAACTGCATGATGACATTATAAATAAATTGAATGTTGTTAATGTTGAAAATGTTGGAGTTGAACAAGGAAATGTTGGGCTTGAACAAGAATGTGTTAGGTTGAAGGAAGGTAATGTAGGAGTTGAACAAGGCATTGTTGTGGTTGAACAAGCCATTTTTGAGTTAGAGGAAGGTAATGTTGAAGTTGAACAAGAAATGTTGGGGTTGAACAAGGTAATGTTGGAGTTGAACAAGCCAATGTGAAGTTAAAAAGGGTAATATTATAGTGGAGCAAGATGTTGATGGAGTGCATGATGAGTTAAGTTATGATGATATTGAAGATGAAAACTACAATTATGATGGTACTCTTTAAGTGGCTTTCGGGGATGAGGTTATTGGGTACGATGACAATGATGAAGATGAACTTGCTAACCTAATTAGGTATGAAAGTGAGGATAATGGAAAAGCCAATAAACATAAAGAAAAAGTTGGAGAAGATAAAGGGGGTGATAATGACTGTGAGAACATGAAAAGTGGGTGTGATAATGATGATAATAGTGGAGTTCCAAGAAAGAAGCGCCTAATTTTCTAGCAGCCAAAGGACATGTCAGATTACAAGCGAGAGGTGGAAATGTTTTGTAATTCAAATGTTGATTTTAAGGAAGTAATAACATCTTATGCTGTGCAAAATGGTAAAGACCTAAGGTTCATAAAAATGACAGAGTGAGGGTGATGGCCAAATGTAAAGGTGGTTATGAGTGGAAAGTTTACTGTAGCAAGTTGTCAAATGAAGACTCTTGGCAACTTAGGACAATAACTTACAAACACAATTGTAGTGGAGAGTATAATGTGAAATTGATGGGTACAAAGTGGTTGAGTAAGAAAATTCAGAATAACTTGAAAAATATCCTAGGATGACCATAAAGGATATAAAGGAAAAGGCACGAAACAGGTGGAAAGTAAGGGTCAACAAAACCAAAGCAATAAGAGCAAAATTTGCAGCTAGGTACTATGTTGATGGTTCTTTTTTGGGAGATTACATGAGAGTTTATGACTATTGACATGAATTGTGAAGAGCCAATCTAAGGTCAACAATTACGGTCAATATTGATCATGTTCAATAAGGTGTTGAGGATCAAAGACCCTATTTTAAAAGTCTTTACATATGCTATGATGTATGTAAGGAAAAATTTAAGTTGTGCAAACATGTAATAAGGCTTGGTGGGTGCTTCTTAAAAGGGATTTATGGAGGGCAAATTATGGCTGCCATATGCGGATCTTAATGACCATATGCTTCCCATATCATTTGTAATTGTGGAGGGTGAAAACAAGGATAAATGGACTTGGTTTTTAAAACTTTTGATTGGTGACCTTGGAGGTAGAGATTAATTCCTCTTATACACATTCATCTCAGATCAACAAAAGACAAGTCTGCAAAAAAAAAATCTATTTTATGCTTTATTATTTTCTATTTTGTAAACATATTATGATATGTTATTAACTTTTTCTGTTGTAGAGTCTACTACCTACTATGGATGAGCTTTTGTCAGGTATTGAGCATAAATTTTGTGTTAGACATCTCTACAACAATTTTAGGAAGATGTATTGGAAAGATGTTGAAGGAAATCATATGGAAGGTTGTCAAGTCAACATACTCACAAGCATGGGAAAGAGAGATAAGGGGAATTAATGCTATCAATGAAGAAGTATACAAACATATGATGAAGACCCCACCAAGATTTTGGAGTAGATCTTATTGAAGATGGAGTTAATGGTGGATTGATTACTCCATCAATTCTTCTTAAAAAGCTTCGTAGGTGTAGCATTACCATCATCCTCCATTGGTCTCTTTCCGGTTACCATTTCATCTGTCATCGACTATTTTTTTAAGTAAATTACTTTGTAGAGATTTTAAAATCCCCACATTTGGACTCTAACGTTATCTGGTACAGACTTACATGCCCCCAACATTTATATTTGTACCAGCTAAATGATGTTTCACCCGGTACGCTCCTCCGATCACTTCCTTTGAATAATAATTACATTTGATTTTCCTTGTTCCTCCATCCAAAGATACACCATGCTTCCGAGCAATGTTAGTTCTGCTTCCAGGAGCATTTTTTGAGATTTTGGTGGTGTAGATGAGGAAGCATGAATTGGAATGGAAGACATTGAAAAAAAATCGTATTGAAGAATATAATAGAATAAGGTAGAAACCGTAGAATAAGAAGAAACTAAATTGTGAGATGAATAAGAAATGAAGGCAATTTATAGAAGGAATTGAAGGAGGGAATAAAAGGTATGATTGAGTCAATTAATAGGTTGATATTTTCCATATTGAAAATCCTAAAGTTCCCCAATAAATCAGTCTTGAAGAAAGGAATGGTTACTGATTATAATTGTTGAAATTTAAGCTAAACAGTTTACCTTCCAATTAGATTGGGTCGGGCCAAAGCGGATCAAACCAAAACAAAGTGGATCGCAATAAATCTTTGCTTTCACGATCTTACGATCTTCAGCGTTCTCAGCTACGATCCGACACGAAAACCCTATTGCAACTCGTAAGGTCTTAAGATCTTATTATAGATCTTAACAACCATGAATTGAATTATATCCTCTCAACCTCAAGGTTGAGGTATTTATAAAAATCTTGTGGACTTGAGTCTCAGATCCCGAGGAGATGAATTTCTCACTCCATTTTCTCAAGAACGTGGGATGGGATAGTTAGTTCCCTTTTTCTTTGAGAAAAATAGCTACTTTATTTGACTCCACCTCATACTATAACGAACGGTAACACGTCATCTCCACGTTTTAACAAGATGTCGGACGCTTGTTCCAATAAATGGGCAACAAAGAAACTGATGAGGCGACATGGAAACAAGATACTTTAGTATCCCGCTGAGACTCATTGTCATAAAGCTAGCTCCTTTATCTCTGATCATCCCAAAGTTTCATTTTCCATTTGATTAATAATGAAATGAAATCATTTTACTTTCAATAAAAATTAGCAATTCTTTTTTCTTCCTAAAGAAGTGTTTGTAAGCCACATTTTATTAAACTTCTACTATTAAAGTGATACTCCGTGGACCTATTAAAAGAAATATTACTTGTATAATTATATTGGTAATTTTTAATGGTTATCACAAGCTTGTATGATTCAACATGATTTCAGTAGTGAAATCATTACATTTTCTGTGGATGAACAATATACTAAAAATTATTTACAGTTTTACACCACATGACTGTACATGTTATTACATACATCCATGTACAAACCAATAGAGAGAAACATGTTAGAATGGGAGAAAACTTTGAATCATTCTGGTAAAATAGGAAGCCTAGAGACAGTGCTACCTTTGCCACCACCAACAACACCAGCAGAAGCTTCTGAGGTAGAACTTCTTTTCTTGCCGGGAACGGAACCAGTTTTGGAGGATATTTTGGTACTAAGCCTCAAGGGAAGAATCTGCAACCTCGTGTTTTGATCAGTACCTGACTTTTCAGCAGCTAACTGATAGCTTTGCACGAGTTCAAGCTGCCGGTCGATGATTTCAGAACGTCTTGGAAGAAGTTCAACGGCCTCTCCGCCAGGAATCACTATGTACTCTATCGCTAGACGAACCTCCTGTCATAAGAATACAATGAATTTTATAACGATGTCAAAATTAAATTACAGAAGTGGTTTATCAGAAAAAGGCAGTACCTCCAAGGCATCAATTTCTTCCAGAGATGGTTTTCGTTTTGGTTCTTCATCCTCAATTTCAATATCCGGAGATTCATTTGATGGCTTCTTTGTCATGGGGCCGAAGGATTCTAGCCCAAGGATCATTTTAACGGCCTTTACCATTCGCGCCATGGTGTTGGACTGCAAGTAACAAACAAAATTTCGTATAAGGCAAAAGGAGACTGCGTCAAAGCAGTGACTCCAAGGGGGTAGCTATAGAGAAAGGGCACCTTGAGAACAAATACAGGTAACTGGTGGAATTTTGCCGCACCACGGATCCATGGGTTCTGTCGTAACTCAGAACTGGATGCAAGAATTGCGTCAGCACTTCCAATGTCATCGGTTATTTCTAGTAAATCATCAAACCCCATCACTTTTTTTACTTGTTGTAGATCAGCTTCAAGCATCTAAATTCATCATCCAACAAGAAAAACAGTGCATGATTAGAAATAAAGAAACATTTTACGAAATTTGCTAATGGAAAATGAGGCAGATCCGTTATTACATCGCAAGTGTAAACTTGCATTGGTGAATTCCTCTTGATCACAGATCGATTATTACGCCATTTATTGAATCGAGTGGGAGAGTAGTATTTATCATCCTCGCCGTACTCTCTGTCAAAACTCATGGTATTATTGTTAGTTAAGTTTAAATTTAAATTTAAATCAGGTGTTTCTTCACGACTTTCTTCAGGTATTAGAGCATGCTTCAGCGAATCATTGTAAAAATCATCCCAATGACGGAGTTCAAATACCGGAGGTTTTCCTGCAACAAAGTTTTCTAGTCAAATTACAATCCAAGTAACTAAATAAATGGAAGATCAGATAGTAAGATATGAAGTAAGACATTCCATTATAGAAGATGAGCAATACCTGCCAAAATGGCATCCACGGTTGCATCTAATCTCCGATAAATACGGCATTCAGTTTTGGATATCATCTCAACAGCGCACATAAATGTAGGAGGTCCTTTTCTTTCAAGAATCGTCTTCCGTACTTTCCTTTTCCTGGCTTCGTCGTCCCCGAGGGTTACACTCTATTCAAATAAATGATCGATAAACATCACTATATGGACAAAGTTATTCATAAACAAACGCTTGTGCTATAAGTGGCAAATAAGTTGTTTGTCTAAACAGACCCTTAATCAACCATTCTTCATCACAAACTTGAAGGAGAATAAATAAAATTAGCTTTTTGAGTTCGCACCTCTATGCCACCAACAAGGATCTGAAGATAAGGATTTTTCATTATGCTGTCAATGGTTGTTCCATGAGCTGTTCCTACCAATTGAACTCCTCTTTGAGCAATGGTACTGGCTGCTAATGCTTCAAGTTCTGTTCCAATTTCATCGATTATAATGGTTTGAGGCATATGATTTTCAACTGCTTCAATCATAACCTGTACAAATAAACAAAACGGCATCACCGAATATTAGATTGCAAATTAACAACGAAAAGGTTAAGCCAAGCGACTGAGATTAGTACTAACACTATGTTGCATATTCACATTCGGAACTTGCATCCTCCTTGCCCTTCCTATACCTGCATGAGGAACATCTCCATCACCTCCAATTTCATTCGACGTATCAACTATTACAACGCGCTTCTTGAACTCATCTGCCAGCATCCTAGCAGTCTCTCTGCACAAACAAACCTTCTTCAGTTCAGCAGCACTTGCATAGTAAACCATTTCAACATACAGACATATACTAATCGAGACACAGTAAAAAAATACGGAAAAAAACTTGACCTGATTAAGGTAGTTTTACCAACACCAGGAGGTCCAATAACCAATATAGAACCTCCTCCCTCAACCAGATCACGTATAATTTCAGCACTGCCACTCACCGCTCGTCCAACTCGACAAGTAAGTCCAATGACCTGCTTCTGACGATTCCGAATCGCACTTATTCGATGCAAAGAACTATCAATACCAGATCGGTTATCATCTGAAAACTCACCAACCTATAAACAATAAATAAAATAAAAAACCATTATATTTACATCCTTATCAGCCAATTAGCTAATATAGCACAAAATTTCAATGAATTAATTAATTCCAATCTAAATTTAATAAAGCCTTTGGACCCCACATAAAAAAAAATCAATTACAACTATCAAACTGAACTTAGTTGGTAACTGCACTGATGCTGATTCAAAGTCATGGTAATTTAATTTAGCATAAGTGCTTATACTAGAAAGCACTTAAATAAATGGATTATAAGGATATAGTACCTTAGAAATGGCGTGTTGTAAATCGGTGTGGTTAATAGGTTGTTGAGAAATAACCCAATCACCAGAAGGAAATCTAGCAAGAGGCTTTCTCCCCAAATCCATAACAACCTCAATCAAACCACCAATCTCCTTATGTCTATACAACTCCCTCCTCATCTCAAACGGAAGAAGCTCCAGAAACATATCAAGCTCAATGGTGGTTCCGCTTTGCGAAACCACCGGCGCTGCTGATCTATTCCCGATCGGGTATCGATCAGAAGGACGCCGAATTTGGGGAGAGGCTGAATATGATTTCGAGGACCGAATCGGTGTCGGTCCTCGGAGAGTGGTCGGAAATAGAAAGTGTTTGTTGCTGTTGTTGTTGGTGGGTGTGTGTCTTTGCCATGAGGTGGTGTGAAGATCAATTAAGACAACGCGCGAATTTATTGCTCTCATTTTGTTGTATGTGTTGGTAATGGTTTGTGTTAATGTTTTAGTATTGTTATAGTGATTTGAAGAATGGGAGAATAAAAATATAAGGAGGGAAGATTCTATGGTATCTTTTTGTATATGTGAAGAAAAAGGAAGGAAGGAAGGAACAAGTATGTGAATGCCGTTAAGCGGTTGTTTGGTATTATTGTGAAAAGAAGGAGCTATAGTCACCAGTCACCACACAAATGCATATTTTGGTTCATCATCTTCCGTCACGCAAACCTCTTCCTACCACACACTTTTCTTTCTTTCTTTCTTCTACTTCTTTTATTTCGAGTTTGATTTTTGGTAAAAGTAAGACTTAGTCAATGAAACGTCTATTTGAGTCACAAAACTAATTAATTAGTTTACTATATGAAAAATGATTATAATTTGTAAGAATTAGACGGGTTTGTTAAAAAAATTATCACAATTGTTCGTTTGATGAAGAGTAACATGCATTGGATACATTAGTTGTTAAAAAAATTATCTAGATTGTGACGAATTAGTCAATCTACAACAATTGAATTTATAACTAATAATAATTGATTCAAGAGTTGACCTAATTGTTAAATAAATTAGATAACACTTTGTCACCATATCGCCTTGCAGATGTATTAGAATTTAAAATTATAATGTTGGTGAATAATTGAGTGTGAAGAGGGAGAGAGAGAAATTATGTTGAAAATATGAACACTAATTTATTAATGAGATATCCAAATGGTATATATACAACTTCATAAGAAGAGATACAATTATTAAATAGAAAAAGCTAAAAACTCTAAAATATAATCAATTGACATATTAAGTCAACCGATTGCATTTATATATTGTATTAGAATCGGGAGAAAATGTTATAGATGTAACTGATTCGCATAGAACTACAACCGATAACATTACGATTATGTTTGACAAATACAAGGGGTGTAATCAATTACACTATTATGTCAATCAATTACATGCACTGAATTATTATTTTTCTCTTAACACGTTGCCTTAATTCATTTGTTCCAAGTTCTCCATGCTCATATGCTTCTTCAATCTCTTGAACACTGAGACTCTTTGGTCAGCAAATCGGTCAATTAGTCTCCACTTCTATAATACTCCAACCCCAATCTTCCTTCACACAAAAGCTCTCTCACTCAAGTAGTGAAACATCATTTTAATATGCTTGCTTCTCCCATGTGCAATGAGATTCTTAGCAAGATTTATAGCGAAAATATTATCAACCGTGAACATTACATTGTCACCATCTTCGTTGTCCAACGAATTCAACGAATTCAACCACATAGCTTGGCACACACATAACAAAGTTGCAATAGACTCGGTCACACAAGTAGAGAGTGTCACCACTAATTCTTTGAATACCATGAGAATAGTTTTTCTTCGAACATAAAGATGTATCTAATTGTAGATTTTCTATCATCTTTATATGTGCACCAGTTAGAATCAGTATATTTGAGTAAATGAGTTTATAGCTAATAATAGTTGATTCAAGAGTTGACCTAGTTGTTGAGCAAATTAGATAACACTGTCACCACCTCGCTTTGAAGATGGATGTAATTGAATTTGGAATCATAATATTGATGAACAATTGAGTGTGGAGAGGGAGACAAAATATGAGAGAGAGAGAGAGAGAGTAATTGAAGGTGGAAATATGAACACTAATTTATTAATGAGGTATTCAAAGGGTATATATATATATATATATATATATATATATATATATATATATATATATATATATATATATATATATATATATATATATATATATATATATATATATATATATATATATATATATATATATATATATATATACGACAAAATAAGATGAGATACAATTATCAAATTGAAAAAACTAAAAACTCTCGGATGTAACCGGTTGTCACATTATGTCAATCAATTGCATTTAGCTACTATATGTAAAAATAAAATGGATGGATTTGATGAATATAATTTGGATTGTTAATAGATGAATCAAAATAATTTATTAGTCCACTAATAATCCACTAAAACTTTCTTAAAAATATGCAATACAAATCATTAATTAAAAATAAAAACTCATTTAATCTATTCAATAACGTCATTAACGTCATTTAAATGATGTAGAACAATCCATAAAAAAAATAATTGAAATATATTCATTCTTTTAAAAATATATATATATATATATATATATATATATATATATATATATATATATATATATATATATTTTGTATAGTTTTTTTTTTTTTTTTTACGTTTACAGAAATAAAACAGATATTTTATATTTAGAAAAAAACTTGATTTTTTTCGTACTTTTAAAAAAACTCGATATTTTCATAATTTCCAAAAAATTCTATTTTTTTTCGTATTTCTTAGAAAACACGATTTTTTCTTATTTCCTAAGAAAACTCAGTTTTTTTTTGTATTTATGAAAAACTTTGATTTTACGTATTTTCGAAAAAAAAACTCATATTTTTGTATTTCTAAAAAACACTCGATTGTTTGAATTTATGAAAACTCGATTTTTCATATTTCTGAAAACTCAATTTTTTCGTATTTCCAAAAAAACTCAATTTTTCCATATTTAAAAATTCAATTTTCCAAAAAAAACTCTTATTTCCAAAAAATAACTTGGCTTTTTCGACTTTTTGAAAAAACTCGATTTTATAAAACGAAACTCATAATGTTTTGATCTCGTCACAAGTTGGAATTAAAAATAGTTTCACAATCAAAACCATCATAAAGTATATCATCCTAAAAAGGAACATAACATTCAGAAATAAAGTATTTCTAACACAATGTTACATATCAGAGCAAGACACCACTAAAATAACAGGAATCATAAAATACGCCAAAAGCTATATCTTTAATACTTCTATCAACTACTTCTGAACACACACACACACACACACATATATATATATATATATATATATATATATATATATATATATATATATATATATATATATATACACACACACACACACAAAATAAGATGAGATACAATTATCAAATTGAAAAAACTAAAAACTCTCGGATGTAACCGGTTGTCACATTATGTCAATCAATTGCATTTAAGTACTATATGTAAAAATGGATGGATTTGATGAATATAATTTGGATTGTTAATAGATAGATCAAAATAATTTATTAGTCCACTAATAATCCATTAAAACTTTCTTAAAAATATGCAATACAAATCATTAATTAAAAATAAAAACTCATTTAATCTATTCAATAACGTCATTAACGTCATTTAAATGATGTAGAACAATCCAGAAAAAAAAAAATAAATATATTCATTCTTTTAAAATATATATATATATATATATTTTGTATAGTATTTTTTTTTTACGTTTTACAGAAATAAAACAGATATTTTGTATTTAGAAAAAAACTTGATTTTTTTCGTACTTTTAAAAAACTTGATTTTTTTTCGTACTTTTAAAAAAACTCGATATTTTCTTAATTTCCAAAAAATTCTATTTTTTTCATATTTCTTAAAAAACACGATTTTTTTTCGTATTTCCTTTTCGTCCTCCTATTTTATTTTTAAACACTTTTGATCCCTCACCCCTACTTTGGCTACAAATAAACGCTTATGTGTCACTTTTTAAAATACGTGGCATATGATAAAATATCATTTGTGTGTTATACAATTACAATGAATGAAAAACATTTATTTTAAAAAGTGAAACATAGTCGTTTTTTGTAGCCAAAATGGAAATGGGGAACAAAAGTGTTTAAAAATAAAACAGGAGACTAAAATTGTGAGAATACTAAAATAGGGGGACCAAAAATATAATTTAGCCTTTAATCTATTCATTAACGTCATTTAAATGATGTAGAACAATCCATAAAAAAAACTAATTGAAATATATTCATTCTTTTAAAAAATATATATATTTTGTATAGTTTTTTTTATGTTACAGAAATAAAACTGATATTTTGTATTTTAGAAAAAAACTTGATTTTTTTCGTACTTTTAAAAAAACTCGATTTTTTTGTAATTTCTAAAAAATTTGATTTTTTCGTATTTCTTAAAAAACACAATGTTTTTGTATTTCCTAAAAAAACTCAGTTTTTTTTTTTGTATTTATGAAAAACTTTGATTTTTCGTATTTTCGGAAAAAAAAATCTCATATTTTTGTATTTCTAAAAAACACTCGATTGTTTGTATTTATGAAAGACTCGATTTTTCATATTTATGAAAAAACTCGATTTTTTCGTATTTAAAAAAAAAACTCGATTTTTCCATATTTAAAAATTCAATTTTCCAAAAAAAACTCTTATTTCCAAAAAATAACTTGACTTTTTCGACTTTTCGAAAAAACTCGATTTTATAAAACAAAACTCATAATGTATTGATCTCGTCACAAGTTGGAATTAAAAATACTTTCACAATCAAAACCATCATAAAGTATATCATCCTAAAAAAGGAACATAACAAATTCACAAATAAAGCATTCTCAACCCAATGTTACATATCAGAGCAAGATACCACTAAAATAACATGAATCATAAAATACGCCAACAACTATATCTTTAATACTTCTATCAACTACTTCTGAACATTTGCGCTTTATCCACGTGGAGGCAACACTCAAACAGAAAGGATGAGTAATCACAATTCATTATAAAAGATATAAGGAAAAGATTAGTAGTTATATAAGCAACATCGTCATATAATAAACATATATCATTCATCGACACTTCATAGTCATTGATACATTATAATAGCACTTAGACATCTTTCATCATCAAATTATCATTTAATCAAATAGTTCACAATTATCATCACATCACCACTTATCAACCAAAATCATGCAATGACACATAAGATATTAATGCAACAACACTGACTCAATGTACGTGGTACCAAAATTTATGAACACTTGGTTCATCACCCTCCAAGATCCCCACCATAGGATCGATTACCTCTTGGAACTAGAGCACATCACAAATACACTAAACCCACTCAATGAGATTGAGGCTCATCACAAGCGGACCACCGTCCAAAAATATTATGAATGGATGATGCACAACAATATCATAATAAGTTCAAGCACAGTTAGTCAATTGCATCATCATTTGCATAATCATCTTCATGTAGCATGTATACATATTAAACATACACATCATTAAAACATTAATCATCACATTAAAATCAAATACCAACACCATGGTAACATCACTAGAATACATCAAGTTACGTCATTTCAACAAGACATCATAGTATACTAACACACAATAACTCAAACCCATAAGTATATAAACACATGAATAATACCCCTAAATATTCCCTACAATTCTTCCATAAGATTGTTATGGGTGTTAACTACCCAACGCTTCAAACGGCGCATCAAATAGAGTCTGAAAACTCAAGTTACGATACTTTGAAGTTTTACTGCCAGACTGTTCGCCTAAGCCTCGCCCGACGACCCTTGCAGCGCTATACTCGCCCCCTTCTAGCGTGATGCTTGCCCGACAAAGTTAGCGATTGGAAAATCTTTACTTTGCTCTCACAGTGATGTCCTTATAAAGACCTTCACCCACATACATTTTCCAAGAGCCCTCCTTTTCACCCTTCTGCTCGCTAGCTGGCTCGCTCGATGGTGCTGGGGTGGCTGGCTCGCGCGACACTGCTAACGATTCAACAAATTTTCAATCATTGAAAATTACCTGAGGAAAATAGAGTCGCGTATGACTCTCTCATTTGATCCCCACACTCTCAAGTCAAACTTCCACCAGTTGGTCCACCCCATAGTACCTTCTCCAAGGAAATTTCTTTACCTTGCAACTGCTTCACTTCCAGACCTTATATCCGCACAGGTGATGCTACAATTGTCAAGTTATCTCTAACATGTACATCATCCATTTAGATCACATGCGAAGGATCCAAAATATATTTCGTCAACTGAGATACATGAAACATGCCATGAAGATTCACTAGCGACATAGGTAAAATAATTTGATATGCCACCTCACCTATCTTCTCTAAAATATGATATGGGCCAACAAAACTCAGTGTAAGCTTTCACGACTGTAGAGCCCTACCAACTCCAATTACCAGAGTAACTCTCAAGAACACATGATTTCCCTTCTGGAACTCTAGTGTTTTCCTCCTCTTATCATGATAACTCTTCTGATGACTCTGAGAAGCCTTCATCCTTTCTTGGATCATCTTGATCTTCTCATTCGTCTCATACATAATCTCAGGTCTGAGCACAACACTTTTGCCTAACTCATACCAACACAAAGAAGTCTTACACTTCATATTATACAACGATTCATACAGTTTCATCCCAATAATAGTATGGAAACTTATTGTGCGTGAACTATTGCTACCATATCCTTACAAAGTTACAAAACAACTTCCCCGCCCTATTGTCAGTCTTGGTCAAAAAACCAATAATTATTTGATTGGAACTCGTCAGTATATCTGTTAAGGTGCTTCCCCTATATTCCTCCACTTGTGTTGCCAACATTTGATTTTCCATTCCTTCAACTTCAAACACCTTGTCTGGTGATAATGCTTAGGCCTGGTGTCTTTTCCCCTTCTTTTTTACTAATGAAAAAGGGAGAGTAGTAATTAAGTATTCATGCTCTACTAATACCATCCACTTGAGTATTAGTCCACTGATCTCAAATGATCACTTACTTAATTAGGCTTTATATATTTTTAATTTTATCTATCCATGTGCATTATTGTGCTTGGCTTTGTGCCTTGCACTTTTTGAAAAAAATCATTTCATCACCCTTTGTTCCATGTAAACATAATGATGGCTAGACAATAAAAAGAGGAACTTATGTATCTAAATTGCTTCAATTAAGTATTATTCTACAAAAAAAGTTATCAGAAAAATATCATATGCATATAATCAGGGGAGCATAATACTAAAGTAGTTCTACAAAAAACATAAATTATCTTCTTTTTAGGGGGCTCATATATAAAAACAAAATCTCTAAATGTATTTGTCATCCTCAAAAAAGGGAGAATGTTGAAACATTCCATAATTTTGAGGACAACAAATCTATTATGTTATATCTAACTCATATTAGAAGCTTGTAGACAGGTTATCCAAGAGAGTTGATAAAAGAAACATTTCATACACATGATTTTAGTTATATATTAATTGTACCAACGATTCAAAGAAAGATTCATACTCACTTCAAAGCCAAGACATCAAAGAGGATTCACTAAGTAAACTTTTGTGTCTCCTTAAAGCCAAAATTAAAATTTGAAGTTTATTTGGTCAAATATAGCAAGTGGGCCTGCACTTAATTGCTCATCTTAAATATGATGACTCATATCCATAAAGCGGCATTTTGGTATATGCATCCAAAATGACAAACATTCAAATAAACCTCTTAACAGATACCTTTCAAGGATGACTATATATATATATATATATATATATATATATATATATATATATATATATATATATATATATATATATATATATATATATATATATATATATATATATATATATATATATATATATATATATATATATATATATATATATATATGCTCTCTCTTCATACGAACAAATCATCAATTAAGCAAGAAATAATAATTAAGCATATCAAAATAAAAAGTAATCGCAAATTTCAAAATCATGTTTAAGTTTTACTCAAATACAAAGGAGTTGAAACTTACTCATTCAAATATCTTCTCATTGCCATATAGTGGTTCAACCTTTTTGGATAAAACTTTCATTCTATTTGTATATCCTTAAGTGATATAAAAGCTTGAATATAAAAGTGCAATCAAATCTAAAGTAAAAGTACTTTAATAAGTGTAAGTCTTTTGAGGCTAAAAGAATACGACCAAAATTATCCTTTCCAAGGGTAGTTTCTGAGGAATAAGAAAAATATCATTGTGTGAGGAATGGACTGACCACGAATTGGTGAACCAGGATAAAGTATTGTGTGTTATCTTTTAAATCCTTATATCCATACTTAAGCTTCATACACAATATTTATTAACACGTATTTTTAAAAGGGTCACTATTCAAACTCTTCTTTCCTAGTGACATATCTAGTTACTTCAGACTAAAGGTAGGTTAGAGAATATAATGTTTTTCTTTGAAGTTATATTTTTGTGTATCATGTGGAAGAATTGTTTCTTGGACAAGAATTATGGTTGTGTGTTATTCATTAAGAGAGAAGAGTTTATTTATACTCCATTGAAAACTTTGGTGAAATCATATGAATATTTTCACAGAATAAAGTTGGGAGTTATCCAATTATTTAAGGCTAATGAAAATCGCTCAGACAAGTCATTGTCAGATTTGAGAAAAAAATGTTGCAAGAATGTTGAAGCAAGTTATTGTGAATAGAAAGATTATTGGATCATGATCAATTAGGATCTTGTATGTAGCAATTGATTATCTATATCTACATGAGAAATCGTCATTTGATATGTGTGCAGGCTAATGTAGTGTAGCTATTGTTTATCGGATTGATGATAGTTCGTTGTATTAAATACTTATACATTATTGTTTAGAAATAGTGGAAATGATTATTTTCCATTAATTTTAAATCATTGAAGACTGAAGTAGATATCTGCAAGGATAATAGCATTAAACCAATATATATCTCTCTATGTACTCTCATTCTTCCATGCCTCTCTTTAATTTTCTATAATTTTATCATGTTCATGTTAATCATAGCATATTTTTTATGTCATATATGTTAAATCGTGCTTGTAACTGTTTATTGTATAAATATAAGTCTGTGTTGCATTAAACCTATTGAATTGTGCTTAACTCAATTGGGATATAGAACGTGTCTATGTTGAGATATTAAACTGCTCGGATCATGCAGTTTGAGTTATCCTATGTTGTTTATAGCTTTGTATAATCAGGTTCTTAGTGATAACATTTAATTATTTTGGTTAGAAATCATATTGATGAACTTCTAAATCTCATTTTGTTTCCACTCCCTACT
This sequence comes from Vicia sativa, assembly GCA_021764765.1. Taxonomy (NCBI): domain Eukaryota; kingdom Viridiplantae; phylum Streptophyta; class Magnoliopsida; order Fabales; family Fabaceae; genus Vicia; species Vicia sativa. The sequence continues at coordinate 69,233,559 of CM038792.1, forward strand.
GTAAAACTCTAATTTTGAGATAAAAGTTTTTATAGTTAAGTATTAGGTTTAATTGCAATTTTGGTCCCCATATTATTTTATCTTTTTAGATTTTGGTCCCTCTATTTTAAAATCTGGAATTTTAGTCCTCTTATTTTAGTTTTTTGAGGATTTGAGTCCCCCTGCAAATTTGAAGGCTATTTTTAATGACATAACACATACATTGATGACGTGTCAGTGCCAATTCAGTAGCAAAGTATTCAATAAAATTATTTTTATTTAAGATTTATGTGAAACATGTCATCAATGTGAGCTCGATGTCGTTAAAAATTGTCTATTTGCAGAAGGACTAAAATCCTCAAAAAACTAAAATAAAGGGACTAAAATTCTGGATTTTAAAATAGGGGAACCAAAACTCAAAAAAATGGATAATAGGAGGACAAAAATTATAATTAAGCCGTTAATAAAAATTGATAATTTTTTTAGAATGAATAGAAACAAGAAGTTAACTCGAAGTAACAAGTGTTCAATCATAAGTTAAATTTAAATAGATAAATGAAGAGTTAAAAATTGACTTTCACGTACTCTTAATTACATTAAGGTTCTGTTTGGTAAAATTACTAGTTAGATGATAAAGTAGTTTATAGCTTATGGTTGATGACTAATAACTTATAATTTATAACTAATAGCTGATGACTGATAAACTAATTAAAGTGTTTGGTAAAGTTAGCAGTTTAACTACATGATAAATGTAAAATGACAAAAAAATATGTTTTAATTAATAATTACATATTTAAAATAATTAAAATTTATAAGGGTAATAATAAAATAAAAATGATCATCTATAAACTAAAATGCTATTTAAAATAGCATTTGAAAAATAAATTATAAAGTAGTATAATAAGTTAACAACTCGTGATGAAAAGACTTACAAAACATATCTTTTATTATCATACAAACTTATAACCTATAAGTTATAAACTCAAAATATAGCTTACCAATTAACGACTTATAGCTTATAGCTGACAACTGACGACTTATAGATGATAAACTAATTGAAGTGTTTCATAAAATTAACGATTCAATTAATTGATAAATTAAAATAACATAAAAAATTTAATATATACTTATTTTATTTTAAATTAAAATAAATTATAAAAGATAGTAGTAGATTTTAGAAAAAATAATAAAAATAAAAGTAGAAGAAAAAATAATAAGTTATAAACTATAAGTTAAAAAGTTATTTAAAATACTCACTCCGTCTCATAATAATTGTCTCATTTGTACTTTTTATTTGTTTCAAAATAATTTACTATTTACATTTTCAATACATCATTTATTATTATCTTTCCACTACTATACTCCTATTTATTAACTTCCACTTTATTCAAGTATAATTGATAGGAGTATTCTAATAAATGTCATAAACTTTTTTACTAAAACTAACTCATCTAATAATTTTCTTAAGAATCGCGGGAATATAATCTCATGATAAAAAAACTCTTATCAAACACTTGAGCTATATCATCAAAAAGTGTCATCATTTGAGCTAATAAGGCATAAGCTCAAAAAGTGTCTCAGTCAAACAGAAACGTAATATATGATTTATTTAACTTCACATTACATTGAGTCTCATTCAACCTGCACCCTATTTCCTCCTAAAATTAATTTTTTTAATTACTAACTTAACTACACATTTATTAAGAGGAAAACTATGGTGACTCGGGGATTTCACATAAATTTTCTTCACAGCCAAACCATTAAAAGTTGTCAAAATTGAGTATTTCATCTCTCACCAGTGAAATTCTGCCAAATTCAAAATTATTTATGAAGAAGTTAAATTAGGAGAAGTGATGAAAAAGTTGAAATGCAAAAACCAATTTTGTTTTTTGGGGAAAAATTAAATAGATGTACATAAGTTAACCGTATGGCACAGGCAGTATTGTGTGCGAGCCCCAGAGAAAGTGCAGATTATGGATAGTGCGAGGTTCTACTACTTAAAGTTGTAAACACTTGGATTTTGCAAGGAAAAGAGGTATGGTATGTACCAACCAAGTGTGCCCAAATCAGGTTTGCATGATAACCCGTGACATGGCATTTTATGGCTTCTGTCAATCTTTACTTGCAGGATCTACTTGGCTTACCATTTTTCAATTCATTCTCAATTTCACTAATAAAACATAGCACTTTATAATACTCATTTGGAAAGACATTATAGCCCTTAATAATATTCATCTGGAAAGACAGAGATGCATTTTGTAATTATTAGCAGAAAAGGGAAAAGACAAAAGAAAAGTTTTCTCAAATCAAATAAGCATTGGAAATTCACACATGCATTAATAGATTAAGAAAAGATAAAGAGGTTAAGTGTAGGCACATGGAAATGGATCCTTTAATGTTACTTTTCATATGACAAATTTCACACAACATTGTCATGTGAAGACTCTTCACAGACATTTACAAATTTCTGAAACTCTCCCGTGGGAGAATCTGTTCCTGCATGTTCGTTCGTGTCGAAAAGGAATAGTCCAATCTAGTTCCTATTACTAAATTTGGGTCTGATTCTACAAGGGTATCTTTATTCTGAACCATAAAATCTTTAACAAGGTAACAACTAAAAAGAATGAAAGCTTTGACCCAAGGTAGAAAGGCGAGCTCTTTTGGAAGCCAATCTCAACCACTATAACAAGCATACTTGCTAAACATATCTTGTAAGAAAAGCATCTAGTGCAATCACTAACCAATAGCATAGACTTCATGATTCGACTGGAGAAAGGAATGATTGGATGCCAAAAACAATGAAAAGAATTCCACCCGAGAGTCCAACCTGTCATACATTGAGTACAACATTTAGATGACATACACGCTTAGCTTCATAGCTTACAGGTAATATAGAAAATTGGAATTGCACACTACAACCCAGAAACTTTTACATCTTCATTATTCCATCAAGTTTTACTTCACTTCTTTTTCATTAATTTCTATTCATAGTCTAAAACTAATTTCAAAGTTACTTGAACTTGATGCACAAGGACATTTGGAAAAACAAAATTATTGAATTTTTAATAATGGTATGGAGACAAAAATATATGTACAATTTGTGATGTAATTATAAGGAAATAAAAATTATTACCACTTTTTCAGATATCTGAGAAGCTAAACTCTTCCCTCCAATAACAGCAGCAGTAGTACACAATGCTTGCCCCCTGTAAAAAACAACTAATAATTACAGTCCTCTCCTAAGAAATTTGTAGGACCATAGGCATGGGACACATCTTACATATTCATGCATCCAAACAAGCACTACACATTTACAAGGTACACAAACATGTATGCAGAATTCGAGTAAACAAAACTAATGAAGAAAAATATTCATTGTGGAAAACCAAAGGAAAATAGTCAAAATCTTGAAGGAAATCGGTTGATTCTATAGAATGCAGACAAAAGAATAGTCAAAACTTACAGAATCCCTCCAAGAACCACACCAAATGGGTTTTCATCTGCAGCTAAACCTATGGTAGCCAGCTGAACAAAAAAAAAGTCACACTTAACAAAATGACAACTGATGAAACATTAGCTCCAGTAATGGCTTATGCGATAGAAAAAAATGGTTTTCTAACTAGGCTCACCTGGCTCTTGTCACCCCATTCACCAAAAAAAGTGATAGAAAATGCCTGAAATATGGATATGAAAAAAGGAATCAAATTTGACATAGTCCAGTATTCAGTTAAATATTCTATGGAGATAATACTAATTTATTACCTGTAACAAGATGGGAGAGAAAAACTGTGATAAAAATGACTGTTTGTGCTTTATTGTGGCATCATCATCCTGGAAATTAAGACAAATATTGTGTATACAAACTCAGAAAATGAACACATAGCATATGGAAACTCTGCTTTATACATTTTAATCAAATGTTTATTCAAAATAAGTACAGAATTCCTATTCAAGCTCGTGAATCAGAAGTCATGCAATTGAAGATTTTGATATTAAAGATTTCTCTACAACATTTTAGGTACCTTATTCAAATTCAAAGCATGAACAAGTGCACAACAATTTATTTGTGAGGTGGATCCTAAGAACCTCAATCTTTGTACTATTGTAGTAGTTCTAAAAACTTTCCAAGAATCTTTTAACCCTTTTCTAATCCATATCATGCAAAGTAAACAAAATATTTTCTGTTGAGATGTTTCAATAGTACATTTTATGACCGTGCATGGTCTTAAGTGACTAACATAAACTTTCAGTACAAGCTCAGATCAAAAGAGTGGGACATGGAGGCACACAGAAAGAATGCAACAAATTTAATTAGACAGATATTATTTACCTTTTTGTTATCTTTTGTAGCTCCATTTTTAGCCTTCCAATCTTTGTCCTAATAATCACAATACTAGGGTGTTGTCAAGACGACAAAAATTGACGTAACAAAAGAAATCAAATAAAGGTAAAAAAACCAACCAATTGAGCTTCAACTTCAGCTAATTCCTCTGATTCCCTGTCCATCAAATGAATTCATTATGATTGAGCACAAAAAAAAAACCCTACTCAGATGATAACAAATGTTCATTATAAATGTATAACCAAGTAGATTTGAGGGATAATAAATCCTCACCCTCCTTCAAATATAGCCTCTTTTAAGGACCAAAGTCCAAATCCCAAAAACAAGACTGTTGTAATGTGATGAGTCCAATTACGAGAGATCTGCATAATAGCATGAAAATCACTAAGGGAAGAAATCAAAGAAAAAAATAAAAAAGATAATGCGGCCAAACAAGAGTTAGATAACACATATCATATGCATCCATGCTGAATATCTTATCTCAGGATATGCAAAAAATCACTTGCAGTATCAGGATAAGATATCGGTGATTTTAAGGATCATGGAATAAACAAAAAGAATGATATTTCCGAAGTTAAACCATGAATAAAGAATGCTCACCAGATTTGGAGCAGCCCAACCAACAAGAACAGAGAGAATTGTCATCACCTATAATTGGAAATTTTAGAAAGAACTATGAGAACCACAAGGAAATAGAACAAAATCAAAGACTGTAATAAACAAGATATCGGTAGTTTAAAAAAAAAGGAGAAAACAGTTCTTACTATCAAAGCCGCGAGGCAACCTGTTAAGACAAGGCGTCGTGGATGTCGCATAGCCAGTATCTTCAACAAAAAAAAACATCAATAAATCAAAAAGTCAAGACAACAAAGACTAATATCATTAACCCTCCCTACTTTTTCAGGAACTATGCAATGAATTCATGTAAGTTTGGTTTAGCTTTTAGTAGAGCCAAAAGCAATTTTAGAGGCGTAGATTTGATTTTGGAATGATTTTGAGGTGTTTGTTTCTTCTAAAGTAGAATTGATTATAACTTTTGAGCTGTAACGTGATTTTTACACTGAAATTGATTATTCAACTCACTCAGTTCTCCATAAATTTATCCAAACAGAAATCAGTTAAACATAATCAATTTTACAAAATCAATTCAGTAAAAATCAAGTAATCATTCCGAAATTCATAATTAAATAGTTATAAAATTGATTGGTGAAAATTGCAAGCAGTAGGTGATATCTTAGGTAAAAGTGATGGTGATAGACAAACCGCAGCTGCAAAGAAAGTTTTGTCACCGATCTCGGAGAGAACGGTCATGGCAAGAGACTTGGTAAAACCCTAAGAATGAAAGCGAATGAAATTAGCGTTGACGAAAAAGAATGAGAAAGATAATTGAAGTGGAAATTGAAATACCTGAACAATTGAGCTCATATTTGCAGAACCAAGAGATCAGAGTGTGAGTGAGATTTTCTTTCTCTCTCAGTCAGTGTGAAACTGTGAATGGTTGTTACCAGTTTGTTTGAGTTGATATCATTATGAATGGGAGACAATTACACGCTGCGCGCGTGGCTTCTTTTTTTTTATTTTTTTATTTTACTGTAATGAAAAATAAAAAAATTATGTGTTCGGATCAAAATTCGTTTTGTGGAATCTGAATATATCAAAGCATCAAAATATATTTGCTTCTCTTTTTTCTTTTTAAAGATAATCTCGCAATCCAATTCCGTCATTCATTCTGCATTATTTACCTTAAATTATTATTTAATTCTTTTGTTGAGAAAAGAAGATATTTGTCGACATTGTAAAATAATTATATATTGTAATCAATCAATAATTCTGTTAATTATATTTTTATTTTTAGAATAGTTGTATAAGATAGTTGCGTTATGACTCCTACATACATGAATTATTAATCATATGTAATATGTGAAAGTGACTAGTGGACATGAATAATGACATCGGGTATCATATAATGTTAAAATATAGTTTGCAATTTTTTAATTTTATTTTTATTTGTATACACACTTAATCTGGTTATATTTTTGTTCGTACATAAAATCTATCGTCAGGAATATGAGAGATAAACGAGATACGAGTAGTTGGATCAGTAAAACAAAGGTACCTCGCAGAGTATCCGACTAGTTGTGTCAGGCCGGACCATGACGGTCGAATTGAGTCAGGTCTGATTGGTTACATAACTCAATAGATAGCGGTTACTGACGTTACAAACTATTATAGGCGGTTACAGACGTTACTATGTTAATGGACCGTTACAACAGTTATAACCATTATGGTCATAAGTCATGGTTATAATATATATATATATATATATATATATATATATATATATATATATATATATATATATATATATATATATATATATATATATATATATATATTAAGACTATAAAAACGGAGGACTCTCTCATGACCACTCTCTCAAAACCTCTTATTTAAGAGCTCTAAACTGCGGGATAAACTAGACTCATAGTTAGGAGGTCATGCATCCCTTGCGTGAGTCTCCAAATTCCTTAAAATCCTAAATATAATTTTTTTAGCAAGAACAACTTTTAAGGAATAATATTCGATTTACACAGTTTGAGATTTTTATTATATTTAATGATTATTTTTTACTTTTGACAATACAAATAAAGACATTATTTATGTATTTGTATTTTTTTAAGATGTAGGCATATGGTGTAGAATTTAGGTGTAAACATAACAATCCTCTGTATTTTTATATAATAACATAAACGTATATATTAGCATTGTTTTCTTATTAAATAATAAATATTTGTATTGAAAAAAATCTCAAGTATATTATATAGAGTAACTCTCTTTTCTTGCTATAAATAATAGTTAGATTAAATTCTTATTCTAACATGATATAAAGTTTATCGAGTAATAATCATGAAGAGGTGTATTTAAAAAAAGAGTATATTTATACATGGTGACAAGCTCAAATTAGTTAAAAATAAAACCTTTTTTTTTGTTTAACATGCTAAAGAAAACTGTTTTTTAAATAACCATATTATGGTTGTGAAATATCCAAAACTACCTGTTAATAATCTCTCTGAAAAATCTCTGTTGGGCTACATCGCTTTCCTCAAGATTAATTTTCCTTTTGTCTTTTTCTTGTTGTCTTGTTTTTTCTTTAATAAAAAATGAAAAGGTCAAAGACCAATTATTTATTAATTCTGATTAATTTAATTTTTATGTGATTAACATGTTTTATAGGAATCTCTTTTGATAGAAAAGCATTGGCCTTTGAATTTTATAAAAGTGAATACCAAAAATTTATGTTCCTTTTATATATGTCTTTTTACACAAATAAACAAATCTTAAAACAATGATAATATGGTAAAGATTAGAGATGCTCTAGGATGGTGGAGTATATAATTCACATATGTACAAAATAATACTCATAATTACTGGTTTATTTAGGTATTGATTAATCAATATTTGGCACTAAAAGAAGTATATTATCAAATAATATACTCAGACCGATGCCATCTTTACTTTATTCCTTTTGTGTGGATGAGTGAGGAGTAGTAATTTTGAAGCTATCTGATTGAATAAATTAAACACTATTTTTAGAGTTTAGGAAAGCTGACAAATCAAGCAACTTCCTAATCGAACAAAAAAAGGTTTAATGTGCGCATTTTAACATTTGTTTCAACATTAGTCAATTAGTAGAAACGGAAAAAAGAACAAGGATGTGTAAAATTAATCAGAAAGGAAATGAACCTAATGGATTTTATATAGGTTTTTTTTTCTTCCAAAGCATATACACTAGAGTTGTGAAATGCAGTTGAAAACATTATAATTAGTGGATGTCTTTTAATAAATTGTGACTTCTTTATCCATTAGAATTGAAAGATTGAGTTTGTATTCAGTAGTAGAGGTTGTCTCATACGGCTTTATGGTTTTTAAAGTTAATTTTAGGTGTTACAGGACATATATTGAGAGGTAGTGTGGTATATGGTATGAACTCAGATTTCAATAGAGCTTTGGATAGTCTTAATAGGGTTGTGATTCCATATTTTAACCTTAGCATTTTTACTAACAACGATGTCGTCCCTCCTATAGCACAACATATTTTAGCGAATGCACTTTTTAATAGAACTGTTAAGGACATTGGTGTAAAGTTTGTCATCACAACTAGACATAAAGTAGTTTTTGGTTGTTTGTTAGCCGCACATGCCCAGGACTTTCTCCTTGTTATTCCTATTTATGGGATATGCCAAGATATGTCTCTGGTGGAGTATCATAATATCCTAAGATAGCACCTTATGATTCCTTTTATTTTTATTGATGAGGTTTGAACTATTTTTCTAAAATGTGTTTGGATATATTTGAAGAATACATGATTCATTGTAAGGGGCTTCCAAACTTCAAATACTTATATGAACTTGTTAGGGGTGTCTTGTTTGATATATTTCGCCATGTCAATGTATCTATGAAGAAAGAGGCACCAGTAATTTTCTTGACTGGTCCACATGAGGGGCGGTCAACGCTTAGACCAACACATATTCTGGTGTTTGGTTGGATGGAGGGAAACATGTGTGTGGACTTAACTATACCACATATAAATTAAGTTCTCAAATTTATTTTGACTGGAAACATGCTTCTGTGGACTTTACTGAAATTCTCCTAAAATTATGGGTTATCAAATATAGTTTTTGGGTGATGAATTAGCTTTGGATCCGTTTGTTTCAACGATAATTTCTGGTTCGCGGGATATGCTTAGATTTAGATCTTTTTTGTTTCTGGAATTGTCGCAGAGTTTGGATATTTGAATTCTCAATTATGATTATGGGTTCTTTTCAATCTCACGATTATGGATTCTCTAATATGATTTATGAGTGATAGGTTCTCTTTGGATCTGTCAATTTCTATGACAATTTATGGTTCATTGGTTCGTGCTTGGATTCGGATCTTTGTACGGGTTTGAGTGGTCATATGTTGATAGTTCGAATTTGGCTTATGTTGCTGCCCATAATCGGCATTTTGGAGAAGGCCTATGCCCTGTTGTTACCATATGCATTCTGTATTAGAGTTAATTGTATGACATTGTTCTAATTGTTAAATTGTAGAATTGTTGAGTTGAATATTGGATGATTGTAGAACTTGGAATCTTTCATGATATAATTATTGTTTATTCATGATGATACATTTATTATATTGTTATGATATCTAACCCCTTCTGTTTGAATATTGTCTCTACGTGGGTAACATGCAGATACTCAGGAGTAGTTCAAGTTGCATAGTCTAGAAGAGGTTGCTCTTCTTATTTAGATTGGGTGTCAATGCTCTGATATGTAACACCGGGGGTTGAACGTTTATTTTATTATTGCATTATTATTTTGAAGATTTTGTTGGAGGAACATGAAACTCATTTTATTTGATTATTCGTTGTTTTATTTCTTTTGAGTTAAATTGTGGAAGTGATAATAAAGCGAAGTTTGAGACTATTTTGAAGTATGTTGTCGATTCAACCAAAGTTATGGTGTTATGTATCTATTAAATTATACTTGAGCAAGTTTTTAATTTGTTGAAGAATGTAGCATCCTATTTGTTGACATTGATTTTGAATTTTATTTACTCTGATTTCTATTATATTACTCGTTGGGGGAAATAGGGTGTTACAATTAATATCAGAGCAGGCCGGTCCATCCGACCAAGTTGTCTAATGTTGTTTGTTCCTATGTATGCAACATGTGTGTAAAACACTATCAGTACTTGCTTGTTTTTCTAACTGCTTGGTTGCAGGAGTGAGATTGAAACAAGTGAGGGAAAAGCTCATTCTTCTCTGGGATGGTTCAGCTATGAACAGTTGGTTTAGTGTGTCGTGAATCTCATAAGTGCAATGATTGAAGAAGCCGTGTTGTTTCCCGAATTCAGAGGAAGTACAGATTTTGTATTTAAGTCTAACGGTCAGATGAAGTGTTCTTAAGGGGGAATGATCAAGTACTCGTGTTGTTCGCATCTCTAGAAGTGGAGGGTGATGTTATGGCTAATGATGTTCCCGTTGTGGGTGAGTCTTGATGTTCTCCCGAGAATAATAACAACTTATCATTAGAGCAAGATGTTGGATTAGCTTGAGGTTATCCTTGGGTTGAACATTTGAAGTTAAACCAAGTGATTACGAATTTTTTTGATGAGTCGATGCGTATTCTTATGCTAGAAGATATTTGTTAGGCAAGTAGGATAACTCTTAGAAAAAGAAGCTCAGATAGTTGCAATGTTTTCAGCGCTGCATGTTGATCGTGAAGTTGTCAGTCTGAGTTACCATTGTGTGTGATGTCGATGTTTTGAGTGGTGATAGAGTGAGGGGTTGCTGTATATTTTGTTGTAGAATCATATAGCTGGTCGTTAGATATGGTTGATGTTATTGGGTAATTGTGAATCGCGAGTCAAAGTCAAAACTCAAAGATATGGGTGGTATTGTGAAAAGAATTGGAGTTTTAGGTGTTTTGAAAATTGGAGTTTTGACAAATTAATGTGTATTGGTAAATTATGAAATTGAAAGACACAAATTTTGATGTTTTGGTCTGATTGGGTGTCGTTGTTGGTGTTTGCAATAACGTGTAAAATTGTGTTTTTTCATGTGTGTAATTGTATGTTGGATGAGATAAAAATGTTGTAATGGTGTATGTGAATGAATATCATGATTGAGGACCTGAAGTAAGCTTTGTGGGATGTTTGGGGTTGTTTGGACGGTCAAATAAGTGATTTTTGTATGAAAAAAAGAGCAGAAAAATGCTTGTGTCAGTGAAGTAACTGATTACCTGGTTGAAGTAACCGGTTACATCACTGGAAAAATTTGATTTTTGAAAATCTTCAAAAATTCATAACTTTTGAACCGTAACTCCGTTTGAGTCCCCGTTTGAAGCGTTAGAAAGCTAACATAATGAACTTTATTTTAAAAATGGTTCAGCAACTAGAATTAATTTATTTGTCACCTGGTGATATTGGATGAGAGGTGGAGTTTTTTGTTGATCTCATTCTTGGTACCAGACTTGTTACTGTGGCACCATACATGATGTCAGCTTCAGAGTAAGGAAAATTGAAGAATCTATTGGAATATTTATGGGGAATATATTTGTAAGACCGAGCTTATCACTTGGGAGATCCAGTGTTATTAGTGAAGAAAAATGACGGTAGTATGAGGTCATGTGTTGACTATAGACTATTTATTAAGATAATGATTTAAATTAAACATCCACTTCAAATAATTGATGATTTGATGGATCAATCGGTAGAAGAATGTGTCTTCAGTATAGTCGAATTGAGGTTAAGTTACCTTTGAATTCGGGTTAAGGATGAGGATAGTTAGTGGAGGTCGGATAATAATGTGGAATGCATGTCAGTGATGATATTGTATTAATGTGTGTCAGGAATATTATGGGAATTTTTATTGTCAACCGGATGATGAGAGTGTGACTGGAATGAGAACCAAATGTGAAATTATATGGATCATCCATGATATGAGATTAAATGAAGGAATAAGGATTTATTGGCGTTGTTAAAGTCCTCTACTTAGATAAAGACTTTTTTTAGAGCAAAATGATTTGGATTATACATGGTGTAGTAACATTTCCTGTATTGGGAGAATGCTTAACAATTGTGTTATGCTACAAGCATATTTAGAAGAATATGTAATGTATTTTGGGAATTTATGTATCATTGACGAGGTTGAAAAGAAGGAAAATAAGAAAAACGTTTGTAAGCCTTAGAGCCAGAGGTATTTGTTGAACATTAGGCTTATGTAACTTTGAGCACAAGTTCTAAAGGAACGCTATTATAGTTTGGTAACGATGGTTTATACTTCATTATGTTGGATTAAATAAACTTGTCTTGCTAGCTTGATAGTGAGTAAAGTGAATTGACGTTTTATCAAGAGGATATTTGTTCACCATTTTATGTGAACTTAATAGAAAAATGGCTATGAAAGACTTGGAAATTATTTAAGCAGTTTAGAGACTTGAGTTGGTATACGAGCTAATGCCGCATAGTGAAAGGTTGAGGATGTCAAAATGTGAACAATGAATTTTTGGTGGATATTAAAGAGAGTCTGAAGATAGATGTGAAACTTTTAGGTCTGGTAGTTGGTGGAAATCAAATGAAGACAGTGACTTAAGATAGAAGATCAGAGTGGTGTAGCGAAAGCGTAATGTAACACAGTTCGTTATGTGGGTATGACTTTTGGAGTCACAAATTAAACATTAGAAGTTGTGGAGTTTATGCAACTATTAGACATTCCAAAATGGAATTATTAGGCGAAATGTTATATGTATTATTGGTGTTACCGCCATTTTAATAGATGTATTAAATTGCATGCTCGATTGGTAGAACGTAGCCTTGTGGTACTAGAATTGTGTATCAATGTTATCGATATTCCGATTATGTGAAGGTTCTTATGATAGCGTTGCGGTGTAATGAAGTGATAGATTATGAAATCTAAGGTGATGGGGTAAGATGTGAGATGAACCAGTGCATTCATAACCCCGTAGCAATGAATCTTGTGGGATTATGGTGGTTGACTATGAATGATGTTGATTAGTGGTATTTGAATAGATGCCAAATATGACATGGGAGTTGGAAGGAAGGATGCGAGAGTCGTATCCAAAGTTGTTAGTATCAAGTGAATTTTCGAGGACGAAAATATTCTAAGTGGGGGAGAGTTGTAACACCCTGATTTCGTTGAATTATTTTATTTAGAATAATTAGATGTGGTGATGTATTTATATGTGTTGGTGAATTTTATGGTGTGTTATGATGCAATTTTCGAAAATTTGATGTGTTGGAAATTATAGAAGTTGAGGTGATAAGGGTGTATGGCTAAAAGTTCATAAACTAGGGAGTGTGAATAGAAATATATTTTTACTCGTATTACTTGAATTATAATATTAGATATAATATTATGCCACAGAATAATAATTAAATTAATTACTAGTAGAATAATAAGATTAGTATTATTTTATAATAATTAAATAATTAATTCAAGAAGGGCAAAGTTGGAATATAGAAATTTAAGGTGTTGGAGATGTGTGAGCAATAGTGTAGAGATATGGGGTGTTGTGAGTAACTAATCAGTAATATTAGTTAGTGATTATTCTGTTTAAATAATTTAGTTTGAATTATTTGGATTTAAGAATAGTTATTTAAAATTACTTTATTAATTAAAATTTGATAGTATGAGTAGAGTAATAATGAGGGCAATATGGTCCTTGCATGTGGTTTAGTTCATGATGGGAATAACAACAATAAGAGTCCTAAGGGTAAAGAGGACTTAAGAAAAAGTTGGGGTTTGTCTTCTCATGGTTACGATCGTGAAAAATTGAGAAAAACAGAGAACTAGAGAAAGGAAGAAAAACTAGGGCTTGAAGAAGATTTCCATGATAGAAGAGGATAAAAGATTAAGTTTGGGAACCATCAATCTAAGGTAAGGGTGGGGTTCCGACTCTCTAATGGGTGGTATAATTGTGGGTAGATGATGATATTGGATGTTAGGTTTTGGGTGTAGATTATTTTGTGAAATTGATAGTTGTATCTGATTGAATTGATGAAATTGGTTTAATAATTTGTATAGAATTATTATGCATGATGTTGGTTTAAAATTGTATAAATTTGTGTGTTTTAAGTGTTTTTCAAAAGTGGTTTTTGGGTGAAAGAAGTGAAATCCCGTAGCAGGAAAAATATGGATTTTTCACTATTTTCAATGAAGTAACCGGTTACCTGGTGAAGTAACCCGCTACCTCACTGAAAAACTGCATAATAGTGGCGCGTTCGAGTTGGAATAATCAGTTTCCTGGTTGAGGTAACCGGTTACCTTACTGAAACTAACAGATTTTAGAAACTTTAAAAATTTGTAACTTTTAAACCGTGAGTCCATTTTTGCTGTCGTTTGGCCGTTGAAAAGCTAAAAATATTTTCTACAATATGAAATCTCTTTTTGGAACAGTGGCCTAATATTTATGGGAAGATTTTGCGATGAAAACATATGTTGTATGTGTCGTAACGCGAAATGTTGTAGTTGAATTTGATTGTTGTGATACACATAAAGTATGAATAAATTACAGATGTTGATGTAGTATTATGATGTTGTTGTTGGTCTAGAATTGGCATGTTGTTGACACTGCATTGCATGAATTGTTGTCTCATATCAGTGTCGCATACATGCATTCTTAATAGCCCAGATTTGGCTTATGTTGTTGGCCCGAATTTAGTTGTATGTTGCTTGGATTTGGCTTACGTTGCTGCCTATAATCGATATTTTGGACAAGGCTTATGCCCTGTTGGTACCACATGCATTCTGCATTAGAGTCAGTTGCATGAGATTGTTCTAATTTTTAAATTATAGAATTATTGAGTTAATATTTGATTATTGTAGAACGTGGAATCTTTCATGATATAATTATTGTTTATTCATGATTCTACGATTTATTATATTGTTATGATATCTCACCCTTTTGTTTGAATGTTGCCTCTACGTGGGTAACGTGAAAATACTTAGGAGTAGTTCGAGTTGTAGAGTCTAGAAGAGGTTTCTGTTTTTATTTAGATTGGATGTCAATGCTCTGATATGTAACACCGGGGGGGTTGAACGCTTGTTTTATTATTGCATTATTATTTTGAATATTTTGTTGGAGGAACACGAAACTCATTTTATTTGATTATTCGTTGTTTTATTTCTTTTGAATTAAATTGTGGAAGTGATGATAAAGCGAAGTTTGAGACTATTTTGAAGCATGTTATTGATTCAACCGAAGTTATGGTGTTAATGATTTTAGTTTGTTGCGCTTGAAGATGTAAGTTATTCTTGCTAGAAAAACTATCTGAGTAAGTTTAGGGATTCAGAGTTACAAGTAAGATGACTTGTGCTCTAAGCTATATGTCTTGCTTACCCCTCAATCGGGAGCCCTTTATATAGAGGTGCCAAGACCTCTTTAAAGATTGTCCGTAACGGTCATGCCCCTTCATCAAGTGTAACTAAGCTACCTTAATTATCCGTAACCTCCGTCGTCTTTCAATGATGAAGGATAAAGTAACACGCGTCGTCAAGCTTAAAGCGGCAGTTACATATTTAATGGTCCGACTTATGTATAACTCCCTCATAATGGTCGGGCTGTTCATAACTTCTTGGATCCAGGGTATATGTCGGGTGAGAGCTATTCCATTTTTTGGTGATATGCTCGTTAGTTCATTCGGCTCCACAACCCGGATAAGGCATCCATAAAGAACCGGTGTATACCTTCTATTATAAATACTTAATTAATCATCATACCTCAGTTAATGGATTTTATGCATGAACATAAGCCCCCCGAGCATATGACTTTTTTGCTCAAAAAGACTTATGGTCTATAAGAAAAGCGTGAATCCTGTCGAGGTATGTGTCAGTCGTGAGTAGGTTATTAATGCGTGTACTTCATGCTCTAGACCCTCAACAGTCACCTACGAATTTGTAGGTGTAATGATGATATTTAGTGGATTTTAAATAAAAACACGCTAACCATTCCCTTGATAACGTCTCCTTTCCATTTCAAAATGATTTCCTTTTTCAACTCCTCCTACAAAGACCTTTCAGCCTCCGCTCCTCATTCGGAAATCGCTTCAACCCTATCTTGCCACCACTTAAATCAGGTAATCCTCTTCCTTTCTTCACTTATTTTTCCGTAGTTTTCAAAAATGATCGTTATTAGGGAATGCAATGATTTAGGAAATATGATTCATTTGAATAGTGATGAGTGTACGGTTTTGTGGAAAGAATGCATGCAAGAGATCATGGATGCGTTAGGGGTATAGGAACTTGACATGGTTATGAACAAGATAAATTCTGAAGTTCTAACCTCTGAAAATGATTATGAACCTGATTCTTTAGGTTCAGTGGAGATTTTGATGGAGACCAATAAATCCTTTAGTGCGAAAGTTCTAGGCTTTAACCACAATACAATGGACGAGGTGGAGATCGACAAACTTTGTTCTCTTTTAGACGTATCCTCGATGGGAAACGAGGATGACGTGATTTTGGAATCTTGTATCGACGGTGAGCGGGTCTGCATGTCTCGGCCGAAAGGAGTAAACCCTAAGTGGTTTTACTTCTATGCTGGGATATTGGAAGGTATAAACATCTGATTTCCTTTCACCGACTTTGAGACAAGTCTATTAAGAACAATAAATGTGGCTCCGTCGCAGTTACGCTCCAACAACTGGGGATTTATAAGAGCTTTTGAAGTGATTTGTGAGGCTCTGAGCATTACGCCCACTATCGGGCTTTTCTTTTCTTATTTTGAAGTAAAAAATGTGGACGCTGGGAGCTGGGTGGCCATCAGCGACAGTGTTTTAAAAACCGGACCGAATATCAAACCGATGAGGGTATTGGGTCACTGGTTTATTGGTCGAACCACTGGGTCACTGGTCGAACCGCGTGACAAAATTGGGTTGAACTAGATAACTTAGTTGAATAGACTAGTCATTATAACAAAATTATATAGAAATAAAACTTGTCAAACTGGATGATTCTTGTTATACCCCAAAATTTTCCCTCCTACTTCTCAAGACATTCCACATCTCCATACTCAAGGATTTCACAAGGGTTGACCAGACAAACCCTCTCCTAAGCAATCAGCCCAAACTAGGGTTTGGCTATCCTCAAGTCCAGGTGAGCCTCCAACATTTCTAGTGGTCATCATTCCTCATCATATGCTTCAATGAATCTTCATGTCAAGTTTCAAGCCTTACAAGTCAATTTCCTCAGACAATTGCTTAGATGGTTGAAAATCAGTTGTATTGGACAAAAAGTCAACTGTGGTCAACATACAGTCAAACTTCATAATTTTTGGTCAACATCAATATTTTGAAGTGATGTTCATCATTTGATCAAGGGTTGATCATGATTCATCAAGAAAAGTCAAGAATTGATCAAAAGTCAAAGTTTCCAAATTGGGATTTCTTAGACAAAAGTCAACAGAACTTTGACCAGGCATAACTTTCACATACTTTATCAGAAAATTTTCCACCACAGCTTATTTTGAAGAGAATTCAATTATCTACAACTTCATGTCTCACAAGCTTGGTCATAAAATGCTTCATTTGGAAGTTATGGGTCAAAACATTACATGTCCTTTTCAAAGTCAACATTTTGTAAAGAAGTGTTCTTGAGCATAGAAACTTCAATTGAGATGAAACCAAAGAGGCTGTTTAGAGGATATCTTGAGCTTTCTAAAAAGTCCAAGAACACCCAAAAATGTTAAAAATTGAGCAAGATACACCTTGCACAAGTTGGGCATTTTTGAGGAGGTGCACAAAGAGAAATACTTGACAAAACCCAAAATTTTGCAAATGAGCCTAACTTTTCTTGGTTCAAACTTGTTCCTTAGACTATCTACAATGGTTGTATTATTCAACACCCTCCTCTTTCACTTTTTGCATTCCACCTCATCTTCTCTCTCTTCCACCTAATAATTCAACACTCATTCAACTTTTAACCACTACAATGGTTTTTGTTATTCAACACCCTACTCCACCACTTTTATTTCATATTTTTATTTTCTTTTATGTTTTTGTAATTATATATTAATAACAATTATTGATTAAAATTAAATAAAAATAATTAAGACTTAAATACTATATTTTAATTTTTTCTAATTTAATAATTTATTTTAATTTTATATTTTTTAATTAATTTTTTTATTTGCAAATAGTAAAGACGAGATATAATAATAGTCATTATTAAAACAAATAAAATTACACAACATAGAACACTTAAAATACAATGCAGTCAACACACAACACAACACAAAAAACTTAAAATACAATACACTAAACACACAACACACCTAAAATGAAACACATAACTTAATTAGTACAATAGACTCAACTCACAAATAATCTATTTAATCATGAAACATTCCGAATTTTGTCCATATGTGTTTGACTAGATCTGCTTGCAATTCGTGATGTACATTTGAATCACGCATCACAGATCTAGTACGCACATGATTCGCAAATATAGGTAGCACCTCGGTCGAGAATGGCTCCGATGTACTAGACCCACTTGCCTCACATTGATCATAATCTGTCCAATGTTGAGCATATGTATCTCGTTCATCCTCAACAATCATATTATGCAATATGATACATGACCTCAATGATGAGAGCCAAATCGGCTATGTCCCACAAACGGGCTGGTTCGCGAATGATCTTAAATCGAGCCTGTAACACCCCAAATGCACGTTCGATGTCTTTCCGACATCCCTCTTGATATTTTGAAAATAACTTATCTGGTTCACTTTGAGGAAGTCTAATTGATTTGACGAAAGTCGGATAAGAAGGGTAGATACCGTCAGCAAGATCATATGCCATATTATATGGACGCTGATTCACAAAGAAGTTCACTCTTGGAGTATTTCCCTGTTCAACATCATCGAACACGGGTGAACGGTCTAGAACATTGATATCATTCAATGTGCCCGGACATCCAAAAAAGGCATGCCAAATCCAAAGATCATAAGTTGCAACTGCTTCAAGAATAACAGTGGTGGTTCCCTTATCTCCCCGAGTAAATTGACCTTCCCATGTTGTAGGACAATTTTTCCATTCCCAATGCATGCAATCAATACTCCCAATCATCCCTGGGAACCCCCGCATTTCATTAACATGCAGTATTCTTTGTAGGTCATCTTGAGTTGGTGCTCTGAGATACACTGGCTCATACAATTTTATGATTCCTTTACAAAATCTACGCAAGCACTCTAATGCTATAGTACCTCCTATTTTAATGTATTCATCGACCGCATCGGCTGCCACACCATATGCTAATATTCGCATGGCCGTGGTAAATTTTGCTAATGGAGATATACCTTCTTTTTTAGTTGCATCAACTCTTGGGGTGAAGTAGTTGTCACTGCTAAATAGTTCCCCAACAATCCTAAGGAACACATGTTTTCGCATTCGAAATTGCTGACGAAACATCACATCGTCATATGTAGGTTGGTCTGCAAAGTAGTCGTCTACTAGTCTTTGGTTTGTTGCATGATCTCTATTGAGATATTTTCTCTTAACATTACGTGTATATCCTTCATCTATTTGGTTTCGTTGCTCCCTGAACCGATTGACGATATACCTCTCTTCGATTTCAGACTTCCTTTTGTAAGCTTCGATGCCAAAAGGAAATTCTGAAGGATCCATTGATGTTTTTTTAGTAATATGAGATTTTTGGTATTGGTACATCAATGGAAGAATGAGCCCCCATTTATAAGATAGTAATATCATATTTTTTGGTATTGGTACATCAATAATATAATAGACATCAATGACTTGACAATGACTTGATAATGTCTTGATAATGTAGATAATAATAGACAAGAAAGAAAGTGACAAACAAAATGACAAACAATGACTTGAAAATGACTTGATAATGTCTTGATAATGTCTTGATAATGTAGAAATCAATGACTTGACAATGACTTGATAATGTCTTGATAATAGAAATCAATGTCTTGATGATAGAAATCAATGTCTCAATAATGTAGATAATAATAGACAAGAAAGAAAGTAACAAAATTGAAATCAATGTCTTGATAATGTAGATAATAGTAGACAAGAGACAAAGTGACAAAATAGAAATCAATTTCTTGATAATGTAGATAATAGTAGATAAGAATCAAAATGACAAACAAAATGACAAACAAGGACTTGACAATGACTTGATAATGTAGATAATAGTAGACAAGAATCAAAATGACAAACAAAATGACAAACAAGGACTTGACAATGACTTGATAATGTAGATAAAAAACAAAATACAAACAATGACTTGACAACATTTAATTTCCAAATAGATCGTGGCCCAACTTTTCTAGCAGCTCTTTGCTCCGGTCATCAAGATGCTCCTTTGAACTTAGCTTCATAAACATTTTCATCTTCTTAGCCTCAGTACTTTGTTTCAACAATTGGTTAGCCTCTTGTTGCCTCATGGCTATTTTGTCCAATTGTTCCAACTCGTTCTCCTTAAATTGTTTGAATTCATTCCACTCTTCATTGACCGATTCCAAGGTTGCGCCATTGCTTTTTTTCTTACCTTTTTTTGCATCCCTCCCCATTGGCGAGCACTAGATCCAACGAGTTGCTATCACTTGCATCACTCGTGGGCTCTCTTAGATCCACTACTTCGGATCCAGTTTCCTCTTACGACTACCATAACGTGGTTGATCATGGAGAGCGAGCCATTCGACATTAAAATGAAATGTCCACTCTTACCACTTGAATATAATTCATGTGCTTTTTCCATTACATCATTCTCCGACCACCCACTTTTTTGCATACGCTTAGCGTTATCATAAGCGTCAGTCCACTTATTAAGTATTTTGTTCATGTAGTTGTAATGATTTCTACACGCAGCTCCATCACGGGAGGATCAAATGAGCAATGCTCATTGATGTCAACAATTTTACCCCAATATGAATCACTTTTTTGGTTTCTCCCAACAACACTGTCTGTTCCGTATTTAATCCACCCACTAATTAGAACCAAATTTTGTTTAGTGGTCCATTTGGGGCTTTTTCGATGAACATGAGTTGAATCCTCTGTATTTGGAGTGGCTCCATGATCACCGTTCATGCCACCAAGAGCCGTTTGTGTAGAAAAATCAGGAAATTCATCAAGTCCAACATTAGGAACATTTTCATTTCCCATTGGAGTTGAAGAATAATTAGGCGGTGCTTGAGATGAATATGTCATCATAGATCCATAATATGGACGATAATTTGGATTAGATGACGATATTATGAAATTTGGCATATTTTGGGGACCTTATTGGTTGGAAGATTGATTTTGAAATATATAGTTGGGATTTGGGTAGTTGAAAGGATAATTAGTAGAACTTTGGATGTTAAAAGGGTTATTGTTGGAATCCATCTCACCAAAAAGTTGTTTAGAGCTATAAACAAGAATTTATGAAGGCTAAATAGAAAAATTAGAGAGAAAAAATGAATTTTTTTTCCTTTGTCCAAATCAAATGAACCAAGACTCTATTTATAGACAAATAAAATGATGAGTTTTAGTGAAAATAAATATAAATAAAAAATTAATATATTATAAAATAATTGTTCAAAATAATTATGATGAAATAAAAATCTAAATAATTTAAACAACCAATGAGATTTTGTAAAGTGTATGATGTGGTCCCCATTCACTTTTTATTCAACATGTTGAATAAATGCAACACCAATTAATCCACATCATATTAAACAATGTATTCAACACACCATTGCAAGCATTCAATAGTTGAATAATTTATTCAACACCCCATTGCAAGTGGTCTTAGCTGATTTGGAACCTCCAAGCCCAAGTCCACGAATTTATCTTTTATTTTTCTATTTATTTTGGATTTTAATCACTTAAAAGCCAATTTAATTAAAATAAAAGATAGAAAATCAAAATTAATTGCAAATTGGATCTTTCTCTCATTCTTGAGGTCCAAGCAAGCCATACAAGCTGTCAATTTTGAAATTTGCATTGATTGGCAAAGGCATTGAATGAGATTTGATCAAAAAAGGCAATATTTGGTTTCATACCAAATCAAATATTTTTTCATTGATTGGCATATAATTTCTTCATGATTCTTGACCTAAATCCTTCTACTATAAGTACACAATGCATTCACAAGTACAAAAAACGAAATTCTGGCCTCAAGAACCCTAATCAAACTTCAAAAATCCATGACATTCAAGCAATTGGCAGCCTTGGTTTTGTTTCAATTCAGACGATTCCAAGCCTTGCAATTGATTCCTGGAGTTCCTTTGATCCATTCCAGACCCTCACAGATCACAAAAGCATCCAGAATCCCGAAATTACACATCACGGTTTGCCTCAAAAATTTCAGAATCGAATTCATAGTTACATGCATTTTAAACGTATTTTGATTATATATTCATGTTCATGATGTTATTTTTAAGCTATCTGGGTTGTTTAATTGAGTTTTAAGTGCAGGAATCGTGATATGCCATTGTTAGGTTTTCCATGCTCCAAATTAGGATCCTTCGATTTAGGAAAAATTGGCCAAAACTAGGGGCATATTCTTGTTCAGGAGGCCAAATCGAATCGATCTATGTATTCACCATTAATTTATATTGCTTGTATGTGATTTTGAAAATATGCAGGGGCTTTAGTGACGAACGAAGCCGCCGCTATATGTTGTTGCTACGGACAAAAACTGTAGGTAAAAACCTGTGTTTAAAAATTCAAACGAGGAAGACGATGGAGCTTTGGCGCGTGATCTGGCATTCATAAAACTAATTCCCTTAAAATGTTTTTGTTTCATTCCACTAACACAATATGTAGGTTGGTCCAGTGGTAGAGGCAGCGTGCGTATAACCCAGATATCTTGAGTTCAATCCCTGGCAATGTCACTTATTTTTACCACTTTTCCAAACTAACCATATTTTCTTATTTTCTTCATATTTTCTTTTCTAATTTAATTTCTTTTCAAATAATTTTCTCATGCATCAAAAAATCACCAAAAATATTTTCTTTTCGCATTTAGGTCAGAAAAATGTTTATTTAATTTTTGTCATAAGAATTAATGTTTTTGCATGCATATTTTAATTAATTGTTAATTAACCATAAAATTGACTTTTAATTATTTTTCTTCATCAAAACCAATCCAGAAAATTCCCAAAAAATTATTCTATCAGCTAATTAGGATTACTAACCTAAAAACTTTTTCCTAATTGAAAAATCTTTTTTAACTAACATATTTTTCTCTTATGCAAATTTCTTTACTTTTCCGATTATTATGTATCTGCTTCCAGGTTGTAATAGTTAGGATTTATTTTCTCGCATTCTTTTTCTATATTATGTAACTGCTCATGGGATGTAATAGTTTAATTAGGATTTACTTTCCGCACTTCTATATTATGTAACTGCTCCAAAGCCATGTAATAGCGTAGGATTTACTTTCCGCACTTTACTTTCCGCAATTTACTTTCCGCAATTTACTTTCCGCACCCTATAAACTGTTAGTAATTAGGCGTGTATGACAAGATAAAAACGAACGTAGATCACTTCTAATCCTAAGATAATATATTTGAATTTAACACACTCTCTTCACACATGCACCCCCTAGAGTATTCTCTCTCGTTGCCTTTCGAATAAATGGTCAAGTCCCTCGAACGTAGAGGTATCCTAGCACCGTTGCCTACAAACATATCATCATAGTCCCTTCGATACAAAGATCATAGTCCCTCGACGTGGCCTACGAAAACATCATCTTGCCTCGATTGTTGCCTACGAAAAGTGATGATCGTCCCATCGAATGTGCTAGGATACTCCTATAAGTTGCCTTCTATGACCATCCGACGTCCCTTCGAATGTCCCTTCTACATCCAACGAATAGGGTTACCTACCAACTAATGGTACGGATAGCGCTATTCTAGAGGAAAGTAAAATAACACGAAAACGACCGTTCTGAGTAGGTAATAAGACTTTTAGTTGCTTGCTCTATCAAAATATTTTTCGTACCTCGCACTTTTGTCAAAGTTAAAACACTTTTCAAAACGAAACATTTCCAAACACTTCGTATACATTCCAACGTGAATCATTACGAAGTCAAAGCGAAATGCCTTTTCAAAACATTTTTTTCAAACACACACACAGAAAGCAATTTTTAAAGTGAGCTAAAGCAATTAAGAGCCCGTAGATAACTACGAATGGAAAGAGGTGCTAATACCTTCCATTTTCATAACCTTCTCCCTTACTCAGAATCTAACGAAGGGCTTTTTCTGTTCTTTTCACCTTCCCTTAATTGGATAAAAGAAAATTCAGTGGCGACTCTTGCTATCCGCAACATTTGCGATAAAAAGCAAAACAAATCCCAAAGTCAGTTCTTCCACTGTATTACAATGCTATTTCTACAAAATATAATTAACAATTAATTTTTTTACAAATATCATATCATAAATAAATTCACAAGTTCATAATTTAAATTTAAATTTTAAACCTAAGTATCACATACAATAAAATAATACAAAATTACAAAGTCTAATTATAAACAAAGTCTAATTACAACATAATCTAATAAAATAATTTATAACAAAACAATTTCATTTCCTATTATATTTAGTTTTAAGGATGATAAATTATTTCAATGTTGAGATCTCCTTCTTCAATATCAAAACCATCTGCAACAAAATCAATTACATCTACAATATGTTCCCGTCAATAAAATCATAATTCTATGTTGTTTTTTATTTAAATTTTTTATTAATTAATTAAAAAGACTAGTCATTTTGATTTTTAAAATAAAAAACTTGAAAAAAAATTTAAAAAAATACAATTGAACCACCGATTTTGAAAAACCGTCGGTTTTCCTGGTTTTTCCGATTTACACCAGTTTTGACCGGTTCAAAGACACATCTGATCTAACTATTGAACTATATTGGTTACCTGACCGGTTCTCGGTTCGACCGGTCCGGTCCGGTTTTTAAAACATTGATCTGCGGTATTCCAAGGAGAAGCTTCCTTCAAGCCTTCACCTCAAACTATAAAGGCTTTAAAGAGCGCTTCCTCCAGGCCCGATGTGGTGCTCCGTGTCCTCAAATAATATACGGTGTTGATGGTCACCACAAATTCCCTCTGTATTGGACAAGTAATCCCCTTTCCATATCTTGCTTTAAATATGATAAGTTGAGCGAGTCTGAGACCCTCTCCCTCGAGGTTTTAAACTCCTTCTTGCCGATCTGGGTTAAGAATTTGCTGCCTTTACCCTTTGATGAAATTTTGACCTTTTTAGGTAACATTTTCTCTAAGTGTTTGATAACTGAGGTAACTTTATGCTGCTTCTTACATTCCTTCTTTAATTCTATGCAGACAAAATGACTGGCCTATCTGTTAAAGAGTAGAAGAGATTAATGGTTGCGGACCGAGCTGCTAGAAAGAACACTTGAGGTCCTTTGGAGGCTAAATCAGACTTGGCCAGTTTAGAAATGCGAGTTTCCAAGAAGAAGAAGAATTCTGGTCCTAAGTCGGTGGTACTGAAGAGGCTGAAGTGATTATGGCCTCTCCAGCTAAGTGTACTTTAGACGTGGAGGTGCCAGGTGAGAAGACTCCCAAGCGGCATAAGACCATTATGACCAAAGATATCAATCAAATTGATTGGGAGGTCTCTACTTTGATGATGAAGGAAACCGACGATGACTCCCAACGTCCTTCCACTGATAACAAGTTCTAGTCGAACGAATTTGACGGTATGAAGTTCTTGTATGACAACCTTAATGCCACTAAGGATGTGAATAAAGTGAAAAGCCTAGGTCCCTAGAAGATCACCCAACATCTCAGCTCCTACCTGATGACGTGTGCTATTTTGGCTCGGGGTCTTTATGAATATGGGGATGCTGCCGAATCCAAATATTATGACTTGGAGAAAAAGGTCAAGCGGCTGACCGATAATGAGAAGTCTCTCTATTAGGCGAATTCTTATTTGAATACGAAAGCGCCGGAGAATGATGACAAGGTGAAGTCTCTGGAAAAAGAGCTTGCAACCATCAAGACCTCGACCACCAAGCTAGCAGCCGGCTTAAAAGCCTCGGAAAAATCCTATGCCGATTTGAAAGAAGTCTTGGAGAAATCTCAACTGGATGTCCTTAATGATGGGGACGTGGCTTTCGGTCGGGCCAAAGACCAAGTTTCCTGCCTTTATCCCGAGCTTGACATCCCAGTCGTTGACTTCTTTAAGGTAATAGTGGATGGGAAGCTGGTGGAAGCCGATGACAACGATGAGAGTCCGATGGACGAGGAACCAATCATAGTTGACACTTCTCATCTTGAGACCACTGAAGGGTCTTAGATTTTATTTACTTGAATTTGTTTTTAAGTTAGTCACCCTTTTTGGTGGGTGCATTTTGTAAAACTTTCCTGACAATTGCCCTATGGGCCTTTTAATATCGCAATCGTACTTTTTATGCCTTTTAATATCGTAGTCGTACTTTTTATTATCATACTTTTTAGGCAAAATACTCTTTTTGGTCCCTTAACTATACCTCGGGGTACATTTTGGTCCCTTATCTCTAAAAAGTGTCAAAGTGGTCCTTTAATTGTTGAAAAAGGTCCATGTTAGTCCTTTCCGTCCAATTTTTACTAACGTCGTCCACTTTTGCTTGGGTGGCATATGATGTGGCATCTGTTTGTACGTGTGGCTGTTCATCATTCTAAAAGTCCAAAAAAAATCTGCTTTTGCTAAGAGTCGTACCATAGTCACCTAGGCTTTCATACAACACACTTTGCCACCAAGCCATTTTCCCCTTAATGTTTTATTATGAAAATTACAATATAAATCTGAAACAACAACAACACTCTACAACTTGAAGAAATCCAACAACAACACAACAACAACTTCATCAGTTCAAACACAAGATTGAAGAAGAGAATTATAAGATTCACTGACTTAAACAATAAATTTGAAACATACTTGAGCGTAAATCTGAAACTCTCTTCAATTTGGGGCTTTAGGGTTCAAAGAGGGAGGAGATGAATCAATACCAAAATTGAAGGGAAAAAATGACAACAAAACGATACCCAATAACTCCTTTATGTATCTTTCTGAAACACGTTTGGTGAAATCCGAATTTGGGGCTTTAGGTGATCATGCATAAATTCCCCAGCCGAGATATAAGACCGGAGGGGGGTTTGCAGACATCCGGGATGGATCTCGGACTGTGATGTGAGACCCTTATCCGGCATGATCCGGGTGCGATAGGAGAGCGGGTCGACCAGGGAGGGATCCTATAGTCGGTAACCGGTGAGCTCCTCGGGGCAACCCCGAGGTCGGACTAGCTTCCGTTACGCTGCTTATGGAACAGTTACGGACGTTACGAATCATTAAGTAGCGGTTTCAAGTATTAAATGGACGGTTACGCCATTATGATCATTAGTAGCAGCTATGCTATAAAAGAGGCATCAGGGCCATGAGAAGATTCATTCTCTCATTACCTCTCTTAGCCACACGCTCAAGAGGGGTCAAATACTTTATATCTAAGGGCTCCCAACTGCGGGGTAAGCTAGACCCATAGCTTGGAGGCCATTCATCCTTGTATGAACCTCCGAATCCCTTAAGATCTTACATGAGGTTTTTCCTGCAAGAACATTGGCGCCCACCGTGGGGCCCCGGTAAAATTCTCCCGGGCCTCAAGATCCATCCTAGTCCCATAGGAACATTTGTTACGACACATCCTTGGATGACAAATGTTTAACATGCAATGGGGCATCTGTGTTAACAAATCCTTCGAAAAATAAGTTATTGTGATGTCTCTGACTTATAGTTCACAGACTAATATTGTTATACATGTGTGTTTCTTAATCAGAAAGCATTGGCGATGGTCATGTTGGTGTGTTCATCTCCGGTGACGATGAAAGGTGGTAAAAAAAGGTCAAGCCGAGTCGAGCTAAGGAGCAGAAATGGAATTTCGGGGTGTTCCGATGCCCATCGCCAGCTTCCACGCATATCCCAAGTGTCCAACATGCAATTAGACATTCATGTTGGCAAGGCCTCTAAAGAGTGGTATGATTCCTTATATCCATCGGCTATAGATGGTAATCATAATCCAAAATCGCGCAAGTTGGTCGATCTGCTCCATAGCTTGACAAAAGGACAGCACAACGCAGTTGGTCGATCTGCTCCAGAGGCAAGAGATTCGTCAAAAAGAGATTTCGAACATCACTAGAATAAGATGGCCTGATCCTATTTCAAATCGATTACGGAAGGTACGTTGATCTCTATGCTGAACCTCTGGTATGTGATGGTTTCAGCTATCGATCGGAAGAAGCAGTCTGGTAGCGACCATAGAGATCGATCCCGATATCAATCTCGAAGCTCAAGCTATAAAGACGGCTCCGACCTCGATATGGGCGATTTTGATGGAGATATTGTTCGGTCCCGGTAACAAGCCTGCCAGCCAAGCATTACAGATGGGTCAATTGGATCAACAGGTTCATCAATTTTAGATTCGTTGATACTTCTGCTAACCAAAGACTGTTATGGTCTCTTTGCTTTCCAATTCGGTGCGGAAGTCATGCATCCAGTCGTTGCAAGATCCGCCGTTAATAGCCGGTGAAAGCAGGAGTTGAATAGGTCCACGGCAGGGATTAGTCATGAAGTCGAGTACACCAACTTTATAATCACCTCCTGATCATGATCCCGAGAAGTTGGGTTGACAACAACATCGATATCAAAAGATAATTATTTCTTGCATATTCTTGTGGTTAAACTCAGTCAATGATGATAGGTTGTGTTTAATGGAAGAGTTGGTATATAACGTTAATGGTGGTAATTATCATTTATCATTGTCTGGATAGCGTGTGTTTAAGAGGTATTCATACAGCGACATCATCATTATTGAAAGATAAGTGACTCTTTGTAATTTCCGTATGCTTTTTATTATGATCAGTAACTGCTAGATATGTTATTGGCTCTCATTTATTTGTGATTAACATGAGTACTCGGTCTTTTAAGAGGTACATTCAATGCATATAAACAAAGGATTTTTATAACAGTTATAAACTGATAGCTCTTGAGGAGTGAAGTTGCAGGGATGATAGGATTATCATGAGCTCAAGTTATACAGACGAAGCGACTGATAGGTCATGGAAATTATGCCGGTCAACGTCGCTGGTGACGATTATTGGAATCATTTGTGACGAACCCGAGGTTGGAGAGGAATATCGGCAGTCAGAGATGCTCTTAGTTCGGCAGAAGCTGACAATTATAGGCATCAAAATAAGGCGTGACAGCAAGGATAGGAGCGGTGAACTTGGCTTCTGTAAATGATTCTGGTGGCTCATCGAGACATCACGGTGTCGGCACCCACTTCAGAGTTGAACAACTATATCAAGCCAGAACCTTAATAAATGACATTCGGCGTCGTCGTCAATGTCGTCATTAAGAGATAAGTCTATTTCAACCTTTTTCTGTGTGTGTAAATTGACATGTTTCTGTTAAACTCATCAAACAATTGAATTCATGCTTGTTTACATCTATATTGATGAAAAGGAAGTATATACGAATTGAATTGTGGACTCAGGACTTTATGTTGATATTTATTCTGGCAAAAACTGTGTTGTGATCTACGTGATATATGACAGCTTCAATATGTTTTGGTTTAAGCTTGTATAGATATCCATAATGCTATTACCAAAACATACGCACGGCATGTGCAGACAAATAGGAAATGCTGAGTAAACCGAGGAGATATGAAGTCAGGATTCGATGGAGCTTGTTCACGGATTCTCAATAAAATGCGGTGTTGGAATCTTATCAATACCGATATGAAACTCAGTCTGGGGTCGCAATGGGTACTCGGACAGTTTCCAGTCGGCATCTATCTCATAGTAAAAGCCCAACACCAGCGACGACGGAACAAATCGGGGTGATGAGCTTTTCGGTTTCGTAATACTCGGGTTGGGCGATGGTCTTTGCAATTTTGGCGTGATTGATCCGTCTGTTTCTGGCCTTGAAAGATTGGGAAAGATAAGCATCTTTGAAGTAATCATCCGGCTCGGTGTTTAAACAAACTCGGCGTTTAATCCGTGACACGTTTACGGCATCAGTTTATGAATGGATTCATCTCGAAATGGTTCCAACAGTGAGACTTGCTTGCAACTCAGTCTCCGAGATTAAAACCATCAGAGCACAACGCACAAAGATAAGTAACCTTTGTACTTTCTAAACTATGTTTGTTTCGTTATTATAAGCAACAAGTTTCAAATTGATATACCACATTCAACATATCTGAAACTTGTCTTGGAGTTTCTTTTAATTTGTCACTTTTGGTGGTTATAGTGGTTATTACTTGAAAAATCACAAGGATGAAAAATGTTGCGAGAAAATGATATTATTGAATGTTGCTACGTATTCGTTTGGTTTCTAAGAAATTATGTGAATACTACGCTACTTTCGGTTATCATTTGTAAATGTAGTAATTTATAAAGCTCCAATATCTACTTGCAGTTAACAAAATTCGACATGTTTTTGTACCCCAAGAAAAATATTTAGTGATTTGTGTCTTATTTCTTATGCTTGTTAGAAATGGATGTTGTCGGAAGCTATATATGTAGTACGCACATCATAGTGGATTGGTTTTGAATGTGGATAAGTGGAGTACATGGTTGTGCAGGCTCTTAAATTCTACAGGAGTATTGCATTAAGACAATTATGTTGTGGCAGTCTAGAATTTTGTAATCATGCTAAAAATAAATTGGTGATAAATCAAATGCTTTGTTTATTTCGGATTAACCATTTATTTAATGCGTTTTGTAGTGCATGTGTTTTCAGCGTTGAAGTTATGAAGTGGAAGAAAACAATACGAATTATGTCCCCTAAACGTTTGTAGACATTTTTGGTTCAGATTAAATTAAAAGAAGTGACCGGTGTCCTTACGGATCTGCGCGGGTGGGAGACATTTTACACTTTTTAGTCTTAACGGGATGGATTTACCAACGCGTATCAAGTAGAGTCCTCCTTGATAAGGATGGCTTGGTATCAAGCACTTCATCTTTTTAAAGACTAAGCGCTTGGGGGGCTCATATAACCATCCCAATCAAGAATGGTAGAAGAGAAGACAGCGAAAAGCCGGGTAGATTGAATTGTTGAAATTTTGTAAAAGATTACAATATTGTTTAAAATACCATTATGTAAAGGCGTCGTCTTTCTCTCCTGTGTGGGGGAAGAGGCATCTTGGAATTAATTATAGTTTGTAAAGACTAAATAGGATGTAACGGATAAAAGTGCTCCGCACCTCAAGACTCGGATATGGCGGGAATCATCAGGTACGTACTGCTGAGCTCGGTCTCGGATCGTCTCTCAGTCACGGTAAAACCCTCTTCCGAAAAGGCTATGTTCCTACGCGAAACAACCCACTGGTCAACCTCGGTAGAGGCTCTGAACCCCTTGGTCAACCTCGGCAGGCAGAGGCTCTGAACCCCTCGGTCAACCTCGGCAGAGGCTCTGAACCCCCTGGTCAACCTCGGCAGAGGCTCGGAACAACCTTCAGGTCAACCTCGGTTGGGCTCTGAATCCGTCTCAGATCATCCCTATAGAGGCTCTGAACCTCAAAGGCTCTGTTCCTACTCGGAACAACCTCCTGGTCACCCTCGCCTGAACTATGATTTTGTCTCGGATTAACTCTTAGCGGCAATGATATCTCCAACTTTAGGTGAATCACAAAGCTATGGTCCTATCTCGGATCAACTTAGTGGCGTTGAACCTCTAAATTCAGCCAACCCGCAGGGGGGCTCTGTATCTAACGCGTTAAAGCGGTAAAAAACTGAAGTGGTGTCATAAACAGTCGTTATGTGCTTGGAAAAGCCAGTATAGCCTGCTTGATGCATCATGTGACTCGGGGGCTGGTCTAGTTAAGCTAAGTCTTACTACCAATAGCCCGACAAATTTCTGAGCCCAGCTCGGACTAAGAACGAACGTTATGGGTTAAACTGGAGTATCGATTCAGCGACGAGGATAGGAATACATTGGCGTTGTGAACAAATTGTTACGTACTCGTCCAAGCCATCAGGGTAGTTCTTTGCTACACCCTATGGCTTGGGGGCTAGTAGCATAACATAAAATCGTTCACGAGCAACCTTAAAAGCTCTATCTGTACCAGGCATATAAGGCGAAGGACCTTAATTGGATTCCGTCAAAACATTTTCACCGAAGCCTTGACTCAAGATACTCGGGGGCTAGTCTGTCTATATATCTTACTGCTCCGAGCCGAGGTGTGAGGTCGAAAGGAATTTTTTATCCCGGCCATGCGTCCTGGGATCCGGCCCGGGCTAAAATGAGCGTTAAGCTGGAGTGTCGATTCCATCACGTGAGCTACGTTAAAAACCTCAAAAAGCGAAGAATGGTAAACCACTGTGTGCAAATTCGCACTAAGGCACAAGTTGGTATTGGAGGTCCGGCCTGGGTCGAAGTTTATGTTTCTATTAAATCGAGCATAAGGCTTCAAGGTCTAGAAACCATATGCTCGGGGGGCTTATGATCATGCATAAATTCCCCAGCCGAGATATAAGACCAGAGGGGGGTTTGCAGACATCCGGGATGGATATCGGACTGTGATGTGAGACCCTTATCCGGCATGATCCCCGGAATTGCGATAGGAGAACGGGTCAGCACCGGAAGGGATCCTATAGTCGGTAATCGGTGAGCTCCTCGGCAACCAGGTCGGACTAACCCGTTCGGCTTATGGAGCGATTACGGACGTTACGAATCATTAAGTAGCGGTTTCAAGTATTAAATTGACGGTTACGCCATTATGATCATTAGTAGAAGCTATGCTATAAAAGAGGCCTCAGGGCCATGAAAAGATTCATTCTCTCATTACCTCTCTTAGCCACACGCTCAAGAGGGGTCAAATACTTTATATCTAAGGGCTCCCAACTGCGGGGTAAGCTAGACCCGTAGCTTGGAGGCCATTCATCCTTGTATGAACCTCCGAATCCCTTAAGATCTTACATGAGGTTTTTCCTGCAAGAACATTAGGTTTCAAAGAGGGCTTTAAGTAAATATCAACATCAGGGTTAACCACTCATTTGAAACCCAAATCAATCTGCTTCAATTTTTATTTCACTTAACTTGCCAAAAGATTTTTCATTTTTCTTCTAAAACTCATATAGTAATTTTTCGAGAATCTTTCAGCTATGTCTTAGCATTTTCACAAGCCTTCTTTGAATATTCTAGTTGAGCTAAGAGCCTTCAAACGGTGGAAGATTCATAGTATTTTCACAAGCCTTCAAATGGTGTCGAAGAAGTTCCAAGTGAAACAACTTTGGAAGTCTTTTCCTGTCCTGCAAAATTAAAAACTTTACTTTGAAGAAACAAGTTATCTTAGTCGTGAATAACCTTTGTAGTAGAAGGATCTTGTAGAATGATCTTGAAGAAGCCATGAATTTTAAAGAAAACCAGAAGAAACAAATATAATTAATATATATTGTATTAGTAGACTTGATCACAAAAAGAAAAATGGCTTAGTGGTAAATTAATTTCTAAGTGAGCATCATTTACGTGGTTCGAGTCCAGGTCTACGGTAAAAAATTTGAGTTTTTGTTGAATTTTAATTACTATAATATAATCACGTGCCACATCGAATTCCACGTCAGATGCCAGCATGCAAAAGTTGACACCGTTTGAGAAAATTGGATGAAAAGGACTAACATGGACCTTTTTCAACAATTAAAGGACCACTTTGACACTTTTTAGAGATAAAGGACCAGACTGTACCCCGAGGTAAACTTAAGGGACCAAAAAGGGTATTTTGCCTACTTTTTATGTACAAAAAGGGTTTGTGGGTGTATAGTAGCCCCCTAGTCAAATGGTTTTGTAAGACCATGAAGACTTTATATGAGGGACACTAACCCTTGTATACAATTTGTTAACAAGCTTTAGCCGATTTCATCAATCTCTCAGCCTACCATCAAGCCCCCGACCCCTTGAAAACGACTATAAGTCAACTGAGACAAGAATTCTTTATGCCTTGAAGCGTTGCTATGAGGTGTTGAGTCGGGCTTTACCTAAGTAGGTTCATCGGAATGAACCAATTTATTGAGTCGAATTAAAGGCGTTGAGTTAAACTTGGGTTGCATGGAAATCAGAGCCCGTGACATAGAGTCAGGTTGCGGCGAAAACATTGGGCTATGCCTAAGGAGGTCCATTAAAATGAACCTCGGCAGTGAGCCAAGTTATGGAGAAACTCCAGGCTATGCCTAAGGAGGTTCATTAAAATGAACCTCGGCAGTGAGCCAAGTTGTGGCGAAACCTCGGGCTGTGCCTGAGGAGGTCCATTAAAACGAACCTCGACAATGAGCCAAGTTGTGGCGAAACGTCAGGCTATGCCTAAGGTGGTCCATTAAAATGAACCTCGAAAGTGAGCCAATTTATGGCGAAACGTCGGGCTATGCCTAAGGAGATCCATTAAAATGAACATCGATAGTGAGCCAAGTTATGGAGAAACGTCGGGCTATGCCTAAGGAGGTCCATTAAAATGAACCTTGACAGTGAGCCAAGTTGTGGCAAAACTCTGGGCTATGCCTAAAGAGATCCATTAAAATGAACCTCGGCAGTGAGCCAAGTTGTGGCAAAACGTCAGACTATGCCTAAGGAGGTCCATTAAAATAAACCTCTACAGTGGTCCAAGTTATGGCGAAACGCCGTGCTATGCCTAAGAAGGTTCGTTAAAATGAACCTTGGTAGTGAGCCGAGTTGTGCCGAAATGTCGGGCTATGCCTAAGGAGGTCCATTAAAATGAACCTCGGCAGTGAGCCAAGTTGTGGCAAAACGCAGGGCTATGCCTAAGGAGGTCCATTAAAATGAACCTTGATAGTGAGCCAAGTTGTGGCGAAATGTCGGGCTATGTCTAAGGAGGTCCATTAAAATAAACCTCAACAGTGAGCCAAGTTATGGCAAAAAGTCGGGCTATGCCTAAGGATGTCCATTAAAATGAACCTTGGTAGTGATCTAAGTTATGGAGAAATGTCGGGCTATGCTTAAGGAGGTCCATTAAAACGAACCTCGGTAGTGAGCCAAGTTGTGGCAAAACGCTGGGCTATTCCTAAGTATATCCATTAAAATGAACCTCGGCAGTGAGCCAAGTTGTGAGGAGAGCACTTAGGTCTAGCCAGTATGTTGAGCCCGTGGCATAGAGCCGTCATATGAAGTCAATGGGGGTACACCCGAGACTTGTGTCTTGATAGAACCAGTTGAGGTGCAGTACACTCAGATATATTACATCCTAGTTTATCTTTACACAGACTAAGCTTGTTTAATTTGCCTCATTAAAAACCTTGGCCCTTGCTTGGGGAAAAGAGTGCACCAATTTATTACATAAGCTTACATAGTTTAACTGAAATAAAACATAAGACTAGTTACATTCCAAGTCCTAGGTATTTCTATTCCATCTAAAGTTTCTAACTTGTAAGCACCCTTTTCGAGTTTCTCCAATACCCGGAACGGTCCTTCCCAGCTAGGTGAGAACTTTCCTTTCTTAGTAGGATCAATTACTTTCTTTAAGACTAATTCTCCTTCTTCGAAGCCCCGTTGTTTCACCTTCAGATTATATCTTTGGGCTATCCTTTGTTTAACTGCAATTTCTCTGACGTGCGCAACGTCCCTTACCTCATTAAACAAGTCGGCCTCAACATCCAAAGCTTGGTCGTTAGCGCTTTGTTCAAAATTTTCACGTCGCTAGGAGGGTGTTTACAGTGATTTCTGGTAAAACAACTGCTAGTCCTCCAAACTATCGAATAAACTTAATGACTGTTATTCAATTTCTCTGGTAACTTGCAGGATCGACTAGATTGATCCTATGGGGTATTGGTCGTTTGGATAAATTTAATAACAAAACTAATATTCATTTGTTAAGACTTGTATTTAGAGTGTTTTATGGATGTTCAATGTATTCCGATTACAATATTAAAGAACTAAATGACATGATCAAGTAAAGAAATACAAAACTGACTTGAATAAGTAAAAGTTCGATTTCAAAGAAATGTGTAAATGCAGAAATACGTAAATGACTTTAAATGTAAAGACTTTAATGTAAGAGCATGAATATAAAAGCATGAAATGTAAAAGACATGAATGTAAAAGAGTTTCTTAAAACATAAAGGATTCGGAAATAGAAGAAAAATATTTAAATGTAGCGAACAAGTAAATGGCTTTGAATGTAAAGGTATTTAAAAGACATTGATGCGAAAATAAAGATAAACTGGAAATATAAAGATGTTTTACTGAATTATAAAGGTTTGGTGCTATCATACGTACATTGTTCGAGCGTTCGTTTCCCTAGCCATGTGGTATTTTGAATGTTTACTGAATTTTGTACAATAGATATGACACACGAAATCCTAACACTAAGACTTCTATTTATACTACTTCGACCATAACGGTCTGACTTATAAGATTCTGCCACGTTCAGAACATGCAGAACACTGTTCTTCTTTAGCTTCCACGCGTCTTTGAACCGTTCCAGCACATATATATATTTGAATTCCAATCATCCTGCTCACGTTTGAATTTCAAATGTTGTGACACTCTTCGCTTCGAACTCATTTTACAGACACAATCTAGTTAGCGCTTCGAGGCTTTTTTCAAATATATCTCCACAACTGTCACTCGAAGCTCCGAACTTTGACATGTCCATTCGAAGAACCATTTCTTCCATCCCGAACTATGATATTCACTTTTATTCTCACGAATATTAATCTCGTTCCATTTCGAGCTCAATGACTCCATTTCGAATCATATATATCAAAATCTTCAGCCAACAAAATGCCCCTTTAAAATATGTATTTCGAACCTCTTTTGAGAAATACTTATTTTAAACATATTCACAAGATTTTGATGTGACTTTTGAGTAATCATGATACTTTACTGTGTATGACTTCCACCACGTCCATCAAGACGCTTCTTGGACTTCTGAACCGTCTCAAAACAGTCATCACAGCATGGTGCGGTTATTAAAACAATGATTATCATTAATCACGCTTATTACCAATGTTAACTTTACGCCACCTCTTTCCAGATCCAACCCACGATCCCCACGTATGCTAGCCTTAGTTGGTAAGTGTTTCAACTTCTTCAATATAAAAACTAAACAACTTGGTCTTTTGTTCTTTTTCCACATTCTGAACTCCTTCTTCTTCTATTCTCGCTGAAAACCCTAAGTTTTCCAACAATCTTCAACAATGTCTACAACAACATCATCCTAGATGAAGAAAATCTCCAAGAAGAAAAGTAAGAACGCAGGAACGATTATGGAAAGCAAGGTCAGTACTCATCAAGGTCAATCTGTACTTATCCCTCAAGCAATCTCCAAGGAACAGGAACTGCTATACGCCTCTCAGGTACTGATTCCAACTAATGCTGCTGGAAAGAGGTTTGCTATAATGGGCCCTCTTACAGTCTTTGAAATCTTGAAAGATACCAGAAAAATTTTCCCTGTCTGTTATAACTTTAAGCCCTTGTTTAATAAGATGGATACTCCTAGGTTAGGAACTGAGAATACGAGTGAACCTTCCGTTTCGAAAACCATAGAAACCCCAAACGTTCCCCCAAAAGATCCTTTTGTCTTGGATTATGTTAAAAGCAACTTTAAACCATTCCGATCCTGCCCAACCCCTGATATAGCTTATCAGAACTGGCTTACTAAGGTAGAAGCTAAGAAATCACACCAATGGGAAGAGCTAGGAATCTATATTTTGATCAAGTTATCGAAACCAGGCTTCACCTATAGCCATCCATTACTATTTGCATCCTTGTATTTTTGGGATAGTACTTACAACACCTTTCACCTTCCTGGAGGAATGATAACACCCACATTCTTCGACATAGCAGCCATCACTGGTTTGTCACCAGTAGGAGAGACTTACATTCCTGATACTGAAGAACACTCAAGTATCATTGACTTCGATTTCAAATTGGCCAGTTTCTCTAAATTTATTAGTCATTATCACACTGAAGGAGATAGTGTGTCAGATGTGGAGCATATTGCCTTTCTTACCCTGTGGTTGTCAAGATACGTGTTTTGTAGCAGGTCTTTACAGGTAGCCAGTAGGTTTATTCCTCTAGCTAGGGATTTACATGAGAATAGGAGAGTATGCTTGTGTGAACTGTTACTTGTTAATCTCTACGAAAGCTTGAGATCAGCTGTTTCGAGTTTGAAATCCCACACTCCTAAAAACATCTTGCTAGCTGGCCCCTTCTGGTTACTCCAACTATGGCTTAATGCCATGTTTGAATCCTCATTGTCCACTGCTGACACCATCGTTGAACAAGATCCAGAGATAGCGAATCGAATTGTTGAAGGTACAAGGCTGAGAAGACTTACTCCAAATGATGATAAAGCTGACTTCAAAGTCCTTTTTTCACAGTACATCATGCTTTTCTCTAAAAGGCATAAATTTGAAGAGACTATGGCACCTTTCGCTTCGAGGACTCATGGACCATCATGGTTCACCATGTCTCTTTCAGAGGTTGTTAAAAGCAAAGAGATTCAAGATATTTGGAAAGCCTTTTTACTCCCCAGATTAATTTCCTCAAGAATCACTCCGTCCAAGAACCAAATCTTCCTGTTTGCCTATCAACCCAACTTTGTGTCCAGACAATTTGGTTTATGTCAGTTAATCCCTGAACCCCTTTTCCAAACCCAGAGTGCCATCACTTCTGGTCGAACCTTCAAGGTCAGAGAAGCTAAGCTGCAACAGGAACAATACCAAGACTTCGCTCAGTTTGAATTAATACCTTTTGAGCCAACACATTTTACAGCAAAGGGTTTTCTTGATTGGTGGACTAAATTCTACCAGTCTTATATGTTCGATACTCTCACCATTCAAAATAAACTAACTGATGCGTTCG
The DNA here is from genome assembly GCA_021764765.1 of Vicia sativa. Taxonomy (NCBI): domain Eukaryota; kingdom Viridiplantae; phylum Streptophyta; class Magnoliopsida; order Fabales; family Fabaceae; genus Vicia; species Vicia sativa. The sequence continues at coordinate 69,272,276 of CM038792.1, forward strand.
ATGTGCAGGTACACACAAAGAAAGGTATGTTCACTCACGCCCAAGAGATTAGGGCTTTTCAGAATTACTTCGAAACAACTTATGATCCTACGCGCTTGCAAACCACTGTGTATCGAGCGTCTGAAACCTTGAAGGAAAAATTTAAAGAAAAAGTTTCTAAATTCAAACTTCCTTCAGGGTTGTCACCTGAGGATAGGTATAGGTTGGCACTCGAAATGCATCCACCTAAATTTCCTAAATTACCTACCTCAGAACTGGCTCTGGCTTGGTTTCCTCCATACCCTTGGTGGTTGACTTGAAAAGAGATGTTCAAATACAAATCTCAAAAGAAACTAAAGCCATCTGAGACTGTGACATGGGCTCGTCATTGGCTCCATAATTTCCGAGGACATCTTCGCTATGACCTTTCTGCCATGTCGATTATATCTAATCAAGGCGCAGGTGCGAATGCTTGGGAAATCCCCCAAATATTTCTTACTTTCTTTATTTTAACATTTACCTTAATTGTTTTGATTTTCAGCCATCAGGATCAAGACTGTTGCTTCGAAGACTAAGGAAGGAAGTAGTTCTCAACAGACCATCGAGACTGATGATACCGTGCCTCAAGCAATTCCAACAATTACTCATGCAACAACAACACCAGTAACAACAACCGCTCCAACTCCAAAGGTAATTAATTAATCCTGATGTTTCGAATGGACTAAAATTTATGATTGAAGTCTAACTTATGTTTAAACCATTTCAGACTAACAAACTCCCACCAACCACTCCAAAGAAACGAAAGTCTAGTACCACTGGGAAGAATCCCAAGGTTGGGGAAAATTCACCAATGGCTTCGAAGAAGAAGCAGAAGAAATATGTTTCCAAGGGCACTAACGTTTCTAGACTCGATTCAGGGATGTTGCTCCCTTACCAAAATCCAAAAATCCACCTTCGACCTCCAACGTAATGTTGGAACATATAGATAGCAATCTCTCTTCAGATAATCCACAGGTAAATTGAATTCGAATTTTTAACAAAAATGATTATTCGTACCTTAGTGCAAGTTTTAAATCTTTCTTCGTTTGTGTAGGACGATTCGAACCAGAATCCTACCACTTCGACTCCTCCATCAGAAACTGCTGCTCTAATCCATTCTTCTCCTCATGGGGATTCGAGTAATCTGGTGCAGAACAAGGGATCCTCCAACATGGCGGTTCCGATTGGGGCTTCAGAGCAACCAGATGACCAAGGCACTTTTCCTCCCTCGAAAGAGACGAACGAAGAAATGCCTCATGAATCTGCAGAGGCTCTTCCAGAAGCTTGTCTTCCCAAGCCTCTTCTCGAAATCCCTCAAGAGAGTGAAAAAGTCACCTAAGCTGAAGAGGAAAAGGCTGACCCTTCTCAAGAGAGCGAAGAATCTGTGAGGAAGGATCGAGAGCGAGGAAGAAGAAGTGAGGCCCAAGGTTCGAGTGATGGGCCCGAGCTGGCGCCCAGCGATGAAAACAATGATATGATGGTGGACTGGTTGGCGTGAATGCTCAACATAGATTTGCGATTTGCTATACTGGCTCGACCTTCAAGCCTTGGCGGACAAGTGATGGGTGTCTCCTTGAGATAATTTGCTACTAATAAAGTCCAAGAAAGCAGCGCCATGGACGCTGCTTATGGTATGCTTGAAGCTCTCTGGAAGTGAAGATCAAGCCATGCTGAAGTAAATTATTCGATAAAGAACACAATAAATTATTCACCGTTGGTTCAACAAACCTACATCCGGGGCTACCAAGCCAGGAGGAAATTCACTATTAGTAGAATTAATTCGGGAATAAACCACCGTTTATCTCCTTCACTTAAAACCTACCCAATGCAACTTCAACCTAAGTCCTACTTAGATCAGTACCCTCACTCCCCTCAATCACAGCGGTGATATCAACCTATTGACTAATTGAATTATGAAGACACACTTCAATAAAATATCTTGATCTTGCTCAAAGCTTTCAATCAAGAGACAAAGACTCGTGCTTTAAAGCTTTGGTGATAAACTACCCTTGACAAATCCTAGTCCAATGCACTTATCAATTGATAGTTGCTTGGCTCACAAGAGAAACTAGAATTACACAATACCTGTTACAAATCCTAACGTTACACAAACACAAGTTGCTATCTCTTCAATACATTCAAAGGCGCAACACGGTTGTAAGGGTTGAATTCCTTTTATAAGCATCCACGAAACTTTTGGGCTTCCATAAAGATATCTAGGGTTCACTTAATTTAATCCTAAAACATGGTCTTTTCAACAACCAATTTAGGTTTAATTAAGATTAACCTAGCAGCCACGTGAGCATGCTTTCTAATAATGAAAAACAATATTTAGCACTCAACAAACTTCACGAAAATCTCGGGAACAAGCATTCTGCGAGCAGAATGTCACCGAATGTCATAACATCCATTATGACATCGACTATTTCGAATTTCCAACACACTTTAGCTTCCGGTTAAATGTCCATTTACCATCCTTAGCGGTAGGATTTATCTTCAATCTCGAATGTCATGACATCTATCATGACATTGCTAAAGCCTAGTTTTACCAAAATTAATGCCAACCTAAAAACACTAACAAACTCCCCCTTTGGCATATTTTTGGCTAAAACTACTTAACCTATCAGAGTACATATGCAGCAGAAGACAAACTAGTTCTAAGTTTAAATAAACTAGAACCTAGAGATAAGATAAATTCTACCCATACAAAAATCCCACAATTCCCACAATTGCCCACATACAAAATTTTTAAAACAGGCCATACAATTCCCCAAAGTCCCATACTACTGTCACACAGTAGTTCTTCTCCCCCTTTTTAGCCATAAAGGGCCAAAGGAAACCATACAATTGCCCCAAGCATTTCAAGCAAATAATTAAAGGACGTACCAACCATTGTCAAGAGTACAATGCTGTCAACAATAAGTTACAATCATCCAAACAAAATTGGGAAAAGGAAACAACACAAGAACAAGAAAAAATAACAAGAAAATTGACAAAGCAAACACAACAGATAAATGGAAGCATCACAACAACAGGGGCAAGGAGCAACAACTCAAGTGAGCAACAACTCAAGTGCTTTCTTCTCCAGAAGAAGCACTGTGGAAGGAAGCATCTTCAGAACCTTCTTCAGCACCAGCCATCTGAATATCATCATCTTCAGCATCACCAACAACATCATTATCAGCTTTCCCTTCATCCTCAACCTCTGTGTCCTGCTCTAGTTGAGAGATTAGCTCTTCCAGACTTTGCTTTCTTACTTCAAGCTCCTTGCAAGTTGCTCTTAGCACAGCAATGACATTTGCCTTCTGAGAATTTTCTTTGACAGTTGATGTCTCAGCAGATGTCATGACAATGTCTGGGACATGCTTCCCTTGGAACAGTTTGTAGTGGAATCCAAGAGCAGGGGCTCTCTTGCAGACTGAATCTCTGTCACCAAGAATGTCTGGATACTGATCAATTATAATTCCACACAAGAGGGAGGGAAATGCTATTGGTCCTTTTATAGCATAACTGTCAGCATGTTTAAGGATCTGATAAAAAATGTAGCTTCCATAGTCAAACTTTGCTTTTGTTCCAACAGCAAAAATGAACCTCCCCAGACCAATGGAGATGGTTGACTTGTGATTCGTGGGAACCCAGTTGGCTGCACCAATCTTGTGAAGAATAGAAAATTTGACACTTAATTTGCTAGTAGAAAGCTTTCCCTTCAAAGGCCAATGTTTTACCTGCTTGGCAGTGATTGTCTGACACACTTGATTGTCAGTTTCTTCAAGCTCAGGATGAGCCTCATCTGACCTCCCTAAGTACTTGTTGATTATACTTGAGGAAAACTTCATTTTCTTCCTCACGAAACCACAGTCTTAAAATCGATGATCTTCCATCAGCACAACCATTGTGAGTTCACAATAAACTCCTTCACGGACCTTCATAACAATTTGAGAAATTCACCACGTTCTCATCAACCCACTTCCTTGATCGGTCAATCACCTCTTTGCATTCAAGAGCATCTTTGTGCAGTTCCCTTTCAAGTGCAATTCTCTTCAAACTCACATATTTCCACCTATTAGCATTTTCAGGGTGGTGAAAGGAAATGTTGTCAATTGGCACTTCAGGAACTATGGGCATTTTCCCAAGAGACAACCTTCTTTTGAATGAATGTCGAGACATTCTCTAACATCAAAGTCGAATCATCGATCCGAGGGCTCGGTACTTTCCTTTTCCTTACAATTGAAGTGCTCTTTGCTTTAGGGGTATCACTAACATTCTTGACTTTGCCCTTCCCTTTGGAAGTTCCAACCTTGTTGCCCTTACCAGATTTTTCTACAACCTTCCTCTCAGCCCTAGGAGTCTTGCAGCCAACTTCAGCATTCTTCTCATGATCGAGCTTTGAGCGCACTTTTCTTCCCTTTCCTATTCATTACCCTTCTAGCAATGCGGGATTAACCTTGGCTATGAGGTCATTATCGAAAACTCCTCATCTAGATTGATGATATGAGAAACCATATTCGATTGGTGTTCTTCTCGAGTATCTTCAAGAATGCTATCGATATGTTGTCGCAGAGGCGGAGGAGGTTTATCGAGGCACTATGATCGAAGATTTCTCAAGAACCTCATCAATCTCATTCACATTTGTAGCAGGAGATTCAATTACATTATCATCGTTACATCTTTCGTGAGGCGAGAAGGTTTTACATCATTTTCACGGGGAATCAACATCATCACGGATGTCTTGACATTCTCATTGACATCGGATCAATGCTAAGCTAGGCTAACGGACTTATGATTCGGGGCTGAAATCCGAGCCTGAGACTTATTCTCATTTAGGATATCGACACTATCCTAGCTATGGCCTCGTACCGACCTAGATCCTTCTCATTTACTAGTTACGGGGAGCAGGAGGATGATGGTACCGAGGTCTTACGGAAGGAGATATTTGTGCGCTTCTTGCATTTCTTGTGCGTAACTTCTTGACCTTTTCTGGGTTAGTGGCCATTGTACACAATGGTGTCACTCTCAGAGCTTGACTTGCATGGCTTGATGTTTGCTCTAACTTGACCATGGGGAGAGATGGAGATCCCGATTCTTGAGAAGATGAGGATGATGAAGACATTTTCACGATGGTTGTTGAGAGGATGAAAGCGAAAGCGACAAAGGGTTTCAAAATTTCTTTTGAGAGAAGAAAGGATGGTACTACTTTCAAAAGAAGAAACTATTATATGAGGATGTCTCTTCCTATTCTTGGACTTCTTAAAATAAGGAAGGAAATACCTAAATAACCCTCTAAACAAAAGTTGAAATAAAAAGTTCCTTTCATCCCTTGTTGTAGGCACAACTAATTGCTACAACTCCTCATATTGCCAACTATCCAATTTGTCCCTTAAAGTCTTAAATTGATCATTCTCAAGAGCTTTAGTAGCAATGTCACAGTACAATGTCATGACATCCTGTATGACATTGTGATCAGTCAGCATCTGCTTTATCCAAATCATCTTAAAACAGTTTCTCCCAGTTGCTATGTATTCAACTTTAACATTATATAAAGTTAAACAGTTTTGCTTCTTGCTGATCCACAACATGAGATTGTTTCTCAAGAAGGAACATCCATCAACAGGGCTTTTACCCAAGTTTTGATCGGCACTTTCTCCACTGGATTTCTTGGACAGCTTCAAATGTGAAGGGGTAAGAGTCCTAGTGTGACTGTCATTATTCAGTCCAAGCTTCTTGACACAATTCCTTGCATACTTGCTTTGTGAAAGAATTGTAGAGCCTTCCATTAATGTGACTGACATTCCTTCAGGTACTATGTCATTATCATAGATGGATGCCACCGTGATCTTTTCTCCTCTGACAAAGAGGGTTTCATCAAGACTCTCTCCGTATCCTTTGACAATAAGATCTTTGGGTTATCCTTTCATGCGGATCCTAGTACTTTGCTTTAGTACTTTCAAAGTGGTCGATGTCTAGACATTGAGTGTGACATTCGATTCTTGTCCAACTTTATACTTACCAGATTCTCCTTTGTTCATGAAAGGTCTTGGTATCCTTGACTCCTCTATGGGCCGATCCTTTTCATTCCTCACGAGGTGTGGATGACCCGATTCTTGCTGCCACAACTTTACTTCCTTTTCATCTTTGGTATGGGACACATGAAGGCAGTGGTGTTCTCGATTCCCACATGTGTGATTGTCCTTTGATCGATTCCTCTCATAAACACTACTTGTTCATCATTGATTACAAGACATTCATTATAGTGAAATTGACGATGAATCCCATATCACATAGTGACTTATGCTAATGAGATTTGCACTCAGACCTTTTACAAGCAACACTCCATTTAGGCTTGGAGCTCCAGACCAGTTTGAGTTTCCAATACCTTTGATTTCTCCTTTAGCTCTATCTCCAAAAGTAACAAAGCTGACAGAATGAGGTTTAACATCTTTAAGAAGATTTTTGTCTCTAGTCATGTGCTTAGAACACCCACTGTCAAAGTACCAGTCTTTCTTGGCAGTCACTCTAAGAGAAGTGTGAGCTATCAGAGCTGCAGTCCTCTTCTTCCACTTTTGATTGTAAGGTACCTTGATGTTCTTAGGCTTAACATAAGGAGTCTGATTAGGGTATCCATGTAGCCTATAGCAGAAGGACTTTATGTGACCAAAGCTTCCACAATAATGACATCTCCATCTTTGAAACTTTTTGTTCAGGTTTCTATGATTTTGATGTTGAACCCAATGTTGTGACACCTGTTTTGACATTGGTTCATTAGGTTTATTCTTCCTTTTGTTATTAATGATTTACGTGGCTTTCACATATCACCGAGGCAAATCTATCTCCATTCGTGGTATGGCACCTTCTTTGCCATTGACTTCCTGTCTGTTCCTCGGTTATTAACCTTCTTTGCCACATACGACCCGACCACATTTCTGTTTTACATTGTGACAATTGTTTTGACATTGGTTTCTTATGTCTCTTCTTCTTAATGTTTGATCAAGTTTCTTTTAAATACATATTCCTGATTTACCATGGTTGTTTCTCCATTTGTCGAGACTTCACATTTCCTTCCAACTTCACATCAACTTCTCGTTCCTCGTTCTGTGACAAACTTCACCATTTTTATACATAACTACGTGGGTTTTGAAGCTCTTCAAATGTCACTTCCTCATCACTAGAATCCATATCAAAATTGTACCCTCCAGAGAGAGCAGTGACAAGTTTGGCACCTTCTTCCTCAGATTCACTTCCTGAATCACCATCGGACCAAGTGTGACCATTCCTTTCTTTTGTTTCTTTAGAAAGGTGGGACATTCAGCTCTAATATGTCCAAATCCTTCACATTCATGACATTGGATTTCTTGCCTTGACTTCCTTTTCCTCGACTTGGATCTCCTGCTGGAGTCATAGGATCTGCTAATGTCAGATGGAATGTCCTTGACATTTGACCTTGACTTTGGATCAATCCTCTTGATCAGTTTGTTGAACTGTCTTCCAAGCATGGCTATAGCTTCAGATATCTTCTCTTCATCTTCCACCTTGCATCCTCTTGATTATTGGATACAAGTGTTATGCTCTTGTTTTCTTGTCAATGGGTTCATGATTCCCATCTCAAAAGTCATAAGAGATCAATAAGTTCTTCAACCTTCAAGGTGCTGATGTCTTGAGCCTCCTCTATTGCAATGACTTTCATTGCAAATCTCTTAGGCAAGGATGGAATCTTTCTCACGACTTCTCTTGACATCTTTTCACCAAGTGCTCACGAGGCATTGGCAATTTCAAAATATTCATGTGAAATTCATGAATAGTCTCATCTTCCATCATCTTCAAATTCTCAAATTTGGTAGTGAGCATCTGAAGTCTTGACATCTTCACCTTGGATGTCCCTCATGAGTAGTTAGAGTGTCCCAAACATCCTTGGCGGCTCATTGATGGACCGATCGAAGATGTTCTGTCAATACCATTGAACAGAGCATTCAATGCTTTAGAGTTCCCTAGAGCTAGCTCTTCTTCCTCTTTGCTCCATTCCTCCTCGGGTTTCAAGGCAGTGGTCCCATATTTCTCAAGCTTGGTGGGATGTTTCCATCCTTTATCGTGACTCTCCAAGCTTTAATGTCCACGATCTTAAGAAGGCAACCATACGAGGCTTCCAGTAATCATAATTAGACCCATCCAGAATAGGTGGTCTTCCTCCAAATCCTCCTTCTTTATCCATTACGCCAAAAACTATTATCCCTAGATCTCACCCAGAAATAACGGGGTGCCTGCTCTGATGCCAATTGAAATTCCTAGCGGCGGATCGTGATGTCACGAGAATGTTATGACACGATTCGACACTATGTTAACAATTCACACGATGCATCTGAGCGATAAAGAACACAATAAATTGTTCACCCAGTTCGGTTCAACAAACCTACATCTGGGGGCTACCAAGCCAGGGAGGAAATTCACTATTAGTAGAATTAATTCAGGAATAAACCACAAATTTATCTCCTTCACTTAAAACCTACCCAATGCAACTTCAACCTAAGTCCTACTTAGATCCAGTACCCTCACTCCCCTCAATCACAGTGATATCAACCTATTGACTAATTGAATTGTGAAGACACACTTCAATAAAATATCTTGATCTTGCTTCAAAGCTTTCAATCAAGAGACAATCACTCGTGCTTTAAAGCTTTGAGTGATAAAATACCCTTACAGCAAATCCTAGTCCAATGCACTTATCAATTGATAGTTGCTTGGCTCACAAGAGAAACTAGAATTACACAATACCAACTGTTACAAATCCTAACATTACACAAACACAAGTTGCCATCTCTTGATACATTCAAAGGCGCATCACGGTTGTAAGGGTTGAATTCCTTTTATAGAAGCGATCCACGAAACTTGGTTTGGGCTTCCATAAAGATAGCTAGGGTTCACTTAATTTAATCCTAAAAACATGGTCTTTTCAACAACCAATTTAGGTTTAATTAAGATTAACCTAGCAGCCACGTGAGCATGCTTTCTAATAACAGAAAAACAATATTTAGCAGCTCAACAAACTTCACGAAAATCTCGGGAACAAGCAGTTACAGAGAGCAGAATGTCTGCGAATGTCATAACATACATTATGACATCGGATTTCAAATTTACAACACAGCTTTAGCTTCCAGTTTTGAGCTGTCCATTTACCATCCTTAGCAGGTAGGATTTATCTTCAATCTCTGAATGCCATGACATCTATCATGACATTGCTAAAGCATAGTTTTACCAAAATTAATGCCAACCTAAAAACACTAACAATGCCTAACAACAGCAATAGGCATATGACACCAACACTGCTGGCACTCAATTCGAAGAACTCCTCAATAAAGGACTTGCAGAAATGGAAGCGGCTGAGCAACTTAAAGGTGAAGTTGCTACTCTGGAAGGAGCAAGGCGCTTCACTCAGCAAAGGCTTGAGTCCTTTCGGAGTACCTTTGATAGATTGAGGAACAATGCCTATTTTTAATTATTTTGTTTATTTAAATGAATCTTGAATTTGGTTGAATGTTAGTTTGTAATATCCAGACAACGCCATTTTGGCACTATATTACCATTTTGGCATACCTTTACTATGTTTCGATTACGTTGTTATTATTCGAATCTCCTGCAGGCGTGGCTTATATTTCTTTAAATATTTCCCATTAACCTTTAAGATTCGTTTATCATCATTCAACTCTTCAATTTCATATGCATTGTTTGAAAATATTTTTACTATTCGAAAAGGTCCTTCCCAATGAGGTGACCATTTACCTAAAGCTTTATTTTTCTTATCCATGGGTAATATGACTTTCCAGACTAAGTCATTAATAGTGAATGTTTTACCTTTCACCCTTTTGTTATATGCCCTAGCTAATCTTTCCTTTTGCCTCATTAGGATTTCCAATGCATGCAATCTAACTTCGTCCAACTCAACTAACTCGTTCATCATCATCTCCCAATATAAGGCAGTTGAGATTTCGTTCTGTCTTTGAATTCGAACCGACTGCTGTAGATGAATTTCTACTGGTAGAACTGCATCATGACCAGATGTTAGCTGAAAAGGTGTAGTGTTAGTAGCTTCTTTAGGAGATGTTCTACAGGCCCATAGTATTTGGTCTAAAGTCTTATGCCAGTTCCTTGGCTTTTTACCAACATGTTTCTTAATTAAACCTATTATCACTTTATTGGCTGCTTCGACCTGACCATTTGCTTGAGCATAATATGGTGTTGATGTTAGTAATCTAAACCCCATTTCTTGAGCAAATTCTTGCATCTTCCTACCAGTAAACACAGAACCTTGATTTGTGGTTATGCTCTCTGGCAATCCGAACCTATAGATAATCTGTTTTTGTATGAACTCAATAATAGCCTATTGATCAGCAGCTATTAATGGTATTGCTTCAATCCACTTGGTGAAATAATCTATTCCTACCAAGATATATTTTTGTCCTTTAGACGAAGCCGGATTGATTTCTCCTATTAAATCTAATGCCCATCCTCTAAAGGGCCATGGTTTAATGATCGAATGCAACTCACTTGCAGGAGCATGTTGAATTCCTGCATGTTTCTGGCATTCTTCACACCCTTTAGCAAAATCTATACAATCTTTGAGCATGCTAGGCCAATACATGCCATATCGAAATAACAACCATTTCATTTTATGGCCTGCTTGATGTGCCCCACATGTCCCATTGTGGACTTCTGACAATGCTAAGTATGCCTCACTTTCTCCTAGGCATTTGAGTAATACACCTTCTTGGGTCTTTTTGAACAATTCATTTCCCATGAGGACATATGATAATGCTCTATATTTTATTTTCCTATCAACATTAAAGGTTGGATTTTTTAAATAACTCACTAGTGGACTTCGCCAATCTGCATCTGATAAGGTGTATATGGCCAATACTTCGAATCTATCTTTATCACCACAACCTAATTTAATATTTTCTAAATCTGAAGGTGTGAGTCTAGTAGCCATGACCCTACCTCTTATTTCGACCAAATCCTCAAAGTTTTTGGCAGAAACTTTATACCCTGAAGCCAACTGTGCTAGGTCATTTGCTTCTTGATTTTCTATTCTTGGTATGTGTTGAATATCCATGTATTGAATTTTTGAGTAGCTCGTTAACTATGACAAAGTATGTCATCGATTTTCCTTTATGCATTTGTATTCCTTTGTTATTTGCTTGACCACTAATTCGGATCACCTTTAATTTCGACTCTAGTTGCCCCAATTCCAACAAAGCTTCAAGTCCAACAATAAGCGCTCACCTTGTTGTTGAGAACGAGGACCTTCCAACTTATACTTGAATTTTGTTGGAATTCCTTCGAGAGAAATTATGAGAACTCCAACACCACTACCCTCCTTATGGGTCGAACCATCAAAGTATAATTTCCAAGGTTGCGTTTCAACGTAACCTATGACAGGTTTTTCGACCAGTGAATGGTCCACAATGAAATCAGAAATTACTTGACCTTTCACAGCTCTTAAAGGCATGAAAGTCAAAGAATATTCTCTTAAGGCTAAAGCCCATTTACCAACTTTGCTATGCATTATTGGTTTCGAAAGCATGTGTTTGATAACATCGAAATGAGATGAAACATAAACATCAACAGGCTTTATATAATACTTAAGTTTCATACAAGAAAAGTATAAACAAAGACATAGCTTTTCTATATTGCTATATCTAGTTTCTGCATCATTCAATACCCTACTTAAATAGTATATGGCTCTTTCGATGCCATCGCTATCTTCTTGTGCTAACATACTACCTATACTAACTTCAGAGGCTGATATGTACAATCTCATGGGCTTTCCCCATGAAGGTGGAGACAAGATAGGAGGCTGAGAGAGATATCTTTTTATCTTGTCAAATGCCTCCTGATGTGCTTCGTTCCACTCGAAAGCTTGGCCTTGCTTTAAGCGAAGTAGTGAGAGAAAGCTTGGGTTCTTCCACTTAAATTCGAAATGAATCTACTGAGAAAGTTAATCTTCCCTAGCAAAGATTGCAGCTCCCTTTTTGATGTGGGTGTTTTCGTCTCCATGATGGCTTTGGTCTTATTCTGGTTAATTTTGATTCCTTTTTTATGAACCACAAAGCCAAGGAAATCTCCAGCCTGCACAAAAAATGCACATTTAAGAGGGTTCATTTTTAAGCCATGTTTTCTCATTCTTTCGAATGATTGGCTCAAATGATGCAAATGGGTTTCTGCAGATATAGATTTGATGACTATATCATCAATATACACCTGCATAAATGTCTCAATAAAATCATGGAAGATTGAATTCATTGCTCTTTGGTAGGTTGCCCAGATTTTTAAACCAAAAGGCATCACTACCCATTCGTAGGTGCCTAAGGCTCTCGGCAACGAAATCTGTCTTAGCAACATCTTCTTGACAATAAAAATCGGTTATATCCGAGTATCCATCTAGCATACTTAGGTATTCGAATCCTGCAGCGAGTCTATTAACATCTCTCGCCATGCATGGAATATTCATCTTTAGGGGTAGCAGATTTAAATCCCTAAAATCTATGCAAATTCTCGAGATCCATTTTCTTAATAATGTACTATATTTGCTAACCATTCGACATACCTTATGGTTCTGATGAATTTGCAGCGCAGTAACCTTTCGACCTCAGCTTTGATCTTTGTGAGAACTGCTGGCGCGAATCTTCTAGGAGTTTGTTTGATGGGCTTCTTGCCATCCTTAATTGGAAGTCTGTGCTCCACTAACTCTCTCTTCAAACCAGGCATTTCGTCATAATCCCACACGAAGCAATCTTTGTTTCTCTTGAGGACTTCGATCACCTCTTGCTTGAAGCTTGGGTTGAGTTTTGCGCTTATGTAAGTTATTCTTTTTGTATTGTCATCCCCCAAATTTACCTCTTCGAGTGGATCCTGTGCTAACATTTTGGCACCTGAGTCTGTGGGGTCTTTCTCGAAGCCCAGGGGTTCTTTGTCATAGATGACATCTAGCCTTTGATCTATTTCGTGTGTTTCAAAGGGTGAGTCTTGCGAACCATCCCTATCTATTTCGCTCACTTCAGCCTCTAAGGCCGCTTTCCATTCGTTCTCAGCCATATAGGCCGAAATCCTTTCGAAGAAAGAGGACTCAATCATGAGCAGGGTTGTCGAACTCCCAGCCTGCTGGCCGTCTTTGCGAAGTGCCTTCGACCCCTTCGTCTCTTTTAATTATCTTCCTATCCCAGTACATGCCATCATGGAGAAGGGTCATATAATAGTGTGCATTCCTTGTTTCGTTTATTTCATCACTTGGGGTACAAGGGGCTATTCTGGCTAGATACTTATCATAATTCCTTTTATTGACCAAGTTAACTGCTGTCATAAAGTAACTCTGGTCCGCTTCGATATTCTCCACAATACCATCTTCTCTCCATAGAACCAAACTCTGATGCATTGACGAAGGAACTGCCCCTACGCCATGGATCCACTCTCTTCCCAACAGCAGGTTATAGTTGGCTTTGGCTTCGATCACCATGAACATGGTGGGTCTGCAGCTCGATCCGACGGTTAAATCCACTTGAACTACCCCCAACGTCTGACCTACTTTCCCTTCGTAGTTGGATAGGACCATGTTGTGTGGTTTGATGTCACCTTCTTGTATTCATAACTTTTTCAGCATGAAGTGGGGCATTAAATTAACTGCAGCGCCTCCATCCACTAAGACCTTGTTCACGCCATGGGCTCCAGCCTTTGCTCGAATGAACAATGGCTTCAGATGATTCTTCATGGCTGGCTCTGGGTGTTCGAAGAATGCATTCTACTCTTCGACTGCACCGTTATCCATTACGTAGTAGCAAACTGGTATGTGCTTCATCAAATCTATGGTATCATCCTCCTTATGCTCTTCAATTTCGGTTTCCTGTCCAAATTCGGAAGGTAGTAAAGATACCACGTTGCAATTAATGTTAAGTGAAGACTCCCCTTCTGACTCGAAGGTATCTGTCAGCATATCCTCGTCTTCTTCTGGACTTGGAGTGTACTCATTCGATTCATCTTGTTGTGTTTCCGAGAAGAGTCTCCTACTAACTGGAGGTTTGTCTTCAGGTTGATTATTTGGTTTTGGTTTGTTGGTGCTTGATTCTCCTTGGTTTTTTATCGAAGTTGCTCCTTCATCTGCCACAACCTCCCTTTCAGCCTTTCGAAATCTCTGTTGCCTTCGCCATTGGGATCTTGACATGGGATTTTTGCCTTTGTAGTTTTCTAGTCTCAATTCTTCTCTCTTTGTAGTGTTGAATTGCCTTCTATATATCATGGCGTGACGTGCATTTCGCTCATTGCCTCTCCATTTATCTTTCCCCTTATTAGCTCTTACTTGCAGCCATTTGTCTGTTGGCACTTCAGTAGGGATTTTGAAAGTCACCCTTCGAGCACCTTTAGGGTAGGGGCTGTCAGTCTTTCTTTGAGTGTGGTTACCCTCGAAATGTTGACTCATCTGACCAACTTCCTTGTGATTCCAGCATGGGGCGAAGGGAATAGTTTCGAACGCTCCAGCCATGTTCTGATCATACGCTGCAGAACACCTTGGGCATATTAAGCACTTGGTTGCCCCTTTGTGACAGCGGACTAAAAACTCCAATAAACTCTCTCCAGCTCTAGGGTAGCACCTGAATAACTGGTTATCCTGGCGCCAGTTGATGCCAGTTCGAGCCCTTTGTTTCCTCTCGAAGTCTGCAGCAATTCTCTGGTTGCAGATGATGCTGCATCTGGGACATAGTATCATTGCAGCATTTCCCTTATGGCACAACATGAGATAATCTTTGAGGCTGGTATCTGCAGCATAGCCATCCTCCATTTTGTATTTTTCCTTTTCTAGGTATCTTTCCATCTCCTCCATCTCAGAACGAGGTCTTTCCATATCTACCATGTTGACATCAACATCTTCCCCTTTTTCGTCATCATCTCCCCATCCTGATGGTTTGACATCTTTGATTCGGATCTTTGAACTTTCAGGGGCAGAGTATTTTACCAGATAATCGAACTTCCCACTAGGCTCACCTAAAGTATCCCAGACCTCCCTCTGAGGAGTGTTAACATCTCCATCCTTCCCTTTTATGTCATCATCTCCCCATCCTGTAGGTTTGACGTCTTCGATTGGGATTTTTGAACTTTCTGGGGCAGAGTATTTCACCAGATAGTCGAACTTCCCACTGGACTCTCCCAAGGTATCCCAGATTTCTTTTTGAGGGAAGGTGGCTTTGTGATCTGGACTCTCTCCAATTTTATTCTCAGGCCATCAGTAGCCTGTGTCAACTCTTGCTTTTGGTTCTCCTGGCCTTCAGTAGCCTGGATCTCTTTTAAAACAGCCAAAGGTACTGCTTCGATCGAAGCCTCTAGTTGCTTGTGGACGTCCTCAGTGACCCCCTTGTTGACTTCGACTCCGACACAGTTTTTGTTCTCAGTACTTTTCTCTTCTAATGGAGTGGCCTCTTGATCTGCTTCCACCATATTGATTTCTCCAATGCACGAAGGCTCAGAGTAGTTGGTGTCTGCAACATCCAGAGGGTCTTCATCTACTTTCATTTTTGGTTTGTCAGCAAATTTCAATCTGCCATCTTTGATTGCATTTTGAATCAGATCCCTGAAAAGAAAACACTGTGAGATTTTGTGGCCTAACAAACTATGATATTTACAAAATCCTCTTTTCTTTCTTTGATCTAAAGGAGGTATTTTGACGTTTGATGGCACAATTAGTTGGCCATCTTTGACAAGCAAATCAAAGATCTCATCACATTTTGTTACATCAAAGGTATACACCTTCTTTGGGAATTTATCACTTTTCTCATTTTCAACAATTTCTTTCCCTTTTGTGGGAACTAATAGTTTACAAGAGTAAGGTGGAGCCTGTTTTAATTCAGCGAGATCAATTTTGACTTCTTCGAATTCAGGATAGTCCTCAACTTCCTCAGTTTCGACGTAGGAAATCCTTTCTTTCTTATTACTTTTAAAAGCCCTGGCCTTCTCGGCCTTTAGTCTTTCGACTTGTCGAACCCTATCTGCTAACTGAGCCATGTCCCTCAAGTATTGTGTGTCTAATTTCTTTCGAATAGAATAGTCCAGGCCACCAGCGACCATTTCGACTAACTCATGCTCAGGGACTACTGTGAAGCATCTAGATTTCAAGAGTCTGAACCTATTCAGGTAATCATCTATGGGTTCAGTGAACTTCCTCTTAACACTGGCTAGTTCCTTCAGGCTTATCTTGGATTGTCCCATATAGAATTGTTCATGGAACAATCTTTCTAAGAGGGTCCAGGTATCTATGGATCCAGGAGGCAATGTGGTGAACCACGTGAAAGCATTTTTAGTGAGGGAGCTTGGGAAATATTTAATCCTAAGGTTCTCATTATTTGCTATGTCTCCTGCTTCAGTCAGATATCTAGCTATGTGTTCGACTGTTGATTCATTGGTATCTCCAGCAAACTTTGTAAACTTAGGGATCTTATATCCCCTTGGTAAATCAGTATGCATTACATAATCTGCTATAGAAGAGGCATAATTTGGCCTTCTAATCCCTGTATTAAGACCGTTTTGGGCCATAATCCTCTCTATCATGGTGGTTAAATTATTTTCTGCCAAGATATTATCGTTTCGAATTCTATGAACAACTGCATCAGCATCTTAGTTTTGACCCACCATGACAACTCCTCTAGGTTGTTCTTCTCGAAACGCTGGGGCCTCTAGCCTTTCGACCCTTGCCCCTGGTTCCATAACTCCCCTTTGTGGTTCTTCTCGAATCACTGGGGCATCTAATCTTTCAACCCTAGCCACTGGTTCTATGAATCCCCTTTGTGGTTCTTCTTGAATCACTGGGGCATCTAACCTTTTTGCCCTTGCCCCCAAATTAATCCCCTCTCTTACTGGTCTGTAGGGTGGGTCATCAGCAATTTGATCTATGATAGGTAAGTTCGCTCGAACCAATGCCTGGTTCTGTCTACGCCTTTCTGGCGGAGCGAAGAAATCTGCTATTCGACTCATATTATCTGCGTTTTCTCTGTTCGTCACAGTTACGTTTTGTACTATTGGGGCGAAGATTTCTTGCATGGTTTGCGCTAACACTCCTATCATATTATGGTTACTATCATCCATTAACTGCCTAAAAGCCAATTGATTACCTATGGTTAGGATAGGCAGTGCACTATAACCTACTGACCCTTGGTTATTTGTCATAAATTGGTTAGCCCCAGATCCAGACCCTAATTGTGGTGACGTGTTCGACGTCGAAGTTTGCAATCCTGCCATAAAAGATGTCGGCATCCCATAAAGGGGATTTCTGGGTCTATTACTATCGAAACTGGGTGGTCTAGTTGGTGGTGGGGTGGCGAAATGGGTTTGTGTCCCTGATGGTGGGACAAATCCCCCAGGATAACCAGTGGTTCATGTATTTCCTAGGATCGAATTGTTAGTTGACATGCCACTTGTTCTGTTTGTGGCCACGTTACTAGTAGAAGATGCAACAGACTGTGCATTCGAAGGGATCGCGCTTGACGTTCCCGTCGAAGCGGACGCGTTAGTGCCTGTTCCATGTGGGGAATTTTGTTCCCCTTGTTGATTGTTTGGATTAGACATCCTATTATTACGTTTTCTTCTGGGTAAGGGTTGGTTGCTATTGGTTATTCTACCACTTCTAAGGTTCATATACCAACGAACTTTGACACTCAGAAAGAAACTTTTATAATAATTGTGTCTTAACAATCTTAATTTTTGTTTTAATTTTAATTTTGTAACGACCAATGAACTCGTCCCACTGGGCGTGCCAATTTGTTTACAGTGATTTCTGGTAAAACAACCGCTAGTCCTCCAAACTATCGAATAAACTTAATGACTGTTATTCAATTTCTCTGGTAACTTGCAGGATCGACTAGATTGATCCTATGGGGTATTGGTCGTTTGGATAAATTTAATAACAAAACTAATATTCATTTGTTAAGACTTGTATTTAGAGTGTTTTATGGATGTTCAATGTATTCCGATTACAATATTAAAGAACTAAATGACATGATCAAGTAAAGAAATACAAAACTGACTTGAATAAGTAAAAGTTCGATTTCAAAGAAATGTGTAAATGCAGAAATACGTAAATGACTTTAAATGTAAAGACTTTAATGTAAGAGCATGAATATAAAAGCATGAAATGTAAAAGACATGAATGTAAAAGAGTTTCTTAAAACATAAAGGATTCGAAATAGAAGAAAAATATTTAAATGTAGCGAACAAGTAAATGGCTTTGAATGTAAAGGTATTTAAAAGACATTGATGCGAAAATAAAGATAAACTGGAAATATAAAGATGTTTTACTGAATTATAAAGGTTTGGTGCTATCATACGTACATTGTTCGAGCGTTCGTTTCCCTAGCCATGTGGTATTTTGAATGTTTACTGAATTTTGTACAATAGATATGACACACGAAATCCTAACACTAAGACTTCTATTTATACTACTTCGACCATAACGGTCTGACTTATAAGATTCTGCCACGTTCAGAACGTGCAGAACACTGTTCTTCTTTAGCTTCCACGCGTCTTTGAACCGTTCCAGCACATATATATATTTGAATTCCAATCATCCTGCTCACGTTTGAATTTCAAATGTTGTGACACTCTTCGCTTCGAACTCATTTTACAGACACAATCTAGTTAGCGCTTCGAGGCTTTTTTCAAATATATCTCCACAACTGTCACTCGAAGCTCCGAACTTTGACATGTCCATTCGAAGAACCATTTCTTCCATCCCGAACTATGATATTCACTTTTATTCTCACGAATATTAATCTCGTTCCATTTCGAGCTCAATGACTCCATTTCGAATCATATATATCAAAATCTTCAGCCAATAGAGGGCAGGCTGACTTCCACCAAAATCATAACATCAACCCCAAATACCATTCTTTATGGGGTTTCCCGGGTCGTCGAGTAAATAGTAGTGTGATATGCCCATAGGACTTCATGGAGATGCTCCGCCCACAAACCCTTGGCTTCATCCAACCTCTTCTTTATGGCGCTCAGGATGATCTTGTTGGCTGACTCCACCTGCTCGTTCGCTTGAGGGTGCTCAACTGAATTAAATTTATTGAATATTCTGAGCTCCCTACAAAACTCTACCACATAGAAGCTTGCAAATTGTGTTCTATTGTCAGACTTCCTCCACAATTGTTTTCCTCTTCTCTTCACCACTCTTCCGCTTTCGCTAGGACACAGGCTTTACATCCAGATCTAGTTCCAGGTGATGACACATGAAACTCGGATCTATTCTGGACATGTCTGCGGGCTTCCAGGCAAATAGATCAATGTTCCGCCTCAAAATCTCAATTATCTCGGTTTCTTCCTCCGTAGACAATTACGTACCCAAATGGGTAATTTCAGAAGGTTGAGAACCAATATGTACTTCTTCTTTTCCCTCATGGGGAGCCATACTATCTTCATGGGGATCTTCCCTGGGATCAATATTGTAATACGGTGGGAGAACTGACTTTGGATTGTTTTGCTATTGATTGCAAAATGTTGCGGATAGCAAGAGTCGCCACCGACTTTTCTTTTATCCAATTAAGGGAAGGTGAAAAGAACAGAAAAAGACCTTCGTTAGATTCTGAGTAAGGGAGAAGGTTATGAAAAAGGAAGGTATTAACACCCTTTCCATCCGTAGTTATCTACGGGCTCTTAGTTGCTTTCGATCATCTTTTTAAAAGTTTGCTTTCTGTGTGTGCGTTTGAAAAATGTTTTTGAAAAGGTATTTCGCTTTGACTTTGTAATGATTCACTCTAGAATGTATACGAAGTGTTCGGAAATGTTTCGTTTTGAAAAAAAGTGTTTTAACTTTGTAAAAGTGTGAGGTGTGAAAAGATGTTTTGATGGAGCAAGCAACTAAAAGTCTTATTACCTACTCAGAACGGTCGTTTCCGTGTTATTTTACTTTCCTTTAGAATAGCCCTATCCATACCATTAGTTGCTAGGTAACCCTATTCGTTGGATGTAGAAGGGATATTCGAAGGGACATCGGATGGTCATAGAAGGCAACTTGTAGGAGTATCCTAGCACATTCGAAGGGACGATCATCACTTTTCGTAGGCAACAATCGAGGGACGAGATCATGTATTCGTAGGCCACGTCGAGGGACTATGATCTTTGATTCGAAGGGACTATGATGATATGTTTGTAGGCAACGGTGCTAGGATACCTCTACGTTCGAGGGACTTGACCATTTATTCGAAAGGCAACGAGAGAGAATACTCTAGGGGGTGCATGTGTGAAGAGAGTGTGTTAAGTTCAGATATGTTATCTTGCAATTAGAAGTGATCTACGTTCATTTTATCTTGCCATACACGCCTAGTTACTAGCAGTTTATATGGGTGCGAAATGTAAATTGCGGAAAGTAAAGTGCGGAAAGTAAATCCTACGTTATTACATGACTTTGGGGCAGTTACATAATATAGGAATGCGGAAATACATCCTAATTAAGCTATTACATCCCATGAGCAGTTACATAATATTAGAAAAAGAAATGCGAGAAAGTTAATCCTAATTATTACAACCTGGAAGTAGATACATAATAATCGGAAAAGAAAAGAAATTCGCATAAGAGAAAATATGTTAGTAAAAAAAAGATTTTTGAGTTAGGAAAATGTTTTTAGGTTAGTAATCCTAATTAGATGATAAAAAAAAAATTGGCAAATTTTTGGGTTGAGTTTAATAAGGAAAAGTAATTAAAAGTCAATTTTATGGTTAATTAACAATTAATTAAAATATGCATGCAAAATATAATTTTTTCATGTCAAAAATTAAATAATTATTTTTCTGATCTAAATGCAAAAATAAATTATTTTTTGTGATTTTTTAATGCATTAGAAAAATTATTTGAAAAGAAATTAAATTAAAAAGAAAAATATGAAGAAAATAAGAAAATTGATTAGCTTTTTAAAGTGGTAAAAAAAGATTTGACAAAGCCAGGGATCGAACCCAAGCATTATCCCTCACACGTGCGCTGCCTTTACCAACTGAGCTAGCCTGCATTCGTGTTAGTGGAATGAAGCAAAAACGTTATAAGGGAAATAATTTTCTGAAAATCAATTCAAACAAAAACCGCGCCAAGGCTTCATCTTCTTCCTCGTTTGAAATTTTTTCCACAGGCTTTTACCTACGGTTTTCGTCTATAGAAACAGCCTATAGTGACGGCTTCGTCCGTCACTAGAACACCTGCAAATTTCCAAAACTCAATACAAGCAATATAAATTCAATGTAAAGCCATGGTTCGATCCGGTTTGGTCTCTTGAACAAGAATACATCCCTAGTTTTGGCCAATTTTTCCTAAATCGAGGGATCCCAATTTAAAGCTTGGAAAACCTAACAATGGCATATCGTTATATCTGCATCTAAAATCGAATTAAACAAAACAGAAAGCTTGCAAATTTCATCACGATCAAGAATATATAATCAAATTATGTTTATGATGCATAAATAACAGAAATCGATTTCAATTTTTTTGAGGCAAATCGTGATCTGGATTTCGTGATCATGGAGGTATTGTTGGCTTGTGAGTATCTGGATCGATTCAGAGGACCTCCAGGAATGTGTTGGAATGCTTAGAATGACCTGAATTGGACTAGAACTAAGGCTGCCAATAGCTTGCAATGCACGGTTTTTTGAAGCTTGGAATGGGGTTCTTGAGGCCAGAATTTCGTCCCTTGTGCTTGTGGATGCATCTTGTATTTATAATAGAGTGAATTAGGTCAAGAATTGTGAGAGAAAATCAAACCAATCAATGAAAAATCATTTGATTTGGAATCAAACCAAATATTTCCTTTTTTGGCCAATTTCAATCAAATCTCATTACCAATCATGATTATTTTGAAATAATCAGATTAAATGGCTTGCTTGGACCTCAAGAATGAGAGAAAATCCATCTTGCAATTAATTTTTGATTTTCTATCTTTTATTTTAATTAAGTTGGTTTTAAATGATTAAAAATCCAAAATAAATAAAAAATAAAAAATAAAAAATAAATTTGTGGCCTTGGGCTTGGAGGTTCCAATTCAGCTATATGTTTGAATTAAGAAAAGTTAGGCCCATTTGCAAAAAATTTGGTTTTGTCAAGTATTTCTCTTTGTGCACCTCCTAAAAAATGCTCAACTTGTGCAAGGTGTATCTTGCTCAATTTTTAACATTTTTGGGTGTTCTTGGACTTTTTAGAAAGCTCAAGATGTCCTCTAAATAACCTTTTTGGTTTCATCTTCATTGGAGTTTCTATGCTCACGAACACTTCTTTGCAAAAAGTTGAGTTTTTGTTGACTTTTAAAATGACTTGTAATGTTTCGATCCATAACTTCCAAATGAAGCATTTTCTGCCCAAGCTTGTGAGACATGAAGTTGTAGAGAATTGAATTCTCTTCAAAATGAGCTGTGGTGGAAAAATTTCTGATAAAGTATGTGAAAGTTATGCCTGGTCAAAGTTCTGTTGACTTTTGTCTAAGAAAGCCCAATTTAGAAACTTTGACTTTTGATCAATTCTTGACTTTTCTTGATGAATCATGATCAACCCTTGATCAAATGATGAATATCACTTCAAAATATTGATGTTGACCAAAAATTATGAAGTTTGACTGTATGTTGACCACAATTGACTTTTTGTCCAATACAACTGATTTTCAACCATCTGAGCAATTGTCTGAGAAAACTTGACTTGTAAGGCTTGAAACTTGACATGGAGATTCTCTGAAGCACATGGTGGGGTATGATGACCACTTGAAGCATTGGAGGTCCATCTTGATTTGAGAATGGCAAAACCCTAGTTTGGATTGATTGCTTAGGAGAGGGTTTGTCTGGTCAACCCTTATGAAATCCTTGAGTATGGATATGTGAAATGTCTTGAGGAGTAGGAGAGAAAATTTTGGGGTATAACAAATATCAACCACATTATCCTTGTGGTCCGCCGGCTCTTCAACCATCACCGGTTTCCGCTTAATCTTCATGTTGTCTTTGTAACACTTTCTGGCCAAACCTTGGTCTCCCCGGACTACCCCAACACGACCTTCACCTAGAGGATACTTCATGGTGAGGTACAATGTTGATAGGGTTGCTTCTAGAGCATTAGAGGATGGTCGAACAATGATGATGTTGTTTGGTGATGATGCATTAACAACCAGATACCGGACCCGTACATCCTTGGAATTTCCATTTGTCCCAAATGTGATTAGCACTGGAAGATGGACCAAGACCTGCACGTGTTTGCCAAAAAAAACCACCAAGGTTCCACTAAAAGGCAACAACTCCTTGGGGTCGAAATCCATTCCTTTGAAGGCTTCCTAATACATGACATTCGCTGAGCTTCTTGGGTCTACCAAACCTCTTATGACACCCCAGTCTCTGATCTATACTTTAATTACCATGGGATCATTCTCATAAGGCAAAATTCCTTTATCATCCTCCCAGGAAAAGGCTACAATCTCGGGGTCATCATCGGTTGGGTCGACTTGTGCTACGTGCATCACTTCTAGGGCATACCTCTTATGTGCTGAACTAGTGGAACCACCCCCGGTGAATCCACCAGAGATGATGTTGAGGGTATGCCGAGTAAGCCTTGCCTCGTGAACCTCTTCAACTTCCTTTCCTTTATTCTTGGAAGGTGAACTAGAGGTGTCATCTCCTTTCGGCGGTGGACTGCGCTTACCGGAATGCTCTGAATTGTCTGTGACATAAGATGAAAGTTTTCTCCTCTGGATCAACCTCTCTATCTCCCTGTGCAAGTGCGTGCAATTTTCTGACTATGTCCCCGGATTCGATGGTAAGCACATCGGGTTTCTACGTCCTTACCCATTACGATGTTTGTTCTGTGAGGCTTCCACGATGTGGCAAATAAGTTCAGATGATTCACGTCTCTCCAGATATCCTCCCTACTTGTATTTAAGGGCGTAAAGGATTCATCCGGATTAAAAGGAAGGAGAGACGGCTGCTGGGTATGCCTTTTCCGGGCCGTTCCCTCGGAGGAGGATTATCTCTAGGCCGAGCCTTCTCCCCAATGCCTTCCTCTCGGCTCTTACCCCTTTCTTTAGCATCATATGTTCTTTTTTTCCATGTTGCTTTCTTCACCCTTCACATAACATTTTGTGCGGGTAATAATCTCATCCATGCTCTTCGTCGGCTTCTGTGCTAGGGACTTGTTGAATTTCCCTGCCCGGAGCCCGTGCTGGAACGCGACCACAAAGATTTCCTGGTTAGGATGGGAAACCTTTATAGTTTCCTCATTAAATCATGCCATGTAATCCCTCAATGATTTCGACGGAAGCTGCCTGACGCTAAAAAGTGATGTGTTAGCCACCTTCCGGTGACGATTTGCCGAGAACCGTCGAATTATCTTTTTATTGAAATCTTGATAGATGACGATGGAGATTCGGGGCAGACCCATGTACCACCTTAAAGTGGACTTCGTGGACTCCTTCAAAGAATCACTGGCCCCAATCAAGGCCATGGCATTGTTGACAAAAATGATGTACTCTTGAGGGTCTGTTTTGCCGTCATAGGCTGCCAGAACAGGAGGCTTAAAGTTTTTTGGGACTTGATCATCCCATATAGCCTAGGACAAAGGTTGTGGCTCCAAGATCTCTGTATCCTGATCAGCAGTTTCGTCTATGCTCATCTGCTGGAGAACTTGGACATTGTCTTGCAAAGTATCATTCTACTGATGCAAATCATCAATCATAGCCAGCAGCTGCGCCAAGTCTGGAAGGGGTTGGTCATGTTCTGGTGTCGTAGACATATTCGTGATTCTAATATGGTGGCCTGAGAATGTTTTACCGAGGCCCCAAGCTGGGCGCCAAATGTTCTTTCTAGAAAAACTATCTGAGTAAGTTTAGGGATTCAGAGCTACAAGTAAGATGACCTGTGCTCCAAGCTATATGTCTTGCTTACCCCTCAATCAGAAGCCCTTTATATAGAGGTGTCAAGACCTCTTTAAACAATGTCTGTAATTGCCACGCCCCATCATCAAGTGTAAACAAGCTACCTTAATTATCTGTAACCTTCGCCGTTTTTCAATGATGAAGCATAAAGTATCGCGCGCCGTCAGGCTTAAAGTGGTAGTTACATATTTAATGGTCCGACTTGTGTATAAATCCCTCATAATGGCTGAGTTGTTCATAACTTCCTGGATCCGAGGTATATGTCGGGTGAGAGCTAGTCCATTTTCCCGTGATATGCTCGTTAGTTCATCCGGCTCCACAACCCGGATAAGGCTTCCCTAAAGAACCGGTGTATACCCTCTATTGGAAATCCTTAGTTAATCATCATGATGATATAACTGACTATAGAGTGTATACCCTCTAAAGAACCGGTGTATACCCTCTATTGCTAAAAAAGACTTATGGTCGATAAGAAAAGCGTAAATCCTACTGAGGTATGCGTCAGTCGTGAGTAGGTTATTAACGTGTGTACTTCACGCTCTAGACCCTCAACAGTCACCTACAAATTTTTAGGTGTAATGATGACAGTTAGTGGGTTTTAAGTAAAAACACGCTAACCCGTCCCTTGATAATGAATTCCGTCGACCATTCACTTTTCTATTTTGACTTGAATGTCATCGGTTGCAACCAAAATTGTGAAGGTGTTTTGAACTGTAAGGTTTTGAAGATGCAGACGTCGTCACGACGATCTTTGTGGAGACAGACGGGTTGGGAATGACCTGTCGTCGGTTTACTCCAAACCAAACCCACATCTGCTATCGGAAATTTGATCGTTATGTGACATGCAAAGGATAATGAATTAAGCCTTCGACACAGTGCCACGATGAAAGCAGATTGTTTCCTTAATGCAATGACTTTATCTTAACAAAGTGTACATACTTATTTTGAATGAAAGTAATTTAATTCACTGACAGATCAATAACTAGTGTGATATGGCTACTCGCGTGAATCACAAAAGATGTTGAAGTGTGGCCTAGGAATAATTTTATCGAGGCCCCACGGTGGGCGCAAGGGATTCAAAGGCTCAAGCAAGGTGACTAGGCCTCCAAGCTATGGGTATAGTTTATCCCGCAGTCGGGAGCCCTAAGATATGAGGTATGGTGTCTCTCTTATGCGTGTTGCAGAGAGTTGGAGAGAGGTAGGGAGTGAGTTCTTGGTCCAACCTCCCCTTCTCTATGGCCATTAGGCCTCTATATATGATTTGACCATGATGATATAACTGACTATTGATACTTGTAACGCTTGTAACCAATAACTTATAACGTCCGTAATCGACGCATAAGTATTATAATGTTTGTAACCGCTCACTAATGGATTTTGTAACTGTAACCAACCCGTTCTGACACTACCCGGCCAACATAATTAGGCCGCAATCATATGACTAATGTATCCGACATAAATGCCCGACTCCGATCTTGAAATCTCACTTAAATGTTGCTCGGTTATCAATTAGTAAACACAACTCAGATTATTATACTAAATTTTATGCACAAAGAGGTATATATAAGAAACTTAACACAAACCTTAATCATACATTAATTAAACTAAGTACTAGTAAATAGTAAACACTTTGTGTTCCGATCATACAATAATAAATTTATATTTTATATCAACTTTATTGCATTTTATTACAAACTAATCGTTGACTCGAGTCTTAAACAAGTGACTTACTTTATTGACTATCCTAATCAAATACTAGTACAACACAAAAACGGTGGAGTTATTATCACGATTCACAAACTCCTTTAGTTTTCCCAATACAAAATACTAGTACTGGCCAAGCCAGATAAAAAGAGAAACAAAATGATTATGCAAAATGTGAGAAAGAATCTTGTGACGTTGAATACTTAATTATAAATAAAATCAATAAAATAAGTACTATTATCAACAACAAAATGCCAAGGCTATGACACCCAAGAAAAGCAACAATGAAAAGAGTTCTAACATTGTATGCTAATAAACTATACCAATCATCAAGCTTCACCTAGCCAAACTACATCTCTCTCCTAATCCAAAACCTCACTCTTTTTCCCTTTGCTTTAACAATCACTATTATCTTTTCCATTGAGCTTTTCATGAATCATATCATCCGACACTTTCCTTAACATATAAAAACACAACTCCTCTCAATGCTCATATTCATCCAAACACACTCATTTCACTTTAACTCAATGGGTCAATCTTTGTTCAACTCCATCCTCTTCATCTTCCTATTTTCATTATGGTCTTCTCAATTAGCACATTCTAGAAACACACCACAGAATGCCAAAACAACACTACTCAATGTTGCTTCTTCCATTCAAAAAACATATCAAGTCCTCAACTTCAACCCAAACCTTAAACAACAACAAAATGTTTCTTCTTTTTCTTCATCATCACCTTTTTCTATGCAACTTCATTCACGAGCTTCCATTCACAATTCTTCACATTCTAACTACAAATCTCTAACATTATCCAGACTCGCCCGTGACTCAACCCGAGTCAACTCCTTACTAACTCAGATAAATCCAAATTTCAACACAGAGAAGCTCTCCGGACCCATCATCTCCGGAACGAGTCAAGGAAGCGGCGAGTATTTCTCCCGAATCGGAATCGGTGAGCCACCGAGTCAAGCTTACGTGGTTCTCGACACCGGCAGCGACATAAGTTGGGTCCAATGCGCACCCTGCGCCGACTGCTACCGACAAGCCGACCCCATTTTCGAACCATCTTCATCGGCTTCTTACACGCCGATCACTTGTCAAACCAAACAATGCAAATGGCTCGACCAATCTCAATGTCACAATGGAAAATGTCTCTATGAAGTCTCCTACGGCGACGGCTCATACACCGTCGGTGACTTTGTCACAGAGACGGTCACAATCGGCGCGACTTCCGTGAACAATATCGCCATCGGCTGCGGTCATAACAACGAAGGCTTATTCGTCGGAGCAGCCGGCTTACTCGGCTTAGGCGGCGGCCCGCTTTCTTTCCCGGCTCAGCTTAATTCAACTTCGTTTTCATACTGTCTCGTTGATCGTGACTCCGATTTAGTCTCGACGCTAGAGTTTGATTCTCCGCTACCTCGTAACGCCGTTACAGCACCGTTAAATCGTAACCCTGAGATGAACACTTTCTACTTCGTGGGTCTAGTCGGAATAAGCGTCGGCGGGGAGTTACTTCCGATACCGGAAACAAGTTTTATGGTGGATTCTGCAGAGGGTGGAGGGGTTATAGTTGATTCCGGCACGGCGGTGACACGGTTGCGGAGCGATGTTTATGATATTGTACGCGACGCGTTTTTGAAGGGGACAAGGGACTTACCGGCGGCGAACGACGTATCGTTGTTTGATACATGTTATGATTTGTCGTTGCGGTCTAGTGTGGAGGTTCCGACGGTGGCGTTTCATTTCGGGGAAGGGGAGGTTCTGGTGTTACCGGCGAAGAATTACCTGGTACCGGTTGATTCGGTGGGGACGTTTTGTTTTGCGTTTGCTCCAACGTTGGGGTCGTTGTCGATAATTGGGAATATTCAGCAGCAAGGGACACGTGTCAGTTTTGATCTTGTTAAGTCGGTGATTGGATTTTCACCTAATAGTTGTTGATTTGTTTTTTGATTGGTTACAAATGTAACCGTTACATAGGATACCATGTTTTTATGTTTTTACTGCTTTTTCACGTGTTAGTGTAATAAATAGGGGTCCATTTGGACAAGGTTGCAATGTTGGTGGGACCAGCTGAATGTCTCTCCCTCTCTTGTCATATTTTGAAATTGTTAATCTTATTTATTTATTGAGGATATATTCATGAAATATTTAATGAATTCTTCCTATTTTTAGTTACTCCTATCAGTTAGATGTAAAATATTTTTAGTTTTTTGTGAATGATATGAATGGAAAGTCCCTATCATTGACTAATATTAAATTCACAAGGGGGAAGAAATGAGGGACCAATGTCATTGGAGGACAAAATAAAGGCTTGAATCAAACTAAACAATGTTTTGGTATAACCAATTTAATTGATCTATTTAATGATAGGCCAAACTTAATTAAATTATAAACAATTTGATAACTTTATTTTTTATCATTGAATGAAATAAATTGCTATCGTTTAAATTTTTTTATATTCAATTATTCGTCTAGAAATGTATCAACAAAAAGGTTGAGAGTTAGTAAACAAAAAAAAAAGTTAAGAGTTTATTACACTTAAAATTATTAAATTAATATTCAAGTCAATTCAAAGGTGTCTATCAACCTTTAGATATGATATAGAATTTTTTTATCAATAACCATGTTATGGGAAAAAAATACATAAATAATCATGTATTGAAATTAATTACCTAAATAATCAGATTTCAGGTTAAGGATACAAGCAGGAATTATCTTAGATGGCTCCTGCATTATTTTTTAGCAAGGAGGAGTCATCTCAAATGGTGCCTACATGTAGGCTTTTTTTCTTAAAAGTCATCTCAGATGGCACCTAGGTGTTAATTAGATGGGAAAAACTATCTGAGATGACGCCTAGGTGTTAAAAAGATGGGAAAAGCCATCTGAAATGGCGTATAAGTGTTAAACCTAAAAAGAAATCGATTCAAATTAAAGTACGGGACACTGTTGTGAATTAAACTTTAAATCTAAATTTTCATTACAAATATAGCGTATAACAATTACATAGATTTATTCTCAGCGACCTGGGACATGTAGACGACCACGGGTTCCACAAGCGCGTTCTCTCCTAACTCGTGCAATGCGTGGTTCTTGAGTCTGTTGTGGTTGGGTCGATGGCCCCTACAGTTTGGTCGATGGCCGCTCGTAGTGTATGCGATCAGGATCCATGTATGCCTCAAGATCTGCATTGCTTGTCATACCACTTTCGTATAGATGTGTTCTCATGTTCTCAAAGCTTGGACGTTGTGGTGGGGGGTTAGGTTCCATGTGGGGATGATAGCACTCATCATCTATATAAGTGGAGTGTGAATGTGTGGGGTGAAAAGGAAATTGGATGTTTGGAGACTGGTACCCATACGAATGATGGGGGTTTGGTACGGTGATGGTTGATGGTATGTTGGATTGGTTGGGGAACATTCATCAGGCATGCTAGTGTCCGGGCTGAGATTAGATGTTGATGGGCCCATATAGGGGTGTTTGACATATGCTCTTTCTTCGGACATGTGCATCATCTTCATTGGGTACTGATCGTAGGACTTTATCGTCTATGATCGGAGACCCAGCATGTACCTATCGCGTAGTTTTAAAAGATATCGAACCCACGAGACTATAAATCGATCTATTGTTATCCTAAGTTACGATACACTAAGGCGAATAATTCTTTTAGATTTTGGTTTAAGGAAAATAGAAATATAAATAAAGCGGATATCGACGTAACGTAGTGAACCTAAGCTGATTAAATCGAACCTAAGCGTATAAAGATTGTTAACTTAATTGTTCTGTAGAAATTATCAGTTTAAAAACCCTCAACTCACACTTTCGTGGTCTTATCTCGGATTATACTCCTAAAGCCCTATGCTGCTCTCGCTAGCCCATAAGTGTTTAGAAAATATTCTTTGAAACTTAATAAAATCTAATTTGTTTTAAAGCGCTTTCAACGTATTTAAATCAAATGCCTAACTTTAGCTATCCGGTTAAAACCTCACACTTTCGTGGTCTCGATCCTAACCTATTCTACTTAACTTACTTTCGTAACGAAAAGATAGATTTTAATTATAAAAAGTCATAACCAGAAATTATGTTAATTAATATCTTAGCTTAGAAACAATTTAATTCCTACTTTTACTACTATTACTTACCGATACCTAAACGGTTTAGCCGGACATATTTATTAATTCGGATTTGCCTAAATAATAAGGTTCAATATATTTAAACATTCCCATAATTAAATAAATAAATATCAAGCAACAATATTTAAAACAAAATAAAATAATTATATTAAGAACCTGGAAATAATAATACTTGAATAATCTTGTTCTTCACTTGAATCAAAAAGAAAATTGCAACAAGGAAATAAAAAAAAAGGCACTAGATCTAACGTAAGGTTAGATCAGTGAAAAATACACAACAATTTCCGGTGTAGAAATTGTTGTGAGAAAATTACAAAAGCTTAAACTAAATATAAAATGTAAGAAAAGAAACTGGAATAGGAAAAATAAAATAACAGTAAGAAACTGAAAAGAAAATAAAATACGAAATACAAAGTAACGGTTGTTCGGAAAGAAATCTCCGACCCTTGCACTGAATGCTTGAAGCTGTATTTATAGGCTTCATTTGTAACTTCCCTTTTCCAATTTCATACGAAGAGTTAGTGGAGATCATGTGCATAACTGCCAGAAAGTGGGAGAACATGGGACAGAAGAAGGAAGTGGGTTGAACGTGGCATGAGTGGGTGGTTGAGAAGTTTCTCTGCTGAAGCTTTTCCACGTTCTGCACTTGTTCTGTAACTGATATTAGGCGCATTACGGTCGTCACAAGTGCGTTACGAGCAGGTTTCATGTTTTCCCGTGTTACGGTCGTGGCCATGGTGTTACAGTCGTCACGCGCTTCATGGATGTCTTACGGTCGTGGCAGATGGCTGACGACCGTCACAGCTAGTGGACTGAACTTCTGCTGGGCTTTTCTCTTTTGGGCTTTGCTCTTTTGGCTTGTATAATTGTTTTCTCCTTCTTTTACCCATCCTTTTACTATTATTACCCCTTTGCTTCATTTCTTTATCTTTTTAATCTGATTTTATTCCTTTGCTCAATAAATCTTTATTTAATGCAAATTCCTGAAACGAAAGAAATACCAACATAATACGGAAATAAAATAGAATAATTAAATAAAAATAGTAATATTATCTATGAAAATTACGTCAAATATGTTATATAAATTCGTGTTATCAAACTCCCCTATACTTAAACCTTTGCTTGTCCTCAAGCAAAAATTAGAAATTAAAAATCAAGCAAGGATAAGTCAAACGCAAATATAAAACACAATTCAATTCGTATTTGGTTGTTATTCACTTCTTGGTTGGATAACTCAAGTTTAGACTTCGACATTAAAATTACCGTAATAACACTAGATAACCTTATTTATGTAGACCAAATTAAGTCATGAATTATAACTCGACCTAACACTTTCGTTTTGTTTCACCCGTTTTCATTCTTGCGCAATCACATTAAGCCCTTTACCTTACGCGCACATAGTGGAGTAACCGGTTAGTGACTTTGATCTTTATAATCTAGCTAGGAGTTCTGGTAGTTATATTTGGTACTCCTTTATCCAATTACAAATTGTGGGGGATCGGACCGTCGTCCGCCCTACCAAGTTCAGCACCAGAAACCACTGAACCAATTCATAATGGTTGCTTGCATAAATATTTTATAGTTTCTGCAACTGTTGGGTTAAATGATCTGGTAAGGACCATCTAACTTAATAAGTGCGTCTTCTAATAAAAATTTCTCTCAAAAACTCTTGATCAATCACTTATATTCATCGATCCTCCACGTAGTTTGTCGTTCAAGGCGGTGCCGACTGCTTTTATAAACTACTCGGGATTACTTTAAAACTAAGTCTTAAGGTGTTGGTATAATAAGTACTTAAACTAATCTAACGCGTTGGGGTTCTGAAGAGTTATGACGATAATAATTTTGTTTTAGTCGCGCTCGAGTTCTTATTTATAAAAATAAGCAACCTTAATACTAGTTGAATATGTTAATATAACGTTTGAATTTGTCGTTATGGCTCAAGAAAATGGAGGAATTCGAATAAGCACGAGAATTAAACATAAAAGACTAAAATGACATAAACATGTATTTTATTAAATGGAAAATTTGCAATACAAGGAAAAAGAAACAAAAAGGAAATACAAATTAGAGCAAAGAAAATAAAAACGAACATAGAAATGTTCTGACTCCCCTAAACTTAAATTAAGCATTGTCCTCAATGCGATAGAACCAGGAGAAATCAGAAAGGAAAAGGGTGATCACTCGTCGCTCGGAAAATATTGTCCACTTTCTCCTCTACCTCTAGTACGAGGTCGGTCGGGTTTCACTTGACGATTGGTGTTTCGTGGAGCCAAGGAAGAGAAGGAAATGAAGGATAAAAAGGGAAAAAGATGGAGTGGATGAGAGAAAAATATATGAGGAGTAAATGGAAGGGATGTGAAATGAGAAGAAATGTGGAAGAATATTTATAGTGGTGTGAGGATGGAAGAATAAATAAATTATAATGAATTATAATTTGGGAAATGAAAAGAGAAGAGTTTGAATGGGAATTATGGTGGGAAATGAAAAGAAGAAACGGACGAAACATTAAATCAGTCAAGGAGACCAGAAGATAAAACGCGTGAGGCATGAGGACGATCGTTTTGGGCACCGAGATGTGAATTTAGGCAGGGTCTAAATCTTGGCATGTCAAGAATTTGGGAATTGTAATTACATGCCTTTCTAGTAATACATGTGACTTGGGGTATGAGATAGGGAGCAAATTTTCAGATCACATGCATACATACTACATATATATATATTATAGATAATTTCAAACAATAGGATATAAATATATATATAATACTAGTATATATAATACCTTATAATTAATATAATAAATATTGGGAAATATTGATTCGGTATATTAATAGGAGACGGGAAATACGATAATTAAAATATTACTCAATTATAATTATAAATATTAGCGTGAATTATTTAATTGAGTATAATTGTCGGTATTATGGGGAAATAATTCAAACGCATCAGATGAAAGGGTGCAACCGATAATCGAATAAAATTTAAATTTTAACATAAAATAGAAAAATTGAAAATACGATAAAGAAAATTTAAAATTTGAATGACTACTTGTTGATTTTCCATCGCCACTTATCAAGCCATCTCACATATCCCTCACCTTTTCTTTTCTTACGTTTGTAGGGTGGTTTTGGATCTATCATAAGTATAAGTTTTTCGAATTTGGGCTTAGTGATTTCATCCATCGCCTCATAAGTTAACCTTACCCTATTGACAATAATTATATCCTTAATTTTATGGTCCTCTAATTTTCGTTTTATAGGCAAGACTTCAAATAGTGGTGAATTAATGTGGATATTATTTAATGCAACATACGTTTTAAATTTGGGGTCTAGCGGAGTTCTCATAAAATATTTCGGGGTCAGAGGGATGTAGTGATGTGGGATTACAATTTGCGCTTCCTCCTCTACCTCTTTTACAACCTCCTCTTCGAACAGTGTCGGTGCATCTGCCTCAATCTCCACTATTTTCTCATTAGAACTTTCCTCGGTCGCAATATCACTCTCTTCAAACTCATCATCACTTTCTAGGTTTTCAAATAATTTTTCTATAATGGTTGTTTCAACATCCATATCTTCCTCGGGTAGAGGTCCTAGAAGGTTTTGTTCGAGTTGAGAAATTTGAGTGTCTAAACCAATGTTGTGAGTCGCGAGGGATTCAACCATAATGGTTAGTTGGCTAAGGGTTTCATTATTTTGAAGACTTTGTTTTCTTACTTCTTCATTTTGGATAATTTGTGTCTCTACAAAATGCTCAATCATAGACTCTAACCTAGAGTTAGTTATCATCTCATCTGAATCCTCTATTGGTGTTTCGAAGTTAAAATCTTGCGATTCTTCAGAGTCTTGGAAGTAAGTTAAAGTTTCTTTTTGCGTTTCCCCGAAGCGTTCTATCATCCTAGATGTTTCATTAAAATTTTCCATCAATATTTCGATATCGGATTTATATGGTTCTGGTGATTCTTCAAAATATTGGGTTTGATGATTGTAGAGAAAATTGGGTTGAGGAAAAGTTTGGTTGAAATTATAAGTTTCTTGTGGTTCCTCAAAATGTGGGGATTGGTAGTTTTGGAGGTAATTTGGGTAAGAGTAGGTTTGTGAAGCATTGAAATCTTCCATCAGTATTTCAAGGTTGGATCTATGGGATTCTTGTGGTTCCTCAAAATACTGATAATGGGCGTAGGAAAAATTTGGGTCATACATGGTAAATAAAATAAAAATGCCTTAGTCTATACGGTGTAACACCAGAGTTACAATATCGACTTAAATAGTCCCCGGCAACGGCGCCAAAAACTTAATCGCAGGACTTTATCGTCTATGAATCGGGAGACCGCAAGTGCACAGCCCTATCGCGTAGTTTTAAAAAGATATCGAACCCACAGAGACTATAAATCGATCTATTGTTATCCTAAGTTACGGTATACAGCTAAGGCGAATAATTCTTTTAGATTTTGGTTTAAGGAAAAATAGAAATATAAATAAAACGGATATCGGTACGTAACGTAGTGAACCTAAGCTGATTAAATCGAACCTAAGCGTATAAAGATTGTTAACTTAATTGTTCTGTAGAAATTATCAGTTTAAAAACCCTCAACTCACACTTTCGTGGTCTTATCTCGGATTATACTCCTAAAGCCCTATGCCTGCTCTCGCTAGCCCATAAGTGTTTAGAAAATATTCTTTGGAAACTTAATAAAATCTAATTTGTTTTAAAGCGCTTTCACTGTATTTAAATCAAATGCCTAACTTTAGCTATCCGGTTAAAACCTCACACTTTCGTGGTCTCGATCCTAACCTATTCTACTTAACTTACTTTCGTAACGAAAAGATAGATTTTAATTATAAAAAGTCATAACCAGAAATTATGTTAATTAATATCTTAGCTTAGAAACAATTTAATTCCTACTTTTACTACTATTACTTACCGATACCTAAACGGTTTAGCCGGACATATTTATTAATTCGGATTTGCCTAAATAATAAGGTTCAATATATTTAAACATTCCCATAATTAAATAAATAAATATCAAGCAACAATATTTAAAACAAAATAAAATAATTATATTAAGAACCTGGAAATAATAATACTTGAATAATCTTGTTCTTCACTTGAATCAAAAAGAAAATTGCAACAAGGAAATAAAAAAAAAGGCACTAGATCTAACGTAAGGTTAGATCAGTGAAAAATACACAACAATTTCCGGTGTAGAAATTGTTGTGAGAAAATTACAAAAGCTTAAACTAAAAATAAAATGTAAGAAAAGAAACTGGAATAGGAAAAATAAAATAACAGTAAGAAACTGAAAAGAAAATAAAATACGAAATACAAAGTAACGGTTGTTCGGGAAGAAATCTCCGACCCTTGCACTGAATGCTTGAAGTTGTATTTATAGGCTTCATTTGTAACTTCCCTTTTCCAATTTCATACGAAGAGTTAGTGGAGATCATGTGCATAACTGCCAGAAAGTGGGAGAACATGGGACAGAAGAAGGAAGTGGGTTGAACGTGGCATGAGTGGGTGGTTGAGAAGTTTCTTGAAGCTTTTCCACGTCGCACTTGTTCAGAATCGATATTAGGCGCATTACGGTCACAAGTGCGTACGAGCAGGTTTCATGTTTTCCGTGTTACGGTCGTGGCCATGGTGTTACGGTCGTCACGCTTCATGGATGTCTTACGGTCGTGGCGGATGGTCGCGCCACAGTAGTGTGAACCACTGGGCTTTTCTTTGGGCTTTGCTCTTTTGGCTTGTATAATTGTTTTCTCCTTCTTTTACCCATCCTTTTACTATTATTACCCCTTTGCTTCATTTCTTTATCTTTTTAATCCGATTTTCCCTCGATTTTATTCCTTTGCTCAATAAATCTTTATTTAATGCAAATTCCTGAAACGAAAGAAATACCATCATAATACGGAAATAAAATAGAATAATTAAATAAAAATAGTAATATTATCTATGAAAATTACGTCAAATATGTTATATAAATTCGTGTTATCAGGTACATGATCCAAACCCATGTATGGTCTCCATGTAAACTGTTGATAAAAAAATATACAGAATAATGATATATTTTAAAATAATATACGTTAAAATTAGTTGGATTTAATAGAAATTACGTACATCATCCGCGCCAAGGTGGTCTATTAGATTACGATAAAGGACAACATTGAATCTCGTATTCTTTCTGTAACCCATACCCGTTACACTATACCTAAATGAATGAACATTTAATATATTAAGATTTTATATATATGAAAGACATGAATAATTTAATAATTAAGCAATGTACATACTTTGTTGCGTATAGAAAACTGAACGGTAGTTCGTCGACGGGATTAAGGGATTACATCCTCCACCAACCCTATGCTTGAAGCAATAAAGCGCATCCATTGAAAGTAACTGTATCTTTCTTACAGTTCTTACATAAGGAACCATATAGTTGGGATAGAACAACGAAACCCCAACTGTATTGTTATATTCTATCAATGTCCCCAGGTAAACTTAAGTACATAAAATTTACGCTATTTCCTGTACTCTCGGGGAATAATAGGCTCTCAAACAATAACATAATATAATTTCGTGTCTTTATTATTTTTTCTTCCTCGATGGAATTTTCGTTCAAACCAAGGGAATCATAATGCACTCTAAGTGTGGATAAATAAATACCTTGGCCTCTTGAACTAGAACCTTCCACCATATCTCTACCCAACATCTACTCACATAGAGCGTTGGCTTGTTGGACTGGACCATTAACCGCCTTACCATTAATCGGAAGACCCATCAACATGTAAACGTCCTCAAGTGTGACCGTACATTCATCTATGGGAAGATGAAAGGTGTGTGTCTCGGGTCTCCACCTTTCAAACAATGCAAGACTAAACTTTGAATCTATCGTACAGTTGAAGATTTTAATAACATCCCTAAAACCGACACGTTCAAGGTATGGAACGATAAATGGATCGGGAGCAACATAATGATGTCTGTGGCATCTAAATCTTTTCGTGTCCTAAATAAAACGTGAAAATAATATGATGTATAAGAAAGTATAAAAAATAATAACATAATAAACAATGACTATTTGAATAAGAATATAAAGGATAAAACTTACAAACGTAGCAATGTTTGCTCTTGTTCCTCGGTGATATTCTCCTAAAGTCAAAAGACTCATGCTTGAATTTTTTTTTGATTATATGAGAGGTGTATCAGAGGTAGAGGTAGAGTGAAGAGTGGTGATGGAAAAAACTCATCTGAAGCGCCATATTTATAGGCGACTCAGTCAACAAAGGAATAAACGAGGTGGTTGGGGCCCTGCATGCATGCAGGCCACATGTCAGAGAGTAACCAAGAGAGATGACACCTCCTCTCTAATTTTGAACCTAGGCTCCATTCAACATGGTTTATAATAGGCTAGGTGGCAGGGCTATGCATGTAGGCTAGGGTGGAAGGCTAGGTGGCAGGGCTATTTATGACTAGGCCTGTAAAAATCCAAGAGAGATGGCGCCTTCTCTCTAATTTTGTACATAGGCGCCATCTGACTTGGCTTCTACATGTGTTTTTAAATTTTGAATTTTGTCTCATTCATTCTCACACAATCATCTTCCACCTCTATATATCTCTCATACAATCAAACATTTTCATACAAGCAAACATTTCAAACACTCAAACCCAGATAAAATGTCATCTGTACCACAATATATTATCCCTGTATATTTCAACGGTGAGACGTACAATAGTGAGGTAGCAGGTTTTTTATTCAGAAACACCAAAAATATCCAATTTTATCTAAATAGCAATGCAAATTTTTTCGTATTTTAAAAAAAGACTTGAGGCCAAACTTCGGCGAGGTTCGACATCACATATTATCTATCAACACTCTATTTTTACTGGTGAAAACCAAGTAACATTTTACAAGGTAGCTGTTGAAGATGATGAAGACCTACACAACATGTTTTGTAATAATGAATATTTTTGGGTACGACTCGATTGATTTGTACGTTGTGGAGACAGAGATGGTTGAACCTATGGAGGAGGAAAAAGTTGATGTGGATGTTGTTGACAAAGAGGAGGAAGTTGACGAGATGTAGTTCAACAACATGGTAAACGAAGATTCAGAGGCCGATGAAGAACGCCAGTTGCCTCCACATGAAATCTACACACCACCTCTGTACATGATTACCCTCAATATTGGCACAGATGACCCATCATCTGATATATTCTATGACCCTCACGTGCATTTAGATGCAAATTTAAAAGTGAATGACAAATTTTGTTCAAAAGAAGATTGTGTGCGAGCAATAAAAAAGTTCAACATGATAAATAATTATGACTTTCATGTGGATCGAACAAATGCAGACAGGTACAAAACCATTTGTACCTACCCTGAGTGTAGGTTTAATCTAACTACACCGTACAGGTTGAGGAGTAATTCTTGGGTGATAGGTTCTATGACCGAACACACTTGTGTTAATTCCATGCAATCACAAGATCACCGCAAATTGAGTTATGATCTCATTTCTCAAGAAATTTTACCTCTTATCAGCTGCAATATGTTATTGAAGGTGAAAACAATAATCTCGCATATCACTACAACATACAACTATACCCCATCGTATAGAAAGGCCTGGTTAGCAAAAAACATGGCTATTGAGAAAATCTACGGTAACTGGGAGGGTTTATACAAAGAGTTACCTCGTTACATGAATGCAATGCAAAGGTATGCTCCTGGAACAATTTATGTTATGGAAAGATTGTAGACGTATGCCCTAGACGGTACCTGTGTCAGCGGGCATGGAATATTCAGTAGACTTTTTTGGGCTTTTCGACTCTGCATCATTGGGTTTGCACACTACAAACCTATTATACAGATAGACGGAACATGGTTGTACGGGAAATATAAGGGCACCCTACTGATGGCCGTCGCACATGATGGTAACAATAACATATTCTCAATCGCCTATGCTTTGGTCGAGGCAGATACGGGAGGTGCTTGGAGTTTTTTCCTAAAGAATCTCCGAACACGCGTAGCTCCACAATATGATCTTTGTCTGATTTCTGACAGACGTGCTTCTATTGATAGTGCGTACTATAATTCCGTTAATGGTTTGCTTAAATCAGTGACAGGCATAGCCTGACGTTTCTCCATAGCTCGGCTTAAAGCCTTGGTTCAAGATACTTTGCTTGAATCAGTGACAGGCACAACCCGACGTTTCGCCACAACTCGACTTAAAGTCTTGGTTCAAGATACTTTGCTTGAATTAGTGACAGGAACAACCCGGTGTTTCGCCACAACTCGGCTTAAAGCCTTGATTCAAGATACTTTGTTTGATTCAGTGTCAGGCACAGCCCGACGTTTCGCTACAACTCGACTTAAAGCCTTGATTCAAGATACTTTGTTTAAATCAGTGTCAGGCATAACCCGACGTTTCGCCATAACTCGGCTTAAAGCCTTGGTTCAAGATATTTTGCTTGGCCCTGCTCAAGTATAGCCCCGACCTTTCTCCATAACTCGGCTTATGCCTTGATTCATTTCAATGGAATTGTTCAGGTAAAACCTGGCGGTTTACTATGATCAAACTCGTCTAGGTATAAAACCTACTCATCTCAATTGGGCCTCTTTTCAGAAAGAGCAAAGTTTTAAAGTATAAAAGCACTGCGACCTAAGTCGACTTATAAAGTCATTTTAAAGGCTCGGGGGCTAACCTATAAGTAGGGATTAGTAAAGTCGGCTAAAGGTATTTTTTGCATACGAGGATTAGTCCATTATATATAAAGTCTTCACGGTCTAAAAGAACCACTCGACTGAGGGGCTACTATACATCCACAAAAAATCCTTCCATGCGAATGGTAAATAAAAAATTGCATGAAAATGACAAAATGGATATCAAAAAATAAGTTGTTGCAGGAATAAAAAATTCACGAAGTTAAAGCAACAAAAAACATTACGGTTAAACGATAAAACCCAAAGAGACAAAATAACCAAGAAAAAACACTTGGTCGTCTCGAGCGAAAATCGCTTCACCAAACAGCTCGGGGGCTCGTCATCATCATCAGCCTCTGTAAAGCTTACTTGGCCACTTAAAAACTTTGGTTTTCCTTATGGGAAAAGCTCTCAGGCGAACGACCGTGAATAGATTCTGCCAGAATCTATTTAAGGCTTTTCTCGAAAAGTTTTGTACCTTAGCTCACATCAAAACCGAGCTATAAAGACAAATAGGATGATGCCAGAGTATGAGCCGAGTATTCAACTTGGACGAATAGGCATAAAAGAGACAAAATACTAGCCGGGTATGGTCCATTTAAATGCTTAAAAAGCTATTTATCGACATATACAATCCGACACTGGGTATACAAGCCGATACATGACTCTATGCCTCGATTCTAGGTTAAGTCGGCTTAGTTATAATCTTACGGCTTGTATGAGCTTTATGTGGACGGGGGCTAACAACCTTTGGTGTTCATAATTATATCCGACCTATTCACAAACAAAATCTCTGGTAGACAAAAGCCAAAGATTTGTGAATAGCGATTTGTCTAAACTAGAAGTTTTGATCAAAAAAGCTTCAAAAGCGGAAAAATGCTTGAATGGTACTCTTATATCTCACAAACAAAATGCTCAGAGCGTTCTCAATATATCCTTACATAAGGAGCTCTGAAACTTTTAAATTGATTTAAAGCTCCTGAACTATGTTTTATGAGCCTTAAGCTCGACCAAAATTAATGAAGCCTACTCCCGCGAAGTAGTGTCTGCTTTAAAAGCAAAAAATGGTAAACATCATGTTCAAACAAAATTCACACTAAGGCCTAGTTCGGTATTGAAAGTCCGGCCCGGTGAAAAGATTTATGCTTCTATTAAATCGACCATAAGGCTTTAAGATCTAGAAACCATATGCTCGGGGGGCTTATGATCGTACATAAAATATATTTCCCGGGCTATGAGCGATAAAAGGAGACCGAGATAGGCTTACAAGTTGATAACCGGGCAGTACCTTGGCGAAACCCCAAGACCGGAGCCGGGTACTTGGGCCGGACACGCTAGTCGTATATCCACGGCCTAACAGTGTTGGCCGGGTAGTACCATACCGAGTTGGTTTCAGTTACGGAACCCATTAGTAAACGGTTGCAAACGCTGCAATACTTATGGGTCGGTTACGGATATTACAAGTCATTAGTAATCAGTTACAAGTGAGGCAACTCGATTTTCAAAAAATCATTTCAAATGAATTTTCAAAAAACAATGAAATCGCCACCTAATTTTATTTGTTCTAAAAAGAACGGGGAAATATAGATAAAACCCACAAAATTCGGATAAGGCGGTCTACAAGACCAAAAAAGCATGGATTCGGGAGTCGGTTACGCAAGAGGAAGGTATTAGCACCTCTTACGTCCATCGTACTCGATGGGACCCATTTAGTTCAAAGTGTTTGTGTGTTTAAAGTAAAAATGCTATCTTCTAATTAATGATCAAGAAATAAGAAAAGAATGGAACAGAGTTTGTTTATTATTATTTTGAGTTTGACACGGTTTTGAAACCGCGTGCCTACGTATTCCCTTGTGCAATGGGAAAGTCAAAACTCCGTAGTTCTTGTTGAAAATGTTTGAATTGATTGTATTGATTTTAGTTGAAAATGTTTTTGATTTTTGATAATCGCGTATGAGCGAAAAAGGATTTGAATGGGTTGAATTGATTTTAATTGTAGATGGCAAGTACCAAAACGTCGGGATATCCTCTAACGATTCGATACTCGAGATTGGTGATTGAGGTCAACCGATCTTCTCTCATCCAAAATCTTTATTATGAAAGGAGTGAGGTGAAACAAAGTTCACTTTTATTAAGTGTTATGGGATAAAGTATTTAAGTCATTGGGTTACCCTCTAATGGCCCAAATACTTTATATTTTAATTAAATCGTCGGGCGAACCTCTAACAATTTAATTAAATTCCATATCACTATATTTTTTTGTTTTTTTGTAGAAAAATTGATTTTTTGAAAACAAATTCAATTAATTAATTTAATTTGAAAGTGTTTTAAATGTTCAAGTGTATGGAATAAAGTATTCGAGTCATTGGGTTTCCCTCTAATGGCTCAAATACTTTACATTTTTAATTAAATCGTTGGGCGAACCTCTAACAATTTAATTAAGTACCATAACACTATTTTGAAAATTGCGGCGTTGGACGTAGAGGAATGATATTTCGGGTTATGGTTAACCAAGTATATGGACTTGATTAATCATGAGACCCTGGTGCATGGTGATTGGTATATGGACCAATTATTTTTAGTTATGATTAATCAAGGCAACGAGGGCCTTAATTAACCTCGTGAGGATGG
Source organism: Vicia sativa (assembly GCA_021764765.1). Lineage (NCBI taxonomy): Eukaryota > Viridiplantae > Streptophyta > Magnoliopsida > Fabales > Fabaceae > Vicia > Vicia sativa. The sequence goes on from CM038792.1 coordinate 69,315,360, forward strand.
CCATGCCCATCCCCAACCATGAGACCCTTAGAGAATTTGGTGTGGGTAACCAAAAATAAAAGAGAGAAGGCGTTGTTTTTGTTTTTATATTAATGTGAGTGAGTGTACGATCGTGAAATAAACATGCAAACCGATAATGATAATTGTGGATAATAAAAGAAAAATAAATCAACACACAATACAAATCGGAATTTAAATAATTATTAGTATAGATATTCTTTTACTTGATGAAAAATCAATTAACAATTTAATTGGTAATTCAACAAATAAAAAACTACCATATGCCAAAATATTATTTAATACATAAAAAAAAAAAAAAAACTTGCAATATATTGAATTTAAAGAGAAAAGTTTAGGAATGGGCCTGTTTGAAGCTTTAAACTGGAGGGTGTGAGTAGCAATCTGAGCCCAAGCCCAAAACAATGCTGCTGGATCTTGTGTAGCAGCTCCCATGAGGCATGCTGTGGTCCACCATTCTGGATCGTCGGATCTGGGCTTTGGCAGATCTGGTGGCTTAAGCAGGAGGGTGCAAGATAGGTATAATAGACATACACACACCAGATTTTTGCAGACCAAACAGGTGGTGACAAGTGTCACCACCTGGACTAACCAACAAGATTAATTACCCTTAAAATTAATATTGTCCTAGAATCCATTTTATTATATCTTAAATAAATAAGATTAAAATTAATTGATTTGAACTAAAGCTACACTTAAGTTTATATTTTATGCAGTAATGATCAAAGCCAATTTTTTTAATTAAAACTAAAACAGTTTATAAATTAAAGTTATGTTTTATAAAATAATAATAATAAAAAAAAAAATCAGTTTTCAAAAACTAAAATTAGTTTTTATATTCTAAGTTATATTTCACTTAATACTTATTGTAATTAAAACTAAACCTAAACTATAAACTAAAACTAAAATATAGAATTATAACTAAACTATGTAAAACAAAATCCTAAACAAAAGAGGAAAAGACCGATTCATTCTCATCTCTCACTACCCATTTCCAACCCCATTTGTCCCTTACAGAACCCTAGCGCGCCTCTCTCGACCGATCTCGATCGCATGTCTCCGTTGCTCACCTCACTATTCTCTCACGATTTTGTTCGCTCTGGTTCTCACCCAATCCCTCTCGTTGCGTTCGCGATCTCTCTCGCCTCGCCGTTCTCGTTCCCTCACGATCTCTCTTCGTCCCGGCCGAATCTCTCATCTCTCGATCTACTACTATTATTGCTACGTTTGTTTTCTAAAAAACTGTTATTGGTTTCATTTTTTACAGATCCGTTGGAATCAAAAGAGGGGAAAGGGAGGTTTCTAGGCAGTGATTATGATGCTGATGCAACACTGAAAACATAAAGTTGGAGAAAAGGTGAAGGATGGCGACACAGAGTTCGCAACCTCCACCTCTTTCTTCAAAAAAAATGGGTAATACCTTTCGAATTTCTTCCTTTTGGCTATTTTCGAATTTTCTGAAGGGGAATTTAATTAGGAAATGATGATTGTATATTGTTTGTTTTGACTGTTCTGGGTTTGTGTTCTTGGTTGCTATACTGTTCGTATGATGTTTGTGTTTGCTCTGTATTTCTGGGTTGCTGCGGTTAGGGATTTTGTATCTTGTTTTGGGATTTTGGATTTTTGGATGTCCGTATTTTGCGGCTAAGGAATCCCTCGATTACAGTGTTTTCATTGCTTTTATAATGTCCTCCATTAGGGTTTCTGACAGTCAGTTTTTTGGGATAAGGGCTTTTGAAAACAAAACCGAAGAAAACTGGGCTTAGAGTGTTATGTTTTTTAATCTGTTGGTTGAAAACAATATGCCAGCCTTGATTTTCTGTATATTGGGCTTAACAGCATGATTTGATGGACTGGAATACTTTTTGAAACTTGTTGGGCTGCTGTGCATTACTGATTATGGGCTGCTCTGCATTTTCTGACTACAGGACAGCATTACATTGTACTTGCAACAGCTTTAGTGGTAATGATGCTTCTGAACCACACCCCCCTTTTGTGAACCAACAAGAGTTGTGATTTGCAAAAGGGTGGGTTATCTTGGAACATGAATGATAAACACTATTAACATAAACTGATCCCAATTAAATCCCCCTAATGATGAGATAAAAACCGTTTTGAATACTTGTTAATGCTGTCTGTTTATTTGCTAACCGCTTCCTTGTTTGTTTCATGAATACGAGCCTTGATGCAAGCTTGGAAAAGTAGTGAAGGAAGGTTGGTCAAGAAAGAAAAAAAAAAAAAAGGTATGGTTTGAAGATAGAGTAAAGCACGGGGAAGCAAGCAAACAAAGATGTCCACTAGAAAATAGGATTAAGACATAGCATATGTAGTCTTTACTTGTATGTTTGAACTTATGGCCATAGATTGTACTTGTGTATGTAACCTTGAAAAATGTTGTATCAAAGGTTTGAACTTTGTAATATCATCCATTCAAATTAACATTGAATTTTGAGAACTCTTGTAGCATTTGAACAAACCAAAGTTAAGTGAATATTGAACTTGGAAGTTTGATTCTACTTTTGTAAACGGGTATTTTTGAATGTCATTTTGAATTCGAATAAGATTTTGAACCTTGAATGACAAGAATGGAAAGAATGATCTCTGAATATTGAATGATTTTGCTTGGAATTTGGCTTTTGAATTGAAACTTGTATGTTAAGATTTGACAAATTGTAACATGTAACTCGACTCGTGTCCTTGTACAAAAACTTTAGAGCAATTTTGAAACTCTTGGAATTTCATGAACACAAGATTTGAGAAAAATGCATCGATTTGAATTCTTGATTGTGTATAAAAGTTGGAAACTCAATATGCATCAAATATCCCAAAAAATTTGTCATGAACCAAAATCAAATTGGTTAAAACAAAACATGTTGAAATATTGATTAATAGACGTATCCAAAACCACTTCAATCTAAAATTCCAATCCGTAGTCTTGAATCAACGAGTGGTAACATGGTCGTTGCATTTTTAGAACTTGAGAAAAATTGTCATGTACGATCTTGATACATGTTCTAAAAAAGAATGAGGTCTTAAGAGAACTATGAATGGAAGTTGAATATGTATTCAATTTCCTAAATCCTCCTTCGAACTCAATAATGCACATTATAAAAGCTTTGAACTTGTGACCAAAATCTCGAAATCCAAGTTATCTTGTAATTAAAATTAATCCCATTTGAATTTCCCGGCCACAAAGTTTCCATTCTTATCCATTCTCGTAGAAATTCGGAGCTTTTTACTTCTTGAGACAAAAATTGAAACTCTAAGTTTCAAATGGAACTCTTGATCAAAAACCTTAGTCAACTTGACAATTTCATTTTTTAGAATTAATCGATAGATTCCACTTGAAATTAATGGAATTATCACCGCGTTTCCAAATTGAACCATACTCGGTAGTGGAGTAAAATTCGGGACCAAACGAATTCCAAAAGGAAGCTTCTAGTTTTTTCATAGAATGCCTTGAATCTTGTAAGCGATGAACGTGACAGGAAAAGATCTCAACATGCGGCAGTTTGACGTTCGTAAATCTTGTAAACAAGTCCTCTGGATGAATATCTTCACATACACCCACTATTGCCAAGAGCGAACAAAGTCGACGAGCAAGCCGAATGCACTAGAACTTGAATCGTTGACCAACAATCGGATAAACATAAGCCACCCTCTTACATCACAACCAAGAACTCGAAACAACAAAAAACCCAAACTTGCGATGAACGATCTCTGAATCGAGGCAATGACATTCAAGATATCCGATTCGTAGCTCAATCAAGAATGACCATTCAATCCAAAAACGAACACCAAGCCCGAAACCGATAGATATGAGCGGCTAAGATTTAATATTAAACCTCATCATTTTCAAATATCCAGTTGGTCGAAAACACCACGCCTTTTCTACTCGACGAGAAATCTTTGGGAATCAACTCAATCCGTAACCACGTAACCAGTGATATGAATGCATGTGAGTGTCATGATAAATGCAAAGCCTAAACCAGATAAGATCGATATAGGAGGGCAAATTTTGGGGTGCAACAACAAGTATTAATAGGCGGTTACGTCATCATGAACTTAGTGATGGCCATATTATATAAAGAGGCCTTATGGCCATGAAAAGGGATCTCTGATCCAAGATTCTCTCTAATTCCCTCAAGGCCTCTCTCTGCTACACGGGAGAGGCATCATGCCTATGATCTAAGGAGTCTCGATTGCGGGGTAAGCTAGACCTATAGCTTGGAGTTCAATACTTGAGCCTCTGAATCCCTAAACATACACATATAGTTTTTCTAGCAAGAACAATGTTGTTATTGATTTTGCAATTGCCTTGATCCTTCAATATTTCCACTCCAATTGTTACTAATAAAGTCATATATAACTTTAAAATTATCAACACAAACCCAAAAACATTGAATGTAACCCTTTTTGTATGATCCAATTTGAATGAATGAAAATTGAAACATGATTCCGCAACTAATAGAGATATATACCTTTCATGGTCAACTTCTTCTTCTCTTTCGTAAACCGTAAGAGCAATTCCCAACGCTAATCTCTGAAATATTTAAACATTGTAAATAATTAATGATCTGAATAAGTGATCAGAATCGGAGACGGTCGGAGTGAACGACGGTCCTTCGAGCAAGTTGACGTTGAGGAGGGGTGGTGTACCTACAAGACACTCTAATGCTAAAGTAAGCAAATGATCAAGATGAGGACAAGAGAATATTAGGGTTGTTACAGTAAGAATGTCATACCTTGCCCTCAAAGATATGAGGGTTTATATAATGGACATAGGATGAATCTCATTGGTTGCTATATTTGGGCCGAGATTTGCGGGTCCGCAAATATAGCTGTTCGGGCTGACTAGGTCAATCTGGGCGAAAAGGCCTGTAACTAGCCGTTATGTCGGGAAGAAGGGACATAATGGGCATAACTCCAGATATTATAGACATTGATGCTACTCGACGGATGTCGGGCAAGGGACTTCGCGTGGCGGGCGATCCCGTCGTTCATTGCGCTTAGAAAGTCTGAGGACCTCGATCGGAGACTCGAGTCTTGAGGAGATGTGGCTGTCCGAAGAGCATCCGGGCAGTCGAGAACAATAGATAAAAAGAAGTGGTGGCTTATCAAGTTTCCAAGTGAAACACACTTACTAGGTAATCTTTTCATGGTGTGTCTAGTGTGCATAAGTGATCATTTTATCTTCCTTATCAGTTATCAATGGATGTTCTAACTATTAGTCAACAAATCCATACTTTTATCAGTATCCACAACGTCACATGTCTTTCTCTCCTCTGCAGATTTCTAGAGTAGGACTTCAAATCAGTATTGTTGTATACAAAAATCAAAGGCACGTTCCTCCAAATCTCTCGTATGGGTTCACAGCAAACATAGAAGGGAGTTTAAACACAACTGTGGAGTTTGGTTTCCCAATGGGATTAAATGACTCTACATATGCCAAACTTGGTTTCCTGCATGAGAACACAATGTCATTGCAGGCTTCAAAGGAATATACCAGCAAAGACCACATGTCAAATACCTAATTCATATTTGTTACGTTCAAATGATAACTCACCAACTTAACATAAGTCGATCCCGCTTTGTCTACTAAAATACCAAATACCAAATAAATGAATCAAAACAACACACATAATTATTCCATCCTAAATCCTCAATTATAAAATTAATCACATTTATTTATAACAAATTAAAGTAACAATATACCAAATTTAAAGCATGCAGACAAAAGGATATGCAACAGTAAACCACTTACTGCTCCCTTTTGACTTGTCATTCTTCGTATTATGGAGCCCGTCGAGCAAAATCTATAGTAGTTCTAATTTCCAAAATGAAAAATCTATAAATTCAAGTGTTCTTTACATTAAACCAATAAAATGTAAAAAAATAGTTAGAGAAATATTGAAACTTTGGATCCATATACAATTATCAACAAAAATAAACCACTAATTTAAAATCAAACATTTCAAATCTAGTAAAAGTTGAAAACTAAAATTAAAGATAAGAATGAATACCCCTTTGGTGGAAGTGTAGTAATGTCTCTTTAGCTTCTTGATGTCTTCTTGTGAGCCTGGTAAGACTGGTTGTGAGCGGTGTGACTATTCGACTTAGCCAATTATGTAATTCAACAAACACGAAGTTAATCAATTAGGAAAGGTTTAAAAAATTGAAAATATGAGAAGTTGAACAAAAACAACCCTAAATCGGCGATTCAAAATATCGATTTGCGCTAGGGTTTTCAGATGCAAATTACCTATTTACACTATTCAGTGGCCTTCTTCTTCTTCTTCTTCTTGACCAACTTCCATTTTCTCTTAGTGATTTATCACTGTTTGGTAAAGGATTGTTGTTATCCATACATGTATCTCAAAAATTTGTTGATATTTTCGCTGTTAGGAAATTTGAAAATGAATCGAAAACAACTTCAATTTGAGGATGAACTGAAGAATTAAGAATAAGAATGTGGTGAAATCCTGGCTGTGGGAGGGGATGTCGGCAGTGGTTTAGAGAGGAGACTGTATTGGTTTTGGTTACTTATGGTTTGAAATATATGTAGCCATATTAATATGGTTTAGTCGAAAAGCAAATTGTAACATTTTGGAAAGAGATTTTTTGAGTTGTAAATCGTGAGTTCATCATTCCAATAAATGCATAGGCTGCTTGTTCATATTCGATTGCAGGTATAATTGTTGGTGGAGAAACATGATATGTAAGGAGTATAATAAGTACTCTCTCCGTTTCAAAATAAGTGTCGTTTAAGATTTTTGCACACAAATTAAGGAATGTAATAATATTGTCATAGAACATTCATTACATTTTTATTAATGTATTGGAAGTAGTGTAAAATGTAATAATTATATGACACAATTAAAAAATGGTAATCATTTATGAATTAAAAAGTGAAAATGACATTTATTTTAAAATAAATTTTAATAGCTAAAACGACACTCATTTTAAAACGGAGAGAGTAATTAATAGAATAATTAATAAAATAAAAATAATATAAAATGCAACAAAATTTCTAAATGTGTCACATCAATTGCATTTAATATCAAATCACTGTAAATAAATTACTATGCAAAATGTCAAATGTATCATTTATAGTTAAATTAGATTAACCATATAATCATAAAATTTATTATATAATTATCATGTACTTTAATTTTATATATTTATAATAGATAATAAATATAATAGATTTAGAGTGGTCTGAATTTGAATTTGTTGTAATTAAAATTAATCCGAATTTCAATCTTCAATTTATTTTTATTTTTGTTTCACGTAATTCAAACTGAATTTGTTGTGTTAATGGTGAGTTCGAATTTCAATTTTTAAAATCTAAGAATATTTTCAAAGTTTCAAATATGAGATGCTATGAACAGTGCTAAACCAAATGTAACCGAGGTGTTGTTGGAAATATTCAAAATTAAATAAATTTTCGGTTTCGAAAAGAAAAAATTAGTTGAATGGGCGTTACGGTTACTCTACACCATTTTGTACTTAGTCAAACATTTTCTTATCACAAATGCCATGATCATACTTGGTAAAAATTTACTCTTTTTGTAGTTGAAAGTGCCACCCCATTCTCAAAGATAGAACTTCATTTTATGAAAAAACCAAACGAAAACGACATTTTCTGTGTAAATTCATCACAATTTCCATTCTTTGCCGTTAACTTTCAGTCTCCTCTCCCTACTTTCTCACAACCTTCCCATTTTTCAAGTCTCTTTCACACTTTAATATTCAATCACTGACTTCTACCATTATTCAAAACCCTAATTATTAAACTAATCCTCCACCATCATACTACACCCATTGACCTTCTTTCGCCTTGTTACTCACGTTTTCCTTCACTTTCCACCCTTTTTCTTCATACTTTCACACTATGCTTCTCCATTTCCAATGATGGATTCTCCCACTGTCTCATCTTCCTCCTCTGAGTTTTCTTCCATAGCCACTGCTGATCAGGTATTCTTTTGTTTCTATTTGATTCAAATTACCATTTTTGCTCTTTTTCGCTATCTGGGTCATAAAGATTCGACAAAGTTTTACGTTGGCTTATCTGGGTATTCTGTTTTATTTTTGCATCATTTTAATTGATCATTTTAGCACTCAATTAATGGAAAAAGATTCAATTTTTATGTTGTTTTTCTGTGTTTTTTTAGAACTACAAATGTTAGTATGATTATTATTTTGATATGGAAGAAATCACTTATCACTCCTTGGAAAAAGGACTAAATTTTGGTGATGATTTTAACTGATTTTCATTCATTTGGGGTGCCCCAATTTCTCTTTTAATGGAAGAAGAAAAAAAAATCTCTTTTTTCATTGTTGTCATTGACAATGACTTGGTTTGAATTTCTAAATTGGGTTGCTTTTTATGGGGATAGAGTGCGGCCCGGAGTAGGAGAAGTGGCGGCGGCAGTGAAGTGGTGGCTACGGAACAATCACGGCGGTGGCATGATGTTTTCTGGTTAGGAATATTTGTGATCCATTTGATTGGACTAGGATTTCTTCTTGGGGTTCTTGGCTTCAATAGGTTTGAGATAGAGAATAGGCTTGACATTGATAAGTACACCTCGGGTCTTTCGGGGAATGAATCTGGGTTGACCGAGACTTACTGGCCGCTCTATGGGGCTGCTGGTGGAATCGGGACTGTTCTTGGATGGACTTGGTTGTTGTTGTTGGGTTCCCGGGCTACTCAAATGATGAAGGTTTCGGTTCACATCCTAACCACTTATCTTGCTGTCATCAGTGTTTTGTGTTTCTGGACTCAGCAGATTTTCTGGGGGGTCGCTTTTGCTATCGGCGCCGCTCTCCAGTTCTTGTATGTTATATCTGTCATAGACAGGTATTGCACTCAAATCATACTTTATAATATGTCTCTTTTTCTCTTTGAGTATATAAGACGGTTCCTCACGGCTTCTTTTCTTCTACAGACTTCCGTTTACGATGTTGGTTTTGCAAAAAGCTGTTAAGATGGTTTGGAATCTTCCTAAGGTTATGAGAGTATCGTATGCATTTATGTTTGTTGTGCTTTTATGGATGGCCTTATGGTCATTTGGAGCAGCAGGTGTTGTGGCTTCAAACTTGAGTGACGGGGGACGCTGGTGGCTTCTTGTGGTGAGGTGGCAAGTTTTGCTCTTCATTGTATATGTTCTTGTTTGGACTTTGGTTATCGAAGCAGATTAATTATTCGAGCTTTCCTCGTCTGATGACACTGTTATTGCATTTCCTGCTTGCAGATTTTCTCTGTAAGCTTATTTTGGATAGGTGCAGTGCTCTGTAATACCGTGCACGTTATAGTGTCTGGGATGGTATTTCTTGTTCTTCTCCATGGTGGTAGAGAGGCTGCTTCAATTCCTGCTAACTCGCTAACGAAATCTTTACAGTATGCTTTAACAACATCTTTTGGTAGCATTTGTTATGGCTCATTATTCACTGCTGCTATTAGGACACTGCGATGGGAGGTAAGCAGTCGGTTCTTTCTTGTGACAAATTGAAGTTAATTTCTTTTTCTTTTTTCTTCTATCAACATATTGATTTTCCTATCAGATACGTGGACTTCGATCAAAGATTGGCAACAATGAGTGTTTGCTTTGCTGTGTTGATTTCCTTTTTCATCTTGTGGAGACTCTCGTTCGATTTTTTAACAAATATGCCTATGTTCAGGTATACATCAATGTCCATGTCATTAACCAGGTTATTGATTTACCCTAACAATAATGTGGTTGATGGTGATTTGATGTAACTTACAGATAGCTGTTAACGGTAAAAGCTTTAATCATTCAGCTAGAGACGCGTGGGAGCTATTTCAGTCAACCGGGGTTGAGGCACTTGTGGCGTATGATTGTTCAGGCGCTGTACTGCTAATGGGCACCGTTTTTGGCGGGTTGATAACCGGAACTTGCTCTGGTGCATGGGCGTGGGTTAAATGGAGTGACAGAGTTATTATGATTGGCTCCACATCCATGCTCATGGGAATGGTTTTGGTAAGTTCCAATCTCCTTTAAATAAAGTTTGTGAACGGTAACCGCGTTTAGAGGAATCTAGTTTCGTGAGTGTGGCGTAATTTTGTTTTCAGGTTGGATTGGCAATGGTTGTGGTGGAAAGTGCTGTTACGTCGATATATATTTGCTATGCGGAAGACCCTTTATTGATTCAGAGATGGGATGCAGAGTTTTTCAACCAGATGTCGGAGACATTACATCACCGACTTCAATATCGGAGTGCTCGAGCTAGGGAAGTTTTAACCCATTATCGACTCAATGACGATCCTATACGAGAAAATGCCGCTATTTGAGGAATCAAAAGCAGTGGTTTCTTATCCATTTGTATCAATCATAGCTATAACATATTTTCATATTGATTTGGTGTTGTTTAGTTAAATTAATAGGAATAGGAGAAGGTTTTTGGTGGTGTAATCAGCAATGTAGAATTGGATTATGAGTATATATAAACTACAAAATTGTATTGTATAGTATCAACAATTGGCTATCAGCACAACATAATTGAATATGTAACAAAGTGAAAAAGAAACCAAACACTAGCAATACGGAGGGGCATGTTTGTTTTCATGTTTGTTTTGACTTTTTATAAAAATGATTTTTATAGTGTAATATTGTTTTGTATAAAAGAAATTTATAAAGAAACTTTTCATTAAAGTTTTAATAATTATTTTTAAAATGTCATTTTAGATGATTCATCATTTTAGTAAACAAAAAAAAAGTTTGACATCAAAATTTTAAAAAATCACTTTATTTGAAACAATTTCAAAATTGTTTTTCATAAAAATCATTTTTAAAATAATTTTTTTTAAAAAATTGTGATTTTGATTATGTTAGGATATTTAATAATAATTGTTTTTGAAAAATTGTGATTTTGATTATGTTAGGATATTTAATAATGTATCTTATGTTATAGAATGTCAAAATTAGTCTCACAATTAGAAAAAACAAATATATAAAAAAACTTTTAATATTTTGAAAAACGATTTCATAAAATCTATTTTTAAAAATACAAAGAAAAAATCTATTTTTTTAAAGCTGAAACAGATTGGCACGTAATCTAATGAAATAAAGTCGAGTAATAAGTACTCATATTTCATAATTTGAATTGGTCAATAATGGATCGAACAAAATTAATCATGATGGATCCATTCTATCATATTCCATCTAATTCTTTGGTTTTTATTCCGTTCAATTTGGATGGTACGCAATGGAATGAACTAATTAGTTAGGTTACATTCGGTCAAATTAACAAAAATACTCAAACAACAAAATAAAATATATGATTCGTTCCTTTCTACTTCATTCTATGAGATTTCGTTCCGCGTCATTCTAGTCCATCAATCTAAATATGATCTACCTAAAATTCGAGAATGTGTTTTTTCTCATCACAATCGGTGTAGAAAATAAAATTATTCTTTATAAAACCTATTTAATAATTTAATATTTTAATTTATACACTTATATTTATACCAAAACAAACTCAGATTACAATTAATTTTAACAATACAAATATGAGCATGTAAGTTTGACCTTTATATTGTTAGTTATAATGAAAAATAATCCAACACCAATAAGATTCTCTTAATTAACATCATTCCTATTAGTTAAAACACAATCAAGCCAATTTTAGAAGCAAAACACAAGCCAATTGTAGAAGCAAAACATTTAATTGTTTTTAATCTTAACCCAAATCATAAGCATACTTGATGTTGATGTATGATGAAAGAATAATGACCATTAATGTCACTAAAAAGTAAATGCCAAAAACTCTTGAAAATTTTGAACCACTAGATTTGGCTTAAAACCTTCAATATGACAACATCGTACTAAAGTACTCAAAGATCAAACACTTGCTAACGTACGAAATTGCAAAAATATTCTTCCAACTTGGACACTATTGGTTTAGATACACCTTCATTGACCACTAACATGTTTCTCTTTTGTTCTTCAATATTATACATAAACCTCACTACCAAATATATTTCATGTCCCAGTTCATTGTTGCTTAGGAAAATCTTGTCATGGAGATGAATTCAGAGTACGAGGATGATGTTTTTTATGCAGAGATTAAGAGACAGATTCTGTTGTTGACATCTGAAGAGAATGAAGATTTTGTTGAAACTAGAAGTGTTAATGTTACTAATGATGATTCAAATTACAGCTTTGGTAAGAGTTTAATAACACCTACAAGAAAATTCTATTTGTGGGAAACGGAATCGCCACCAATTTGGCTAGTGAATTTGTGGAGGAATGGTAAAGGTACTGGAGTGTTCATTCCTCAAGTTTCATGCAGAGAAAACCATAAACCAGGTATAATTTTGCTCTCATGTTCATAAAGATTCGACAAAGTTTTAGGATGAATATCGTCGATACGACACAATTTTCTCCTTTTATTCGGGCTTGGGAGAGGTTTGGACAAATGTTGTATGAAAACTACTAGCGAGAATAGTTTATTTTTGTTCACTCTTTTGATGTTTTCGAATTTATTTTTTTTGCAGCAAGAATGAACAATAGGAGGAGGAAAACCTATAGACCAGTGATGAAAAAGAAATGAAGCATATGCCGAGGAAATTTGTATCAAGTGAAATTTGAGCTTTGTATAGCTTGCTCATAATATAGTTTATGAATCATGATGATTCATTTAAAGAAAATGTGATGGAAAATAAGAGAATAGGTTGTGCAAAATTATCTTTCATGATATATCTATGTACATATAATTAATAATGTCATTAAAAGAGAGAACAGAATGAATTTGTGAAATTTGTTAATGCAATTAGTTTCAAACTAACACTGCCACAACATGTTCTTGAATGTGACAATATACATAACAATTATCAAGATTTGAAAACTAGAAAATATGAATATGTAGGTAATTAGATCCGCGGTTAAGGAAAATAAGGTTTCTTGTCGAAAAAGTTAATGTGTCAAAACTCTAGTACTATTCTTTAGGACATGCTAACCATAATGAATTCAGTGCTCGAATTCGCAAAATGTAGTCATTTAGAACGACGAGAGCATGGGCAGCTTGATGTGCGGTCAAAATTCGACGCAACTGTTGGAGTGTTTGTTGCCTCAAGAGATCAGCCTAAGGAAAACAATGTTGACGAGATTTATAATTGATAACCTCTGATTAATTGTGGAATAAGATGAAATTAGATGATTGATTATACCTGGTGAATGAAAGTCTCTAGTGTGGCTAGCTTGGCCATTGCGATGGCCATTTGGCCCATATACTCGGCGACATTTCCAGATCCGTTGGTGGTTGAAGAAAGCGTTTCGGAAAGAGATTGTTGCAATGCTTCCATGCCTTGAGATAATGCATCCTCGGCTTGTTGAGAAGAATGCTGCAGATTGTATATCCCCATCAACTGCTGATCCGTTAACGGATCGAGATGGTTTCTAACTATCTGAATTTCAAGTGGAAAAGGAAAATGCTAACGATCGTGAACAAGTAAACAACAAGAACAGACTTATAAATTTTCCACTCGTGATTATTGCCACATACCTTGAGAAGTTCGGATGGACGGTATCCACCGAGCCACATGAAGCATCTTTCTGCAGGTGTTATCCACAAACCAGAAAGTATGTGAAATACATCGGCTTTCGCACCTATGCGCTTCAATCGGTATAACTCATCGTAATGCGTAATGACACCATCAACAAGAAGATGAAGTTCATTATCACCCATTTGTGAATTTATAGCCGATCTTACGTCGTTGATTAGTCTTTGATGCTCATCGACCCAACGGGCATAGTCCATATCAAACGCTAACGCGCCTGAAGATTTAAAATACTTCATCAGTCACATGCTCACATCATAAATTGCAGTGAACATATCAAAAGTGCTATAGTCGAGGTTGCATTACCTGAATTACTGCTTCCGACAGCTGAATTACCATGATCCGCTGCAACTCCGGTTGCACCAAATGCACCCTAGAGGGAAGAATTAACCAAGATAAACAAAAAGTAAAATGAGAATGAAACTAAATCGAACAAAACTATCTTATCTAAAGGAAACTTTTTAAGTTGTTGAACCTGCTGATGTACTTGTTGAAGCTCTTGCTCTATTTGAGCAAGCTTAAGTCGACTGTTCTCCAATTGCTGCACGTATGCCTATAGAAAACTAAAACACATAAATCATCTGAGCAATGCTATATAGAACGATTATTTTCACGGATTAGACAGACCCTGACCAGGTCCGTCATAAGTTTTTGGAGGCCTGTGTAGCTTTGCAATAGTTCAACCTTGACAAAACAGCTACGGGTTCTATTTAGCCATGAAAAATTGGCTCTATTTATTCATAGTTTAACCGTGACGAATTAGATGCCCTGTATTGTAGCCTACCTTGCACGCCCTCAAAGACAACCCTAACCCTAACATGGCTTCCTATTAGAGAAACGATTAACAATTATCTCAACAATTAACCATACTTCTATCCAAATAGTTAATCTTGAGATCTTTCTCAATAAATTTTCTATAGAGATTCGAAAATTAGATAATTAGATAATTTATACAAAGCTAGCATAGGTCGGATTTGTCAAATTAGATAATTATAAACCCTCTCAAAGCATAAATTAGCTTGAATGTAACATGCACATGACAGGTTAGGATCAAAGCAACAACTACCTTTTTCCTTAATCGACTTTTCCTCGCAGCCTCGCGATTCTGAACCAGTCTACGAAGATTCTAGAAAAATGCAATCACATAAACAAATACATTAACATAAGAAATGTAACATAATTGGATACCACAAATTCACAATACAAATGGAAGAAAAAGTCAAGAACCTTCTGCTCTTCAGTTTTATCCTTAGTCTTACATTGATCCTGGGAATCAACAACCACAAGAGCCTCATTCTCAACACCATTGCCCCAAGACACAGTAGAGAAACACTGCAATGTTACATACATACAATTTACAACATTACCTATCCCTCATACCTCAAACATTGATTGTTAATGAGAAGAAAAAAACAGAAAATGTACTTGATTGTTTTTATCATCAGTATCAATATCTTCTGTTGAAGTATCTCCAGTCTTTTGAGTATTATCTCCCATGCCTGAAGAAGTTGGACCAAGATTCTATACAACACAAAACATAGCATTTCATTTCAACCCCAAGCTTAACAATATAAGGCTGTTACATATACTCAAAACTTTAATATATATATAAATTATAAAAGAGAAAAGGAGAAGGTTAGTACTGTGTTGAATGTTCCATACTGCAAGTTACTTGCTGCAACAGTGACATCGTTAGACTTTCCACCAAACATAGAACCTGAATATAATAATAAAAAATGAAAAACTATTAGAAAAAACTATTGTAGGGTAGGGTGAAGACTTTCTCACTTGTAATCACATGTTTAAGATAGGGGTGACAAACGGACAAACCCGTTCCGTTTATGTTCGCCCCACAAAAGCGTGCAAAAAATTAGGGCGGGGCAAATTTCTTGAAGGCGGAAGCCTAAAACCTTGACCCGCCTTAAAAAAATGAAGGCAGGGGATGGGGTGGGCTTGCAAACATTGCACTTTTTATCATAAAATTGCAAAATTTTATGCTAATACATGCACTAGTAAAAATTAAAAAAGCTAAAACCTTAGTTTGTCACGCGAAAAATGTCTTGGTAAAAGGGTACGCCCTCGATGGGTCAGACTCATTTTGTCATCCTAAATCATAACTTAGCCAATGTGAGACTCTAAACACACATTTACATGCATAGAACTAAATATCTAGAGCTTAAAAATAAATGATGAATGATTCTATCTCAAAAACTTAACGGCAGATGACTGAACGAATCGTAATATCATGATAAGAAATGCGATTAGTCCAACTCATTTCTACAAAACCTACAGCTTCTAGAGTGAGCATTGCCACACTTTTTTAGCACATGTTGAGGTCAGTTAAGATATTAACATGCAGATGAGAGAGAGAGAGAGAGTTGAGCTTACTTAAATCAACAGCATAGTGTTGTTGAAATGAAAGTTGAGGATCAAAGAAACGTGTTGGATTAAGATTAGATTCATCTCCCCTGTTTCAAAACAGAGTAACTCTGTTTATTCAACAAACAAAAAATATAAAAAAGACAAAAACATAAAACAAACAAAAACATGTAATCTATTCCCTACCTCAACAAAAACGAAGAATGAGAATAGAGTGGTGAGGGTGATTCACTTGTTGTATTCAACCTTTGCATGTTTCTTTTGTTTTTAGCTATAATAACAAATCACATAAACATGATCAACTAGTAGTGGATGCAGAAAATGGAAAATGTAGTTTGTATCATAAAATGGTTTTGTTTTGTTTTTTATGATGATGTAACGTGGAAGAGAGTGTTGCGTATGAGTGCAACACTTTTCTGTTTGGTGCATTTATTAAACATTGAAAAAATGTGTCATATTTTTTGAGACTTACATCATTGATCAGAGAAATAATAAAAATGGGACAATAAACGAGGAAAGATTGGTCGTCTGCATGGTTCTCTATCTATATATTCAGAATTCTTGTGTCAGAGTTGTGATATTTTTGTGTTGTGATTTGAAAAGTAGACTAGAGTAGAGTACAGTTGATAAAAATGGATATAATCAAGTTTAAATAATCACTGCTACCTAACTCCATCATAGACTCATTCTTGCTTTAGGAGTATTTCTAAAAAAAATTCTTTTTTGTTGTTTTATCATGTTTCTTTATTTATTTATTATCCTCTCTTTATTTTTTAGGCATGCTTTCAATTCATCATCTTTTTATTTTATTGAAAAATTAGTAGAAAATTTGTGTGTTCGCATGTGTGTTGTGTTGTTTGTTTCTAAGATGAATAAAATATTCATAACACAATAGAAATATTTAATTTTGTAATTAATGAATGTTTACATAATATCATCTAATAATATAATAAAAATAAATCATAAATTTAATACAAAATTTTAAATACAAGAAGAAATTAGGCACAAAAAAAAGTCCAAGAAAAAAGGTGACTCGTGCGTCTGCACGGATAATTTAAATGGTTTGTTTATCACATTAATTATTGTAGTTTAACATACCTTAATAACTTTAATAACTCATACGATGAAACCTAAGAGTGTTGTATTGATAGTTCATATATAGTGTAGTAATATAAGATATTGGCTGTAGAAATATATATATATATATAATTAGGATGATTATTGTGAAACATGAACAAATGTAAAAAATTCAATATATGTATAATAATTATAAAGAAATTACCTAAACAACGTTGTGGAATACTTCTTTGAAAACCACATTTGTTGTTTCACTTAATGACAATTTCTCTTTGTCATGAATTAATATCATTAAATCTGACTTTCTTTTGACTCAGGACATTGCAAATAACACAATAATGGGAAAATTAAATACTAAGGCCATGATTATAAACTGTAAATAATAAAATAAGTGAAACATGTAATATAGAGCATGTTACAGTGAAACGTGTAAATATAGAGGCTACATAAATCTAAACTAAAATACTAAGGCCATGATCTAAACTAAAATACTAAGACTACATAAATTACTAAAGCTACATAAATTAAAATACACAAGTAATATAGAGCATGTTACAGTGAAACGTGTAAGCATAATTGATGGCCACTTATTAGAAGGAAGAGTGTATATGAAGTAACAAATTTGTTATCAGAACTTGTATATCAAAGAAAAAATATGTTTTTTTGGAACGTGTTGAGCTAATAAAGACGCTTATTTCGTGGAGTCTTTAGGGCTATTTAAAAGTGGCAACCATGGAAGGGCCAACAAAACAATCATAGAGAAAGTTCTGAGGTCGCTTACTCCTCAGAAGATGACACTGAAGAGTCAGAAGTTGAAACTTCTGAAGAAGAGTCGGAAGTTGAAACTTCTGAAGAAGAGTCAGAAGTTGAAACTTCTGAAGATAAGTCAGAACTTGAAGATGACACTGAATATTCTGATTCTGAAGGAGTATTTCTTTATGAGTCAGAGTCAGAAAATGACATAGAAGATTCTGAAGATGAGTCAGAATATGAGATTTGGGAAGAAGAGTCAGAAGTTGAAACTTCTGAAGAAGTGACAGAAGTTGAAACTTCTGAAGAAGAGTCAGAAGTTGAAACTTATGAAGATGAGTCAGAAGTTGAAACTTCTGAAGAAGAGTCAGAAGTTTTGACTTTTGAAGAAGAGTCAGATGAGTCAGAACTTGAAGATGACTCTGATAATTCTGATTCTGAAGGAGTGTTTCTTTATGGGTCAGAGTTAGAAAATGACATAGAAGATCCTGAAGTTGAGTCAAAATCTGAGGTTTGTGAAGAAAAGTCAGAAGTTGAAACTTCTGAAGAAGAATCAGAAGATGAGTTAGAATCTCAAGGAGATTATGCTTCTGAAGATGAGTCAGAACATGAAGGTTCTGAAGATGAGTCAGGACTTGAATGTTTTGAAGAAGAGGTAGAGTCAGAAGATGAAGAATCTTCTAGAGACTCTAATGATGAGTCAGATTGTGAATCTGATTCTAAAAGGGAAAAATCTGAAGACGTAGGTTCTGGAGGACAAGCTTCTGGAGATAATCATGTTTTTGTTGGTAATCATGACTTTAAAGGTGGATCTTCTGAAGGAGGAGCTTCTAAAGGCAGTCCAACCTCTTATGATGGTCATGATTCTAAAGGAGGAACTTTTGAACAAATAGGTATTGAAGAAGTTCTCAAGAAGAAAGTCCATGTAAGCCAACCAGATAAATGATTCAGTAACCAAATTTTTATAAGGAACCAGATTGAAGTAGTAATCATAAAATTTATTCTGTAACCAAACTGATTCTGCAGATATATGGCTGTCCTCAAAAGTTATCATTTCCTGCTCTTTTTCACTAATTTATGATAAAACCTGTACTATACAGTATGGAAAGCGTATTGTAAATATGCAGGAAGTAGTATCACGCAAATCAAAGACAGGTTGTTACTTTGAAAAGCAAACAAACCTGTCACATTGGGTTTATGTGTCATAGGTAGAAAGTATTATTAAGTTCATATAATAGTACAATGCACAGTGTAATGGGACTTAACAAATTGCATAGGCCAGGTAGGTTGAGGTGTAGATAAGTGATTGATAGAAAAAGTTACAATTGATATTGGTATGTATATTTGTTTGTTCCATCATGGATAAAAGGTAGAGATATGACATTATATTATGCATTGTAAGCAACTGGAACTTGTGGTGTACAAAGTTAAGTAAAAGATATTTTAAAAAATTCATAATAGAAAATGATTAGCAGGTTTAAAAGGCACTTAGGAATTTGTGAGTCAATCTTTCATAATATAATCACACTGGCAGAATTATCAAATTCATTGGGAAAATAAGACTTTTAGGAACTACCAGCCATAAATTAAACTTAGTCAATGGCGCCATAATAAATACGAGTTCATAAAAAAGTTGAAAACCTTAAACCACAACTTTCTTCAAGTATGTTATGATTTTGTAAATGTACTAATAGTGTTGATGTTTATATATCAGTAGAAGTTCCATTTTCTAGGAATGATGCTTTTATGAGAGTTGTGTGTTAAATTTAGTTTCAATTGACAACAAAATTCGTCAAACACATCAGTTAATAGTATGAATGGACAATGCAAAATCATATAAAAAAACTTCAGTAATTCCAAGAAAGTTAATAAGCATTAATCAAAATGAGGACGTAGCATTCTACAGCGTTACAAGATGAATTGATTACTTGTCAAATATAAACTGAAAATAAACCTAAAGCATTGTTCAAAAATATAAAATTACTACCACGCAGGATTATAAAACGGCATCTCTAATAAAAAGATTCTCCATGTCTTCAAGAATTAATCAGCAACAACTCGTGTGTAAAAGAGACAATGGAGATCCCAAAAAGTGCAGCCAGCTCTGATCATTTGTATTTGTTTTGCCTTCCAGACTTGGTCCTTGGAGGTGTATTTCTTTATGAATCATAGTCAGAAAATGACATAGAAGATTCTGAAGATGAGTCAAAATTTGAGGTTTGTGAAGAAGAGTCGGAAGTTGAAACTTCTGAAGAAGAGTCAGAAGTTGAAACTTCTGAAGAAAAGTCAGAAGTTGAAACTTCTAAAGATGAGTCAGAAGTTGAAACTTATGAAGATGAGTCAGAAGTTGAAACTTCTGAAGATGAGTCAGAACTTGAAGATGACTCTGAATATTCTGATTCTGAAGGAGTGTTTCTTTATGGGTCACAGTCAGAAAATGACATAGAAGATTCTGAAGATGAGTCAGAAGTTGAAACTTTTGAAGAAGAGTTAGAAGTTGAAACTTCTGAAGAAGAGTCAAAAGTTGAAACTTTTGAAGAAGAGTCAGAAGTTGAAACTTTTGAAGAAGAATCAGAAGTTGAAACTTCTGAAGAAGAATCAGAAGATGAGTTAGAATCTCAAGGAGATTTTGCTTCTGAAGATGAGTCAGGACTTGAAAGTTCTGAAGAAGAGTTAGAGTCAAAAGATGAAGAATCTTCTGGAGACTCTAAGGATGAGTCAGATGGTGAATCTGATTCTGATCTAGATTTTGATGATTATCAAGAATCTAGTGGTGATCATGCTTCTGAAAGGGAAAACTCTGAAGATGTAGGTTCTGGAGGACAAGCTTCTGGTTATAATGGTCATGAATCTAAAGGTGGATCTTCTGAAGGAGAAGCTTCTAAAGGCATTCCAGCCTCTTATGATGGTCATGATTATGAAGGAGGAACTTTTAAAGGTGATGGTTCTAGACAAGGTCCAGAAGTTAACAAAGGTGGAACTTCTGGTGGAAGTTAAACTTCTAAAGAAAGTCCAGAAGGTTATATTCAATGATATTCAATAAAGAAAAATTATTATCTGCATAGAAAGCTAAAGTTGTTCCCTGTTGCTACAATATACCCTGCATAATAAATCTCTCAGTATTGAAAATCAGCTAGAGCTTAATAACCTATACAATTGCTTTAGATAACACGAAGGAGACATATAGAAATTACAACTGTACAGCCAAGTTCAACTGCACCCTAAACAACAATTGAAATTACAAGGCTTCAAATTAGAGAATAGGAACATGAATAGAAGAGAAATTAATGAGATAACAATGTTTGAAGCCTCCCATAACAGCTAAATTGACATTAATATCTACAACATTGTCATCTCATCTGCCCATTCTTCTTCTTTAAATGGTGCACCATATTGTTCACCGTTCTTAGGACCCGGACCACATTTCTTGAAAAACCTTGTAAAGTGCATAATAGACCTGGTAATGAATTTATAACAATATAATAGTCAGTAAATAACTAGTTGAAGGTGATGGCTAACAGAAACAATAGTTTTAACAAATATAGTTAGTTAAAGATACTACTAGTGTCTTGTTACTCCAACTGACCGATAATTGAATATCATATTATGATCTTTTTATGTAGCTATCCAGTAACCATGCCTTGTTGCTTGATTAGACCTTGCAATGTTAAGATATTTCCTATCCCTGTGATAGAAAAAGAACCATTGTCTATCTCGAGTTTTAAGAAAGATCCATCACAAATAAAGATCAATAAGAAACTTCATACTTCTCAAACCAAAATATGATCAAGAAACAGCCAAAACAATAAGATATAAACTCAATAAACATCAATAAGAAACTTCATACTTCTCAATCGAAAATAAGAATCATAGTTGTGAAATTGCAAGGCTGACATTTCCTATAGAATCCACCTGCAAAATCAGTCCATGGAATGCAATAGACATTCTAGGAGAATGTTTCTTACACTTGTGTGAAACTTAGCAGAAGCATTTCGTACATTATGGCTCATAGAGACCACCTCGTAGGGTTGACACGAAATCAAAATGCCTTTGTTACCTGCATATGAAAATCACAAATAACAAAATTACAAAAACTGAATCAAAATCACAAAAACTAAATCAAAATTAGAAACCTTGAAACCTTGATTCTGTTTCAAATTTCTTGAAATCACAAAACAGATAGACTCACATTATAAAGCATGGAAGAGGTGTACCTGCAAAAATCTCATCGTAGCTGCAAAAATTTCATCTTTAATTTCCAGATCTTAAAAGGACCGTACCCAGGAAGGAAAACTCAACACATAAACAAAAACAAATTGCAGAGACGAAAAGAAACTTTAGACGAGTTACCTCAAAACACATATTCTAGGAAGATGGAAGACACCTAGAAAGAAAATGGTAAAGGTGTGAGATCAAAGGATTCCGATTAGAGAGATGAAGAGATATTTTTGTTGCATGAGAGATAAATGAGACGGATGAGAGAGAAAGGAGGATGTTGAAGGCTGCTAGGGTTTCGGGATAGAGGAAGAGGAAGAAAGGGAAAAGTGAGGGAAAATGAGTATCTTTTCAAATGAGATGGATTGAGAAAGGAAAAAAATGAGTAATATATGTGCCACTTAGAGGAGAGGAAGAATATGATAGGTTTAGAATGGTTGATTTAGCAAATTACCAAAAAGGGCTTTTTCTAGTGTAAAATATTTATGTTACAAAGGGTAAATTAGGGAGTTTGGTGGCATGTTGCATTCTTAGTTAGGTAGTTGATTCTTTTTCCATCTATTACACTCTATTATAAAAAATTACTAAAATATTTTAATGATGCAAATAATACATATGTTTCTCTGTTTTTTTTAGAATTCGTAAGTTCACTTGTAAATTAGTTTTAGATTCTTAAAAAATAACATAGATAATATTCGTAAATGTACTTGAAAATTTTAGTGAAAGGTAGAGGTGTTCATTAGTTCGGGAAAATCTGAATCAAACAGGAATCCGAACCAAACTATAGTGTTTGGGTCAAATATTTTTTCAATTCAGACAAGAACCGAACCAAACCAATGACAATTGATTCGGACATCGGATGTTCAATTTTCTACCCGCAAGCCCAACCCAAACCAATCATAATTAATTATCATAAAAATTACTATCAATCATTCAAGTTCAAGAAGAAAAAATGAAATGTCGTATGTGGTCAAATTATTATATTTTAATTTGTTCTTAGAAAATTGTTAGTGTAGTGTGGTAACTAGGCATAGAACTATGAAACATATTCATTATCAGACTATTCAAAAGTCTCGATTGTTATATATTTTTTTGTTAGAAATTTAGAATCTATTTGAGAAAAATTGCTAGTTTAATATTTACGATTAAACACTATTAATACTATATTTTTATATTATTATGAAAATTTAATTTCTGCAAATAAATTATTTTTAAAAATATTTTTGCATTTTTCCGATCAATTCAATCTAAATCAATTTGTTGTTTTTCGGTTCAGTTCAGTTTGGGTATTATCGAAAAAATTTGGAAATCCAATCCAAACCAATTCATATAATTTTAATCGGTTTGGGTATTGGATTCTCTCAAAACCGAAACAAACTGGCTCGCGAACACCCCTAGTGAAAGGTGAATTCACAAGTGAATTTGCGAAGTAAATTTTAAAATCACGTAGGTGGTGCGTTTGCAAGTGTACTTACGAAATTTGAAGATATTTTGAGTTTTTCGCCAAGGGTTTAGAAGAAGACCACTAGGTTAGAAAAGAAATTCCCTATTTTATTTTGATTCTTTTAAAAGAAAGAATGAAGATTGTAAAATGTTTTCTCAAGGGCATTAATAAATATGAATATAATAATAGATGATCTATTGAAATTATAAATGAATAATTATTTTGAGACAAATAAAAAATGTAAATGAGACGTTTTTTTATGAGACTGGGGGAGTAATTGTTATTAGGATTGTTACGTTTGTTAGAATAATTAGTTAGTTGTTGGGATGTCAATTTGCATTTGTTAACGGGGATCCATGTGGAGATTATCTGTTTGAAATATTGAAGTTGGAGATTTTTTCCTCCCTGGAGATAGGGATGAAGGGAAAAGTTCACTTGATGAAACATTGGGGCAGATATTGGGAAAATACCCTCCGCCCCATGGATTTTTATATATTATATCATATATAATTATTAATCTAGACTACTGATTGAATCTGGAGTAGACCGAGAAGATGACGTCTGCCGGTCAGGATTGGTGGAGAGCAGGGGGTGTCCCTACAAGACACTTCGATGCTCAAGTAAGAAAGAGTGCAAAGAGATACAAGAAAGTTATTAGGGTTTTTTTAGAGTGAATAATGGATATTTGATCCTCACAAGTGTGAGGATTTATATAATGCTATCGGCGCTTGGCCATTGGTTCATATTTTTTTATTTGAATATTAGGTCTCTAAAAATAGATAATTGTCGGGACTCGATCAAGACGAACAGTCTGCCTATAACTAGTTGTTGGTCTGAGCAAGGTGGAGGTCAAGGGCATATGCATTTTTGGGTGCTTTCCTGGTTGTCTACACCGAGTGTGTCGAGTAGAACGAGGTAGGTATGGATGACAACAGGGTGGGTCGGAGGTGGATTTAAGCACACTCATATCTGCAGCCGCCACCCAGATACAGACCCGCACCAGCCCCCAAATTCGTTTGGGGCTAAAGTTTGTTCATCCGCCCCAACCTACAACAAGAAACGGGTTTCCCCGCACCGGCTCGAATTAAATTTTAATTATTTTATAAATTTGTATTTTTTTAATAAAGATAAAAATCAATAATTAAACTAAATAATTGATTATTTTAAAAGTATGACACTTACATAACAAACTATGTAGTATTCTCATGGTGGGTTAATCTGGTATAAATATTACTCCTAATTGTTATACCTACGTGAAGACTTGATATCTCATATCCATGACTTGTGAGATACAGTCATCAGTTTACTCACATAATAGTCTCTATGCATTACTGTTGTCCTATTTAACAATAAAGCTTGACTACAGATACTTTAAGAATAATGTTCTTATGTTTAATGAGTTCTCACGATTAAGTCACACTTAATAGATCATTAATAGACTAATTATTCTAAGGACTTTATTTTGTCATTCACAAATAACATAATAAATACGAAGCCTGATAAGTATACATATATTGACAAACAACAATATACATATCAGGGTAGTGATGCAAAAGCATATTAAGCCAATATTGATTGGCTATTAGGGCTTAGTCCAACAATCTCCCACTAGCACTAGAGCCAATCAGATATTAATTTAATATCTAGTTGCCCATTTTGTGCATCAGGCATCATCTAAGCATGATACTTTATCAGAGTATAAGGAACTCTTTCCTCTGTTGGTAATATACACATCTTCCAATTTCAACTTTCGATCTTCTATCGAAATAAATTGAAGTGTCAATATATATATATATTAATGTATCGCTAGTGAGATCTAGTATTCTGAATTTGCAAGATTAACCCATTATCATCGTGAATGAGATCAATAAGATCTGCAATACAAGAAATATAATTTTCTTCCCAAGAATTATCAAAGCGATCCAAATCATATAGTTGGCCTTTGTACTAGAAACGATAATTATCTGAAACTCCTTTCAACTTATACAATTGTCATCTAAGCGTAATATTTAGTTTATACTGTGATATGAATATATAGTTCATAAATTTTGGAATAAAATCATTGTAAATCCTTTACAATTATTATTCTCATCTACTTTTGGAGAAAAGTAACACTAGGTCCTTTAAGGTACTCATAGACCTTCTTGATAGGAATCTAGTGATTAACACTTTAATAATTTTGGTACTTATTGTTTATGCTCGTAGCATATTGCGCATCTAGTGCAGTACATATCATGGTGTCATTTTCCTCATCCAATGAGATAAGACATTGTTCATTAGACAAACCATTTTACCATATATGCAATAATCTTAATGTGAGATTTATGCATATTAGGTATCTCAATACTTCGTCAGAATATGTACTTGTGATAAGATTGAGATTCATCAGCCATCTATCTCTATAGATTCTGATTCCTAAACTTTTAGGAAATCTCGCCTAAGCATTTCATCAAAACCATTTCCTTAACCATGTCCTACATTGGTGTTGTAGGGAATTTGTTTTGATGGTCAGTATGTTGCTTACATACTATACTATATTAATGCAAATACTCCCACTAACCTTCTTGAATGCACAATATTTAAAGTTGTCATTTATTAATCCAAGTTTTCACAAGACTTCATTAATAAAAGAATTTAATTCCAAGAAGTTTTCCTTAATCCATATATGGATATAGACAACTTACATACATTTCTAGAATATTGTGCCACGCGAACCAATTGTCCAACAACAAATCCCTTGTTGAATTGGATCATATTTTATTCTCATAAAGATATGTATTTTATGGTTCTTGAATTTCTTCAAGTTATATATCACTCCTACTGGCTCCTTTGGATACATATTATCTCTAATGGAAGACTCTAGTTCTAGCAACAAAACAATTTTGTCCTATAACGTGTTATAGAATATGTATCCTTTGTTTCCATTAGGATACATACATAAATAGATCTTCATCATTATTGTGATAAATTTTACTTAATAAACCTTAAAATCCAGATGATCATAAAGACAAACTAGGTACTCTTACCTCCATATCGAATATGGTGTCTCTACGACTACTTTAAATGAAATTAGTTATGGATAGGAATAATTGTATGTAAAACAATTTATAAAAGAGTCACAAAGATATAATCGAACTATCTTAAATCGATCGATGTAAAACATGATACGACTTAAATGGTCATTTTATTCTTTATATAGGTATATACCATAGCGAACAATTTGTACGGTCTTAATATTTTTTCGAGTTGTTTCCTTCTACTTCACTCTTGAACTCTTCTCAAAAGAATTCTAAGTCGTGTCAGATATATAAGATTCAAATTTCATTTGATCCATCCCACATTTATTATAGATGAGCATATCAAGATTGTAGAACTCAAATCTACTACTTGATTTAGTATTGAAAACATTGTTTGGATAATCATAATAACACTTGTCCATTATCACAACACGCACTCCTCATCTTGTCAATACAAGACTTAGAATTAATTTTTCTTTTACTAAATGAAACTTAATAACAATTATTTTGGTTTCATTCCATGCTCTAATTTAAGTCTAATCATAAGCTCTTATAGTCAATGAAACACATTGTTTCGTTCTAGACATAAGGGGACTCAGATTATAATCAATGTCTTAGTTCTTAAAAGACTCTTCACATTCGTGTAAATGTGATATTAACATCTAGTATCACATACCTAAGATGTTGAAGTAGACAAATTGATTTTCTATAATAAATCGTATGAAAAATAAGTCTTACTTCCTTCTTCTACTTTGTCTCTTTCGATAACCATTAGCAGTTTTGTTCTTTCAACACATGAAAGCACTGCATTCCTTTAGAACCGTGTTTGTATGCCCAAATTTCAAGGAATATAAAATGAATCTCATTCCTTTATAATTCATCAATTTAGCATCACAAACTACTTTCCTTTTCTTTTCAACAAGATGTGGTAGATATATTTAAAATTCATTCATAATGAATCTAATCTACCTATTTGAGACAATCTCAAATAGAACTTGTGACCAACTATTTGGTCTATAAGAAAATCCAAATTTTAAATCTCAAAACTATTTTAGATTCATTTGGATTTCTAACCTGTATAGTAAAGAACTTGGAAAGTTATAAATTTCTCATGTGTATTTCCTTTTTAAAAGAAAATCCACGAGGTTAATGATCATATCATTTTCCGTGACGACTACAATTATGATATATGTTATAACTAGACATTCAATTTAATCCTTCTTATAAGTATCATTCTTCGAATCTAGTTAGATTCGACTGTTAGGAATTGGTTGCTTCAGAACATACAATATTTCTCGTGCATGAGAACAATTCTCAATTTATGTACCAACTTAGAAACTCCTTTCTGATCCTTACATCCTTCATAAGGACATTTCACAGTAAAATATAAATAAAATGCAAAAGAAAATTCTAACTACAAAACGTGTAAAAAATTGTATCAAATTAAATCGTTTTAATAAGGTCTTTTATTAAAATGCTCTCACTATTTTACTCAAATCTAATGACCCTCAACATTTGATTCGGAAAATCCCGTTGAAAGATTTTCTAGTGGGTCGAAATTCATATTTCACTTTGTTTTAAGTCCGTGTAGGCGGATTACATAAAACTCGGTTATTTAGGTAAGAACTCTTTTCAATTGTATCTAATGCAACTCTCGAATGTTATCAATTGAGTGAATAACTCCTTATTCTAATCCATCATATGGATTGTTCTCAACTCTTGCTTCTAGACATATATAATCATATTATAATTAGTTTAGTTAAGTCAAACCCAAAATTTAACAGTTGGATATTATATTTATCCCATCGCACCTTACTAATAGAAAACATGCACCTTGCGTTAGGCGAAACCTACATTATTCGATACTAGTCTTGATGAGTGCTAAATTTTGGAAAGTAATTAACTTAATATTAATTGAGGTATTTTTCTTAAGTTTAATCTTGTGCATCTCATACACTCGCATGTTTGTGTATCTCATACACTCACATATTTGTGTATCTTATACACTCGCGATTTAATCAAGTGTATCTCATACACTCATGTATTTGTGTATTTCATACACGCGCATATAATATACATTCCACACATCACATACATGAAATAAAATATGGTAATACGATTATGACCACCTAAAATGCAAGAATTAAATAAACTATTTTATTACAATTCTTTGACCCACGAGCAAGCTTCTCAAGCCTCTCCATCGGCGTCATCATTTGACTTTGTCTTCTCTTCAACTCTTGAACTTGAACATTTATAAATATTAAAATAAATAAAATAATAATTAAATTGCACGACACGCAGGTCGTATTTAATTACAATAAAATATGACACGCAAACCGTCTAAAATAAAATAAAACGCCAAAATCTAAGGTCATAGTCGTATACCAATTTATTTAATAATAAATAATATATTTTCAAATTATAAATATTGACGCATAAACTCTTGACGCTTTTTGCGAACCCTAAAGGCATAACTCTTGCGCTGTTGCAAACCCTAATGCAAACGCGTTCCTACAATCAAAGCACAATGATTAATTTCTCAACATGACTGATCAAATGTCATTGCTTCATCATACAAATGTCGGATTCCGAAGCAAAATAAACATTGATCATTCAGATGTATAACAATCATTATACTATTTGAATGTATGAAATAAAATAGTGTATCAAATACATTGATTTTGCATTAGAAATATTTATATCATATATAAATTTGAACAATAATTTTGTATTTCTTATAGATAATCGAGGTATCGTTGTTTCACCATACAAATGTCGGATTCCGAAACATAGTAAACATCGATATCCAAATTATACAAAACTTGTCAATATTTAATTTAAATAATAAACACTTTATTATTATTTTATAATAATCAACCATTATTATTATTATTATTATTATTATTATTTATAATAATAAACTATTATTATTATTATTATTATTATAAATTAATAATTAATTATAATAATAAACCATTTATTATTAATCATTTTTACAGTAACAATAAAGTTACTTTGCTATTCACGCAATAGCTGGAAACCGTATATATTTCAATTAAAACAAATAAATTCCATAAACTCTTTATGGAAATAAAACATACCATAATAATAATACCATAATCTCTTTATGACAATATTGCAATTCAAAACACAAACCTGACTATTCTAAAAGGCATGATTTTTAAGCAATTAGGAATATTACGAAAAATATGATTTCATGTATGGCGTTTACAAAACTTATACTCTTGCCAATGTTACGGAAAATCAAATTTTATTTTCTCTTGAAATAAAATAAAAGAATAAAATTATAATTTAATAAAATTCAGTGATACGTGATTAAACATTTTAATCACACATATAACTATATCATCATATAATTATAATTGACCACAAATCATATTTGAATAAATGATTTAATCGTAACCATGCTCTGATACCACTGTTGGGATCTAAGAGGGTTTTTTCAAAAATTTATCCTCTTAACAGAACAATCTCGATGAACGGATCTTGATTAAATCATTAATCACAAATCAAAACTCACCGAAATAAGGATTCAAGAGTTACCTCTTGAAGCATACTTTCTCATACGATCACGAACGACGGAAGATACCGGCATCTCTACGTCGTCCACGCGAGTGCAAAGTGGAAGGCGGTGCTAGCCGTTTCTTGTTCTCTTGAGAATTGACAATTTACATTAACAAGGGGAAAAAAGCTTCTCTATTTATAGAAAGCTTCTAAAACCCTAATGCTCTTAATTTGAGCTTTTTCCAAAACAAGCCCAATCTTATCTAATTAAACTATTTGATTAAATTATTATTATTTCTATTTAATCAAACTCTTTTAATTAAATAAAATAAAATATTAATTAAATTAAATCATATTTAATTTAATCAACTGTCAATTCCCATTTATTTAATTAAATCATATTTAATCAAATAAATTATATGTGTTAATGTATTAAACAATTTAATTAATATTAACACATAATTAAATTAAATTATATTTAATTTAATCATCCATTCCACTATAAGTACTCTATGCGTGTGACCCTGTAGGTTCTCGTAATGTTGGCAATAATATTAAATCACCTATTTAATATTAAAAACAATGAGCGATATCTAGCAACACATCATTGCTACCCAAGTAACGAGAATGTCATGTGATCTGACATATAACCTTTATGTGATAATGTTTATGTGTATAATTACCCTTTTGCCCTTATATCTATATTGAACACAAGGCATAGAATGTGTCACCCTCGTATAGTTCAATATTTTATTCCTTGATCCCCGAGTATTCCTGATAACAACAAATAAGCCCCATATCTCATATTGACTTATTTGAGCACGGTCATGCATTTTACAGTCATACTCTATCAAGGGGCCACATATATTACTCCCGTATATGTAGGAGGGGCAAATTCCATCAAGATCAGTCATGTCCCTCAGCATGATTTATAAAGTATCCATCAACCATCTTTATGGTCATCTTGTTACAGACAACGTTTGATTGACAATAAAGTACTCGACTCCACATCTAGGGTCCATAGTGGTTTCAGGTCGAAGGGTAGTATACACCACTATCGCTATGAGAATAACTTATGACACTTACATAACAAACTATGTAGTATTCTCATAGTGGGTCAATCCAGTATAAATATTACTCCTAATATTTATACCTACGTGAAGATTTGATATCTCATATCCATGACTTGTGAGATGCAGTCATCAGTCTACTCACGTAATTGTCTCTATGCATTACTGTTGTCCTATTTAACAATAAAGTTTGACTACATATACTTTAAGAATAATGTCCTTATGTTTAATGAGTTCCCACGATTAAGTCATACTTAATAGATCATTAATAGACTAATTATTCTAAGGACATTATTATGTCATTCACAAATAACATAATAAATACGAAGCCTGATAAGTATACATATATTGACAAACAACAATATACATATCAAGGTAGTGATACAAAAACATATCAAGCCAATATTGATTGGCTATTAGGGCTTACTCCAACACATAATTATACATGGAAGAGAAATGAAGATCACGCATAAAGAACATCAAACTTTGCTTAATTCTTTTGTGTTACTCCTTTCGTCCCACAATGAGTGACTCAAAAGGAATAAAATAGTGTCCCGAAATGAATGACTCATTTCAATTTTTAATACAATTTTTCTAATTCTACCCTCTAATCAATTAAACTTTCACAATTTTCAATACGTAAATATGAGCACTATAATAAAAACATGTTTTCTCTCTTATTTTTCTATATTTTTCTTAATATATATAAAATGATATGTTAGATCACTCATTATGAGACGGATGAAATATTTCTTATCACACATAAGCCATGGCTTAATATATTTATACTAGTACAAGGGATACTAGTACAAGGGATAAAGTTAGTTATTCTTTAGCTAACTTCATCAGCCGCCTAACTAACTACCTTACTATGATCCATAACTATCTTATCATACACCTTCACTCATTACCTCTATTACATTCTAATAAGAAGGTATACACTCTAATAGTAATTCACTCAGAATTCGTAGCATTCCTATCATTTGATCATTCCTCAACATTTGTTCCTTAATCAATATTTATTCCTTCATCAACATTCTCAAATTTTGTTTCTTGAATTTTTATTTAGAACAAAACAAATTAGAATAATTAGAGACAAACACAAATGAAACAACCTATAATAAAAATAAGCACAAACACAAACACAAATAAAAACAACCTATAATAAAAATAAAATTTTTCCCCACCCAGTGGGGTTCTTCTTCACTCCGGGTGAAAAAACAAAAGTACTCTCTAGTTTCGCAAGTTAACTTACGAATTTCCCAAATAAGGTGAATTCGTAAATTAACTTACAAAATAATCGACAATTTAAAAAAAAAGAAGGTGAATTCGCAAGTTAACTTGGAAAGTTTGCGTATAATTTTAGAAAACACCAAATTTCCCCCCTTTCCCATTCATTTCAAACTCTACTCAAAATCTTCCTTCTCTTCTCTACTATAAACCATAACTTCTGCAATCACATTTCAAGCCACTACAAATCACTCTCATCATTTTCACCAACACATTTCAACTCCTCCAAAGTTCAAAATCAACAAATTTTGTAAGTTTTCTTCACTCTTCACTCTTCACTATTCAAATTTCTGATTTTTTATTAGATTATAAGGTTTAGGTTGTAGAAATGTAGTAGTGCATGAAGTAGTAGTGGGTAAATGCATTAGGCAAATTTGGATTTAGGTAGTTTTGGGAGTGTATTTTTGGTTTTTTAAATTTCTGGACGAAGGGAGTTTCGCAAGTTAACTTGCGAAGTGTACCAGAAGAGACTTTGCAGGTTAACTTGCGAATTTTTGTATGAATGGGAAATTCTGAAGTTAACTTGCGAATTTTGGTCTGAATTGAAAATTCTGAAGTTAACTTGCGAATTTTGGTCTAATTTATTTTTGAATTAGTATGCTAATTGTTGTAATGGTTTATTTCAAGATAATGGCCGATCAAGACAACCATATGACACGTTTGAGACAGAGCAGGCAAAGGCAGACAACGTTGGCTCGTCGAGAGCGAGAGCTAATGGCCAGGGCACAAAGAGAACAACTGGCACAACTTGATATAACATCACCTCCGCAGCGCGACGGAGGAGTCGTCTCCACGAGTCATCTTCCTCTCGTGCACATGAGGAGGAGGTACCGGAAGTCAAGTCGCCGGTGGAGGAGGCCCAGGACGCCGAAAATGCTGAGGTTCCCGACGACGATGTTGAGGAACTTGCAGAGGCCAAGGATGCTGGCTATCCAGGAGGGCCATATGACAGATCCCTCTTGATTTATTATGGGGACCATACTGTCTTCTATGTCTGGGGTGGAGAGATATTAAAATTTTTATCGTTATATTTCGTATTATTTATTTTCGTTTACTGTCAGTTCTTTTTTATTTATTTTCATATAATGCTAGTTTGTATTATTTATTTATTTTCGTTTGATTCTTATATTTCAGGAAAGAAAGGCCTTAAAACATTCTAACTACTCCCGCAAAATCTTTGAACTCTATGTGCCGAAGACTCAGTGGTTCCAGACTGTTATCCTCGCATCCGGTCTTGCCAGATTATACAGTATTAGTTACGAGACCATTAACACCGACATGCAAGGTGCTTTTGCTGAGAGATAGCATAGGGAGACATCATCTTTCTACTTTCCAGTTGTGGAGTTGACGATCACCCTCGACGATGTTGCATGCTTGCTCAGACTACCTATCAGAGTTAGGTTACTCAACCATTCTAAGATAATTAGAGCTGAGGCGGTTGATTTGATGGTTGAGTACTTGGAAGCTGATCCATACAGGTCTGTTGGGGACTGCGACTCCACAAACGGGGCGCACATGACATTCTCCTATCTGAAGAAGTTATATGAGGAGCACCTCCGTCAAGCAACTCGAGATGTACAGGTAGCTGGGGAGCCTATTGCAGAGGATATTTTTGTCCAGTATCACCGGAGCTGTGTCATCCAATGTTTTTTGATGTACTTAGTAGGCACGTCCGTCTTTGTGGACACGAGTGGCCGCTACACCGACGTGACGTACCTGAGATATTAGGCTATGTACAATGGATGTGTTGGAAAAAAATTCAATAGTTGAATATTTGTAATGAGGTATTGAATGAGGTGTTGAAAGTGAGATGTATTATTTGGTTTTGAAAACAGACAACATGTTGAATGAAGATATAGTAGGATCCATAAAATATTTTGTTAAATTTTATTGGTTGTTGTGAATGTTTAAATTTTTAATGTGTTGTAAATAGTACTAGTAGAATAGAAAATTAAATTTTATTAAATAAAATTATTATAATGAAGAAAAGTTAAATGTGTATTGAATAATTAAATGAAAAAAAGAGAAAATAATGTAGAATATAAAAAATAAAAAGAGGTGTTGAATAATGAAACATTTGTATATAGTCATAGTAATAATCATAAGCTTTCCAGTTTAAGCCACAGAAATAGAGTAAGATAGAGTTTTCTGATTCTGACACACGCTGCTGTTTGAAACACCAAACCATACTAGCATGCCACACTGTGTCACTTGTTTTCGACCCAAAGCCAAAGAAGTTTCTTTCAAGCAACAATTTTTACTTTAATAATAGGAGTAATTAATCTACCTAACCCTGTCCAACAAGTACCTGATTCTTTGAAAACCCAGAAAAACATTTATTAAAAGCTTTTTTTTTGTCTTCTTATTACTTGCTCTCAATCTCATCATATCCCATCCTATCACTCACCATTCACTACTGTTTACCATATGACCAAACCCTTGCTCTAGCCTCTATGCATGCCTAATAGGAGAGGAAAAAAATAAAAAATATTGAGTTGGAATTGATGCAAACAGCGTTAATTAATTAATTAATTAATTACAATTATAAGAAAATAAATCATTTTTTATATTGAAAATTAAAATAATTATTTTGAAACAAAATTGTTTTACAAATTACTCTAAATTATGTCAAAATAAATATTATTAAATGTTTATTTAATACTAGTATTACTATCAAAAATTATAAATGAGTTATGTGTATATATTGATCAATTTATATTTAAGTTGGAGTTTAACTAAAAAGTCTTAGAGTATATTTGAAAGAAGTAATTAAATTATATTAATAAATTTTAAAATTTTCAACAATTTAAATATTAAATTGGTTTTTTTTGTTAGGATAGAATATAAAAATTATTCATTGTTAAATCTTGGGGTAATTTTTAAAAATTTTAAAAAAAATTGGCCAAATTTATAATTTAGAAAATATGGACCAAATTGAATTTTTTTTAAAATTTAAAAGACCAATATGTAAATTTTTAAAATTATTAAGAATTAATTTGCAATTTTGAAAAAATAATAATGTTTAATTTGTAAAATTTTGAAAATATGAGAATCAATTTGTAAAATTTGAAATGATAATAATATTCTATTTGACATATAACCTATAAAGTATGAGAGGAATTCAAATTGTTTGACTTTAGGTGTTATTTCAAGATCATTGAATTTAATTTGGATAAAATAGTTCATAGATTTTCGTCATTTTAATAATTTTTCATATTTTTTATATAAACAATGAATTTTGTCCAAATCAATTTAAATTTCCTTAAAATATTACACTTCCTCCTTTATAATCCCTCATCCAAACACAATATTATGTCATCTTTTTTTTAATCAAACTTCATAATACTATCCCAATCAAGTTGGGGATACAAGCCAACCAAGTTTTACAACCATTTAACTATCCCAATCATATGTTGGGCATCAATATTACCATTTATTCTATTAAACATAACCGATACAATAACAAAATATTTTTGAATCTCATAACAATCCATAATTATCATCCACCGCAGCTGGTGAGACAGAACCTCTGTTGAGGACGCAATTGTTCTTGCACTTCCAAATTTTCCATAAGAGTAATACTTAGTTGGACACAACCCCAACAAATAAGCATTTAGACACATTCACAAACATCTATTATATTTTTTCTTTTTTAAAATTATTTTATAAACAATCAAAATATTAATTTTATATTTGGTTATTTGTGAGTGTGTCTAAAATTGTGCCTAAAATCATATGTCCACGTAAGACTTGCTCTAAAAAAAGTCCTAAAAAATATCCAATGAAATATCTACAATTTTTTCCTTGTAAGAAATATTAAAATTTAAAGATATAAATATATAATTGTTCCTTACAAATATATTATTTTTTGTGTTATAATCTCAGTAATTTTTTTGTTTGATATTGACTTTTGTTAATATTTTTTATTTTACTTTTGATTCTTATTCTTTCATTTTAGTCATTATAAATTTCTTTATATTAGAATTGTTTTTTTAGTAATATGTGTAATATTTAATTTTGATCATTATAATATTTATACCATAAAGACTAAAATCAAATATTCTACATATTAAAAACAAAAGAATACGACTAAAAACAAATAAAAATATTTACAATAATTAATACTAAATAATAAAAAATTACAGAAATTTAAATAAAAAACAATATATTTGGAACCATCAATTATAAATTTAAGAATATCCATTGCATAGAGATAATGTGACTTACTATGTCAGAGAAGATGCATAATAGAAAGATGCATGAATGTAACTCAAAATATCAAAATATATAGTTGATAAATCAATAAACTTTTGCCATAAAAACGACAGGCATTATTCAGCTTTGACTACAAAGCTCCAATTGTTTATTTTGAAGTCCCAGAGATATTGGGTGATCACTAAGGAGCAAGTTCAATGGACATCAAAAAGCAACAAAGTGACCATATAGCTTCCATATTTGGATGTTTTCTGACCCCATGAGGGCCTCACCAAACGCAACAAGATGACATTGCCACACTCATGACCCATGAGACAATTATCACTTCCAAAAGAATTATCTATAGTAATTCTTATTCATTTGTCAAATGTTGTCACATAGTGTTCCTGAAATGATGCTAATGGGAGGCAGCCTAATGTTAACCTTAAGCGTTTGCCTTCCACTAAGTTATATTGTCTCTCAAAATGTCAACAATTTCATACTACAATACTTTTAAGGCTTTTACTCTTTTATTTCTTCTAGCTATGGTTATATGAACCCATTTACTTAGTTCCCTATAACATTATGGCACCATATTTTTTACACAGAAGCATCACTCGTTTGTTATTTTCTTTGGGCAAAAATGACAAATATTTAGATTGTTAAAGTACAAAATAGTTGTACACAATTTATGACACAGTTGTATCCGATGTCTCTTTCTCTTATACTCAAAGAGATTTTTAGTGTTAGATAAATGACACATAATCTCACACTTTAGAGAGAGATGTTATGATGTGTCATGTGTGAGTTAAAGTTCCACGTTGAATGTATGAGTATAGGTTGAATATCATATAATAGAGGAGATCATACACCTAAAATTTTAAGATTTTAGATGAAGATGTTATGTTTCATTCTCTTTGAGATTCTAGAGTATTGGTCTCATTGTTGCTCCCGCCTTTCTTGAACTCTCCCAACAAGTGGTATTATAGTTTGATTCGGTTTGATGGGGATGTTGAAGTTGAACATTTTGTATGGGTTATTGTTGGTTTCATTTGTGAACGATGGGTAATACATCGCCTATAATTGAATAGAATGTTGAACTTATAAGAGAGGTGACATATATACCTAATACCTTAAAGTTTTGAGCAGAGATTTAGTATCAATGTCTCTTTTGAATTTAGATGTTTAGTCCATTGGTGCTCTCGTCGTTTCTCAGACTCTTCAACAAGTGGTATCAAAACCTAAGTTTATCTCAGTGGAGGAACAAATGTAAGATCCCGACGTGGATAAATTATAGATATGGGGTATCTCACACTTGCAGAGAGATATATTTTTGAAATTTTAGTGGACAGGTTAAGTCTAATGTGTTTCTCTAACCCAACAAGGTGCTCTCTCTCTATCTCTCTCGTCCTCACGGTTGCATCAAAACCATTTAGGATTTGTGAGGGAGTGAGATTCATAATGTTGGACAAGGATGAGATATTGTCACACTTAAGTGGGGGATATTGTTATGTCTCAACTGAGAGTTATAGTTCAAATTGGGTGAAAGAGTAGATGTTGAGAACACTATAGGTGAAAACACGAGTACATTTAAGGCCTTAAGATTTTGGGTGAATATGTGACGTCTTATGACATTGATTATGGTGTTGCTCTTGTCTTTCCTAGACTCCTCCACAAGGTGTATAAGACAGTGATTCAACTTGGTGATAGCAAAAGCTGGATCCGATTAGAATAGGTGGGAACTCACATGTGTGGAAGTGATTAATGTGTTCAAATGTGAGTGATTTAATTCCACGTTGTCTATGAATAGGTAGAGTGTTGGGTAACATAAGTGAAATATTCAGTAGTAGAAAAATACCTTTTTAGTAGAGGTTTTTAAGTCAGTTCACATGCCACCTAACTTAAGAAGCAGCGCGGTGGCAATTCCGTAATTATTTGTAATTTTTTTTAGGTTTGTTGCATTTAAAACTGACCTAACAAAGCATAAATATAAAATGTATAAGTTGCATTCAATTTCTTAAGTCGCCTATATATGATAACCGACTTAATAAGTATATTTATTAAGTTTGTCGTTTCGCACCTGACCTAAGAGACATTATTTACTACAAAGAAGGCACGAGTTCGATTCCAACTTTGAACAAATTATTTTATTAGTTAAGTTAGTATTTTAGTGAAATAAATATTTTATTTGTATGAGGTTTCGTACCCAAGACCACGCGCTCCTAAAAATTGAACTTACCACTACGCTAGTTTGTTTATATATATATATATATATATATATATATATATATATATATATATATATATATATATATATATATATATATATATATATATATATATATATATATATATATATATATATATATATAATGAATGGATCAGGGTTCGTGTCCCTCTTCCTCTCTACTTTCTTTTGCCTCCCAGCAAAATCAGTCTTCACCATTCCTCTAACCGTTCCTTCTTCTCGTATCAAGCCACCACCGCCGTGAACTAAATATTTCGCCGGAAACCTCCGATAACCACCGCAAGTTCATACACCATCAGTTAGATCCCATTTCCCTTCACCACTCTCCTTATTTCTCTGTCAATGGGTGTTCTTCAACATTTTTCTTTCACGATTTTAACATTTTATATACTCTTTTCTTTAGCTTTTTATTTGTGGTTTCTGTTTTTCTTTGTTTTAAGTGTTAAAATTAGGTTTTGTTGATTCAAAATTCTTGTTTGATAAAATGTTACCCTTAATTTAGGTAATGATATACTGGTATTAATAGAAAAAAGAGCATTATTGGAAAATATTAGAAAAGAGGCAAAAATGACATTTGTTTGATAAAATGACATTTCTTAAGAAATGACAAAAATGTTGAAGTCTCGTGAAGGATTTGAAATTGGTGTGTCTAATGTTTATATATTTGTATTTTTCTTGGCTATACATTAGTTTAAGTAATGATTTATACACGACACTCTAATGAAGGATTTGAAATTGGTGCGTCTAATGTTACTAAAGCTCTAACCTAAGTAATTTGATTGACATCTTGTATTCAAATGTTAGTATTGTATTCAAATGTTAGTAATAGAATCACACATTACATACGAATATATAAAACCTTGTCTTAAAAATTTGAGTGGAAATGTAAAGTCTCTATCTCATGTCATATAAAAACACTAGCCTCCCAATTATTTCCGACTCTTCACTAGACTCCTCAATATTGTATACTTGTCATTTAAGTTTTGGTCTACTTATCCATCACTTTGTGTCTTGCGTCCTTGGTGGTGCAATGCCATACTCCAACCTTCCCTTTGACCGCATTATATTTAATTCAACATAAGGTTGATGTGAAGTGTGAAATGTGAACTCTGAAAATAAGTTGGATGGTGCATTTGAGAATGAAGATGACCCACCACATATGAATTCAAGTCGACACATTTACAACATTCCACTCAACCACCTAAACATTAAATTCATTCACCACCTTTTCCCCACTTATAATGTTTTTACTTTTTCCACTACTTATGTTGTGTATATAAATGTATCAAAGGATGCATTATCTTCAAACCCAAATATCACCACAAAATAACATCATCACTTACCAAAACCAATATGACTACTCTCACCTCAAATCCAACCCTTATCCCTCAACATGGTACTACTAAAAACCATCAACAAAACCATAGTTCTTCTATTGTTGAAGAAATCAAAGGTCTTATTAAAGTCCACAAAAATGGATACATAGAACGACCCAACATTGTTCCACGTGTCACACCTGATCATTTGAATCCAAATTTGAATGTGA
This sequence comes from Vicia sativa, assembly GCA_021764765.1. Taxonomy (NCBI): domain Eukaryota; kingdom Viridiplantae; phylum Streptophyta; class Magnoliopsida; order Fabales; family Fabaceae; genus Vicia; species Vicia sativa. The sequence goes on from CM038792.1 coordinate 69,355,715, forward strand.
TTTCAAGAGACATCATCATTGACAGTGTCACAAACATTTGGGCACGTTTCTATGTTCCAAATTCTCAACAAAAAAAACTACCTTTGTTGGTGTATTTTCATGGTGGTGGTTTCTGTGTTGGTTCTGCAGCTTGGAGTTGCTACCATGAATTTCTTGCTATCCTATCTTCCAAACTTGGTTGCATAATTATGTCAGTTAACTATAGATTAGCACCAGAAAACCCTCTTCCAGCACCTTATGATGATGGCTTAAATGCACTAATATGGTTGAAAAAACAGTTTCTATATCAAAATGAAGCTAGTACTAGTAGTGAATTTGAATGGTGGACTAAAAGATGCAACTTTTCTAGTGTCTTCATAGGAGGTGACAGTGCTGGTGGTAACATAGCTTATAATGTTACCAAAAGGGCAGATTCATGTGAAGATGTTTTTTTAAGGCCTTTGAATTTGAAGGGTCTTATTTTGATACAACCATTTTTTGGTGGAAAAGAGAGAACATTATCAGAGAAGTGTAAGGTTCAATTATCTGGTTCGGCTTTGAATTTAGCAGCTTCTGATGCTTATTGGCGACTGGCGTTACCGTACGGTGAAGATCGTGATCATCCATGGTGTAATCCATTGGTGAAATTGGAGGGATTGAAGATGAATGTGTTGGTGTGTGTATCTGAGATGGATATATTGAAGGATAGGAACTTGGAGTTTTGTGATGGTTTGAGAAGAATAGGTGAAAGAGTTGAATATGAAGTGTTTGAAGGTGTTGGACATGCTTTTCAGATTTTGAGTAAATCTGAGGTTTCTAAGATGAGAGTTGTTCAAATGATGGATCGTGTCAAATCCTTCATGTTGGGTGCTTGATTGATGTTTAAATTTTTGTGTATGTATGTACATACTATATACTTTTGCTCAATTGTTAAATATTGAAGAAAATCTTGTTCATAAAGTTGGTAAATCAAAACTTTCAATAGAAATTTATGTTACAGATATATGGTTAACTATATTATTCTTGAAACTTAATTCAATAGCAAGTTAGTGTGTATAAGATTTCACTTTATTCTTACTATGCAAAGGCTTCTTCTCTTTATTCTTACCATGAAAGTTCGACGTTCTCCTAGCCTCTCTGTTGACAAACTTCCATCAAAATTAATGATAATACAACGGAGGCATGGGCAACTTCTTTTCCCACTCCCCTATATTCTTCCATTTTCTCGCAAAATAAATACTAATTGTTGATTACTCAAGTGAACAAACTTTAATTCAGATATGCATCAAGGATTTGTTTTGTATATGCATTTTTGAATGGTCTATTTGTTTCGGCTTAAAAAAAATAGATTTCAGATATGTATTTCAAATGTGTTTTAGAATTTACCCTCATATGTATTTTTGAATGGTCTTTGTTTGCTTTAAAAAAATATAATTTTTCTTTGTATTTTCAAAAATTAAAAAATTAATTTTGACACTCTATAATATAAATATACATTATTGAATATTAACACATAAATAAAATCACAATCTTTTAAAAAAATTATATTTTAAAAATGATTTTTATAAAAAATTTATTTGAAATAAATTCAAAATTTTAATGATTTTTTTTTGAAATTTTGATATTCAAATATTTTTCAAAAAAATAATAAAATATCTAAAATAGCAGGATAACTATTTAAATTAAATTTTTATTGAAGTTTTTATGAAAATTTTATTTGTAAATTTTTTTTACATGATCACGTTTTACTATAAAAATTATTTTTAAAAAAAGCTAAAACAAATGGGGCATAACTCTTGTTTTCAAAAAAGGAAATTTTCAGACATATATTTTCGAAAATTTTAATGTATATGTGTCGTGCGGCAAACCTTCACGTTATCAGAAAAAAATTGCATGCAAGCTCATTCATCTGCTACTAGTCCCTACTTCATCTCAGATAGCAGATGTCTTTACCAAACCCATGCATTCTCCTCTTTTCAAATTTTTTTGACCAAGTTAGGATTATGTACTATACACACTCCAACTTGTGGGGAGGTATCAAGATAGTTACTATATTTCGGTTAGGCAGTTAGAATATAAGGTAGCTTGTTACTTATTTACTCTTGTACATATTTGTATATAACTGTGCTATCTCTCTATTGACCAAATTGAGATACTGAAGATACAATTTACTTTACACGTGTTTCTATTTTCTTCTTCATTCTGCAAATTATCTCAACCTCTACAACATGCGGTTGCAAAACAATAAATATCTAGCACATTAAGTTGTTGAAACAATAAACATTTAGGGACTTTAGTGAGTCACACAAGTGTTCTATCAAAATAAGAATGTGTGAATAAACTTCTATAAGCTATTTTTATAACAATATATAAAATAAATTCAAATTGCTTTTGTATATATTTTTAAGTTGTTTTCATTAGCTATTATAAAAAATTTATATCCTGAAGAATTTATAAAAGTAAGTTAAATTTTTTTATAGAAAATGTCATAAGATTTCAAAAGAGTATTTTAGAATTTGGTTGTAAAGAGTGCTAGAAGATCTAGTTGGATATAAGATTTCTCTTAATCACTAAGTAATATTCATATTTCCTCCGGTCACAATTATAAAGCAAAATAACTACTTTCACATCAATTAAAAAAGTTAATTGAGTGTAATTATTTTTCTTAGTTTCATGTACAATCAAAATAAAATTTACTAAATTATCCTTAGTGATATTTGATGAATCATCTACTAATATTAAATGTTTTTTACTTTATTTAATAGTATAATAGTAATACAAGCATTAATTAATCTAAAAAATAATACTTTTGCTTATAATAATAACCAAAATTTAAGGTCATTTTTTTACTTATAATAGTGACCGGAGAGAGTATATAGCATCAGCATCAGGTGTACTAATTCTCCATCATTAAGAAAGAAGTAAGTTGGAGTTCACAATCATAATTGTCTCTCTTGTAGTCAACCAGCTCTATCTGCCTAAGTCCAATTGACAAATATGACATCATCATATTTTGGGGATTTGTTGCACATAAATATAACTTCATATAAATATATCCCAAATTGCAAACAACTTATGACTATTACAAAACTTACAAGAACATTTTTTTGGGCGAACTTCCTAGATTTGATTTTCTTCTACCACGAAAATACCTTGGGCGGATTTCCATTTCTTCTTCAATTCACTGGACACATCCTCTGAACTAAGGTCAGCAGAATTATATTCAGAAATCACCACTACAATGTTATTTAACATCCCGCTGAAGATACGCAAAAAAACTACGCATAAAAAGCTTCCTAAAACAAACATAATTGCCACCTAACTTTATTTATCCCGAAAATAAGAAAAGGAAAATATAGGGAAAACCTCAAAAATGGAAAAATAACATGGTCTCGTAACCAAATCTCATGTAAGGGAGTCAATTACGTAAGATAAATGTATTAGCACCCTCTCGTCCATGGTACTCCACGCGATCCACTCTTGTTATTCTAATCAATGAGTGTGTATATATCTACAACTTACTTTATAAAGGGTAGTGTATGTATAAATTCATTGAGAAAGAGAAAAAAAATTATTAGTGCGTTCGCCCGAGCTTTGCAACCCCATGCCTACGTATCCACAAGGGAATTAGAAGACCATAGTTCTTCTTAAAAATGTTTATTTGTTGTGTGTTTTTAATGAATGATGTTAAGTTTGTATTATAGCAGCTAGAGCTTGTCTGTTTGCGGTTGAACGAAGTTAACATGTCCTTTTTAAAAAGGTTTTAAGGAGAAAAACCTAGTGGCAAAATGATTTGGACTTGGTTTGTATTTTTTGTTAGAAGAGAGATAATAAGTGTACCCTCATTCAAGGAGACACTCATTGTGACACCCCGATTTAATTCGAATATTAAATAAATGAGAATTTAATTATTTAATTAATTAAAGTCTTAAGTATTTATATTTTTGGATTTAATTGGATTAATTGAAGAAAGAAGGGTTGGAGGTGTGCAGAGTAAATAGTGGGTGTGAGGAGTAAATCACTCTACTTTTACTAATTATTAATTATGTATTTTATTTGGAATAATAAAGGAGTATTAAAAGGAATATAAAAAGGAAAAGAAGGAAAAAAGAGTTTTTTTTGGGAAAAAGCTATTTCACGTAGAATTGGAGAAGAGAAGAGAAGAGAGGAAAAAGCCGACGCCGAGGAAATCGAAGATCATCGCGAGGTAAAGGGTGATTTCATTCGGTTTTAATGCCTTATGGGTTTTGGGAATCAACCGGGTAATTGGGTATGTTAGGAAAATTGATTATAGGTTTGTAGGATGAAACCCTATTTGTGTCGGATTATAGAATTAAGATCCTTAGTGTGTCAAACAACTAATAGGAATGATGAAACAAAGATGTATGATGTTGCATTGGTGTATAATGGATGCATTTTAGTGTTCCTAATGTTGCAATTCGTATGTGATTGATTGGATGTGATTTGGAATGCATAATGCTGTCAAAAATAGCAGTTTTTTCTGCAGGTCGTGGGAATCGGTTCCCATATGGGAGAACCCGGGTTCCCAGTGTTTTGATCACTAAAAATGGCATTTTTGAACTCAGGAACCGGTTCCCCATATGGAGGAACCGGGTTCCACTGTTTCTTTTTGAAAAATACTAAACTTTAAAAATTCATAACTTTCAAACCGTAAGTCCGTTTTAGTCGCCGTTTTGGACGTTGTTTCTTAAATTAAATACTCTATTTTATAAAATAAAGAAAATTATAATTATTGGATTTTATTTTGAAAAGAGCCATTTTTCCGATTAGTGAACTATGGTAGTTTTAAGAATGGTGGATGAATTGGTTTAGATTGTTCGACAGTTGAGCGAAGATTGACGCTTATGTGTTGGTTTCCTTGTTGTTTATTCATGATTATACTGACATCATGTGTTGTTGTCGATGTTGTGTATTCATGATGGTTGTTGATCTCAGTTGTTATTGTTGTATATACTGGTGTTAGTCTTACTAATTGAAGAGTAAGCGTTTGACATATTTATGCTTTGTGATAATTATTTCATGATTATGCTGTTATCATGTGATACTCGTTGATGTTGGCATTATGTGGAATTATGTTGTGATCATAATCCGTTGAATTGATGTTGCATGCTTTTATGATGCATGCATGAGCATTTGTTAAATTGGTTCATTCCCATTGTGCGGAAGTGAACTGACAGAGCCAATAGACTTACCCGGATTTAGAGGTAGTGAGGCTAGATTCTTGACCCAATGGTTGTGGGCGAATCATGGATTTACGCTGTCTTTCCACATGTAAAGCAGGCGTGGGTGAACTCGGTTCAAGTTTTGGTACCACATGCATAGAGTCTGCATTGCATATGGGATTGTAACATGCTAGGATGGTTTCCAGTGTTGCAATTTCCATTGTTTGTTATATACATGTTCATTGTGTGAGATGCCTTGTGAATTGACTATGATCATGTGTTTGGTTAATGGATTAATGTATTCGATTATTCTGTTGTATTTAAAAACGTATAATGCATTTTATATTGAATAGAAATCTCACCCTTACTTTAACGATTTCAGATCCGAAGTGATTAGCTGCTTGGAGTTGGTGAGGATAGCTCTAGAGTTGAGTCAGTTAGTTAATCCGCGTGTCAGTGTCGTGCTCTGGTAGATGTAACACCGGGGAAACGGTTGTTTTGAAGTCCTTGATGGATCCTTAATGGTTTTGAATTGTGTCTTGATTTATTATCCTGGAATAACTATGAATGACGTATTCGGGATTTTGTTATGTTTCATTTCCGCTGTTAAACATAACTTTAAGTCCGTTTTATTTAATGATTTATTCTTCAGTGAAAGCATGACAACTGTGTTGATTGATTTGAATTATTTAAATTGTGACGCCTCTTGATTTATGAATAAAAACTCTGATTATAATTTATAAAAAACGCGGGTAATTAGAAGGGGTGTTACAATAGTGGTATCAGAGCATAGTCAGTCGTTGTGACCGGTGTCTTAATGTCATTATCCTTTGTGCGACAAGTGTGTACAACGCCGGTACTTGTTACTTCGATTGATTATTGCAGGAGTAGTGTGAAACTAAGTGGAGGAGGAGAGATGCTTCCCGGATATGTCCCGATTGTAAGTCATTGGTACGAGGTACTCTTGAGAAGACAGTGCAAGTGTGGTTAGAGTTGTTGGAATCGTTTGGACCATGAGACATAGTTGGAAGTGCAAAAAGGCGAGTACGATTCTGAGAACAAAAAGTGTTGGTAATGATGGTTATACTCTAGTATGATTATCGGATGTCTATTGACAAATTGAGGACTTGATCACCCTTAATCTCTTGTTGATAGTAGACGGAATCGTATTGGATGGTATACAATTGTCTTACTATCTAAATGGGGCATATAGTGATGAATATGAATGAAGTTTGATAGAGGCTTGTGCACCATATGAGTTAATGAAGAATCTAATAAGAACAATGAATTAAGATGGATGATCAGAGTTGCACAGCTGTTAATGATGGTGTTGTGGTGTTTATGTTGTATTCTTCGACAGAAGTGAAAGGAAAGGCTAAGAGTGATGAATTGTCGGTGGTGAAGAATGGTTGGGATTTTTCTCCGATTGAGTGGTTTAGAAATGGATTGAGTTGGATTGCAAGCTACTGTCAAAATAACAAGTTTTTGGTTCTGCAGGTTGCGGGAACCGGTTACGCTTGGGGAGGAACCGGGTTCCCAGTTCAAAATTTCCAAACAAAACCATTTTTCTTCGTGGGAACCGGTTCCCAGTATGGAGGAACCGGGTTCCCCATACAAAATTCCAGGGGGAGTGTTTTTGAGAATTGTGGGAACCGGGTTCTCCCAGGGAGGAACCGGTTACCACTGTGTTGAGTTTCAAAATGTTTAAAACTTTAAAAATTCATATTTTCCAAACCGTAGCTCCGATTCGAGTATCGTTTTCGGCAGTATTTCTTAAATTAAAAATACTATCTTATAAAATAAGAAAAATATTATTTCATGAAAACTATTTTAAAAAGAGTCGAATCCCCGATTTTTGTAAACTTGGTAGTTTGGAAATGGTGAATGAACTTCCAGAAGTGTTTCTGGAAGATGTTAGTGAGTTGCCACCTGAGAGAGAAGTGGAGTTTGCTATAGATTGATTCCTGGAACTAGACCGGTGTCGATGGCGCCTTATCGCATGTCGGCATCTGAGTTATCTGAGATGAAGAAACAGTTGGAAGAGTTGCTTGAGAAGAAGTTTATTCGTCCTAGTGTTTCACCGTGGGGTGCGCCGGTATTGTTGGTTAAGAAGAAGGAAGGAACGATGAGACTATGTGTTGACTACAGGCAATTGAATAAAGTGACAATTAAGAATCGGTATCCATTGCCGAGGATTGATGATTTGATGGATCAGTTGATTGGAGCTTGTGTATTCAGTAAAATTGATCTGAGGTCTGGATATCATCAGATTCGTGTTAAGGCGGAAGATATTCAGAAGACTGCATTTAGAACGAGGTATGGGCATTATGAATATTCTGTTATTCCGTTTGGAGTTACTAATGCACCTGGCGTGTTTATGGAGTATATGAACAGGATATTTCATCCGTATCTTGACCAATTTGTGGTGGTATTTATTGACGACATTTTGATCTATTCAAAGAATGATGAGGAGCATGCAAAACATCTTAGGATTGTATTAGAATTATTAAAGGAGAAGAAGCTTTATGCAAAGTTGTCTAAATGCGAGTTTTGGTTAAGCGAAGTGAGTTTCCTTGGTCACGTGATTTCCAAGAATGGTATTGCTGTTGATCCTACAAAAGTAGAAGCGGTATCTCAGTGGGAAGCGCCGAAGAATGCTTCAGAGATTCGTAGTTTTCTTGGTCTTGCGGGTTACTACAGGAAATTCATTGAGGGATTTTCGAAGTTAGCTTTACCGTTGACTAAGTTGACGAGAAAGGGTCAAGCGTTTGTTTGGGATGTAGATTGTGAGAAAGGATTCCAAGAGTTGAAGAGGAGGTTGACTAGTGCTCCGATTCTAATTTTGCCGAATCCGGCAGAATCTTTCGTGGTGTATTGCGATGCGTCTTTGATGGGTTTAGGAGGTGTTTTGATGCAAGATAAGCAGGTTGTGGCTTATGCTTCAAGACAGTTGAAGATTCATGAAAGGAATTACCCGACTCATGATTTAGAGTTGGCAGCTGTTGTGTTCGTTTTGAAATTATGGAGGCATTATCTGTATGGTTCACGGTTTGAAGTGTTCAGTGATCACAAGAGCCTGAAGTATCTCTTTGATCAGAAAGAGTTGAATATGAGGCAGAGAAGATGGTTAGAATTTCTCAAGGATTACGATTTCGGTTTGAATTACCATCCTGGTAAGGCAAACGTTGTGGCAGATGCGTTGAGCAGGAAGTCCTTGCATATGTCAGTGTTAATGGTTTGTGAATTGGACTTAGTGGAACAATTCAGAGACTTAAGTTTGGTATGTGAAACTACTCCGAATAGTGTGAAATTGGGCATGTTGAAGCTGACTAGTGGTATTTTGGAAGAGATTCGAAATGGGCAGAGTCTGATGTTGGTTTAGTGGACAAGCTGACATTGATTAACCAAGGTCAAGGAGGTGAGTTCCGAATCGACGAGAATGGCGTTATGAGATTTGGTGATAGAGTGTGTGTTCTGGATGTTGCTGAGATCAGAAAGAGTATCTTGGAAGAAGGACATCGAAGTGGGTTGAGTATTCATCCTGGTGCTACTAAGATGTATCATGATTTGAAGAAATTATTTTGGTGGCCTGGAATGAAAAAGGAAATTGCCGAGTTTGTGTATGCATGTTTGGTTTGTCAGAAATCAAAGATTGAACATCAGAAGCCGTCGGGATTGGTGGAACCGTTGTTTGTCCCAAAGTGGAAATGGGATGGCATTTCAATGGATTTCGTGTCTGGTTTACCGAGGACAACAAAGAACTGTGATTCTATTTGGGTTATTGTCGACCGATTGACAAAGTCTGCTCACTTTATTCCAATAAGAATGGATTATTCGATGGAGACGTTATCAAGCAATAATCAATACATGGCATGTTATGATTATTCAATTTAAATTTGGTCAAGAAATTAAAGAAAAGTCTTAAAGGGGACCAAAACTGTAATTTAGCCAAATAGTCAAAATAAATATTATTTTTGATATTTTTTCAAGAATTGACAAAATAATAAGTGTGTAAAAAATCAACTTGAACCGAATAATCTCTATAAAATTTAGGAAAACAAATGACTAATAAAATTATATTATTAGCCTTTATATATAATTGACACATGTACTTTTTTTTTAATATTTAATAATATAATAATTGTTTCATACATTTTTATTTATTATTTAATTTTATTGTTATATATTATTTTATTATTTTTTGTAGAGTATTATTAATATATAAAATAATCATTTTTTATTAAAGTTTTATAAGAAAGAAAATGATTAATAAAATTTTATTATTAGCTTTTAGAAAAACAAATGACCAATAAACTTATATTATTATCCTCTATAAATAATTGACATAGAGTATTATTAATATATAAAATAATTATTTATTATTAAATCTATAAAACTTAAGAAAGAAAATGATTAGTAGAATTTTATTATTAGCTTTTTGGGAAAAATATGACGAATAAAATTATGGCATAATTATAGTTTTGGTTATTTTAATTTTTATGATTTATAAAATTAATTCTCTATTTTAAATCTAATCAGTTTTGGTCCTTCTATTTTAGATTTAAACAATTTTGGTCTTCTTCTCACATTTTAAACTTAAAATTAACGATGTTTTCACTTTTTAACGACAAACTATTTGTAAAATATGGTAAATCATCGCATATAAACTTATTATTGAACTTTGTAAATAAAAATATACATTAAAAAATAAAAAATCTCATCGATTTTCTATGAAAAACATGAGAGGGGACCATAATATTTGAATTTAAAATAAGAGAACCAATTTTATGAATTGACAAAATAGGGGAATCAAAATTATAATTCGGCCTAAATTACATTATTAGCCTCTTTAAATAATTGACATGTATCCTTTTTTTAAATATTGTTTTGTATGTTTTTATTTGTTACTTAGTTTTATTGTTTTTTATTTTTTATTTTGTAATGAATGAAAAATATATTATCAATATATATAATAATAATTTATTATTAAATCTATAAAATTTAAAAAATAAAATGATTAACAAGAATCTATTATTATTTTTCTTTTCATATTTAATAGTAAAACAATTGTTTCATATATCTCATTGAATTTTATTATTTTAGATTATTTTATTATTTTAATTGTGTTTTAATGTATAATTAAAATGTATCATTGATATATAAAATAATTATTTTTCATTAATCAACTAATTTTTTATTTTTTATTGGAAATAATACTTATAATATTTATTATTTGTGATAAAAATATACATAAAAAATTCTGTCACTAAAAAAAAAACTAAATTTAAATATTTTTTCTTTATATATTATACACAAAAAATCAATTTAAACAAAATTATTTATATTTTATAATCTTATTTTATATCAATTAAAGATTATATTATATTTATTTAATTAAATAAATATAAAATTGTTATCTTGAAATGTAATATAATAATATGGGTTTAATATGTCAGGGGTCCCTACAAATATGCGACCCTGCACTTTTAGTCCCTACAAATATTATCTTGAAATTGTTATTGTTTTGAATGTTGATATGTCGGAGTAATGTTGAAGTGGTTGGTAAGTTATTAACGGATTATGTTGCGGAAGTGTTGAGTGGTTAGCATAGGTATAATTGATTTAAATCACATTGAGTTATTGTTGTGACGGGAAGTAGTGGTCGTAGTGTAGCCAAACGTGAATTTGAGATCAAGGAGTTAGTTGCGAAGTTCGCGTTAAGAATGATAGTAGCTATTAGATTTTTGAGGACAAAAATATCCAAGTGGGGGAGAGTTGTAACGCTCGAAAAATCATTTAATTATTTAAATGAAGTATTAAGGGATTATTTGTTGGAATTTAGTCGGAGAATTATTATTATGAGTAGAAATTAATTAACTAGAAAATTTAGTGGGTTTTATTATAGTGTGAGAAATAGCAAATGAGGAGGTATTATTTAATTGGCCAATAAGAATATATGATAGAATAATATTTGATTTATTAAAAGAGTGGAAATAATTAATTTATTTTATTAATAGAGTAAAATAATAGGTTGGTATATAAGTGAAGGTAGTTATAGAAAACTAGGTTTTTACGTAAGAAAAGGAAATCAATTGAAGATAATGGAGACACAAGGGTTAGAGGAGGATACAAGGAGTGCACAACTGGAACTAGAAAATAGGAATTCGATCGGAGTTATAACCACCGTCAGATCTAAGGTAAGGGGTTGGGTTCTAACTCTCTAAACGGGATTATGATAAATCGTATGTGGGAATGAAATTGTATGCAATTATCTTTGTTGTGTAGACCGTGTGTGGATTAAATGGTCGATTTAAATTAGTGTTTACTACTGTTAATCGAAGAACAAAATAATGGTTATGTAAGGAATTAACAGGGGTGGGGCGGGCGCCCCTTACACCGTAGGGAGAGGAGGCGGACGCCTCTGCAAAACAGAAAACAAAAGTGGAGAGGAGACAGGGGCCTTGGAGGAGGAAGGTGGGCGCCTCTAGTATGAAGGGCAAGGGGGCGGGCGCCTCCTTTGGTTGGAGTGTAATATGAGACGTGTAGTAGCAATAAGAGACAGACGCCCATGATAAATTCCTTGTTCCTTACGTGCAACACCACTTAGATTCTATTTTTTGTATTTTTGGCATGTTCAGAAGAGAAAGTAATACAACTTAATAGTAAACTTATATCAGTAAAAATAATGCCAACTGATAGTGTAATTTCTAGGTACAAATGAGTAAATGACAGAGTGTGTGATTGGTGTAGATATGACAGAATAATTGGTCAAAATCAGAAATTTAGAAGAACCAGAAACTAGTCTTTAGCAATTTTGTTGGGTGCTGGTATAAGGCAGTAGAGATAGAAAAATAATATTATAGCAGGTAATGGTAATATAGCAGTAAGGAGAATAATAGTAGCGCTAGCAAGGATGAAAATGTGACGACAGTGTAAATGTATCTACAAGAAAATAATTATATTAGTAGTGCAATTAGATGAAATACTATAATAAATAATAATAATAAAAATAGTACTTAAAAATCAGTACCGAATTAACCGAGCTAGTAAATTAAGCGGTATAATTAGTTGTCCGGAATTAATTAAAAATTGTCGGAATGATTCGTATATTTTAGTAGGTGATTACGATTATTTTATTTTGTTGAAATTGTGTGAATGTATCGCGTTGTTGAATTATTTGTGAAGTATTGGCGAGGAATATGTTGTTGTATGTTGAATTATGTGAAGTTGCAGGATGTTTTCAGTGACGATAATTACCTCTGATTATTGGTAATAACAGTGATATAGGTGTATGCCTCGTGAAGTGAATTTACGTTGTTGTATGTTATTAGCATGCATTTCATTTGCATTTGTGAAGGCCTGTATTGGTGGAATTGTGAAGGAGGCTTATGCCTTGTGCCTCTATTAATTGGCAATAGTGAAGGGAGCTGAAGCTCTGTTGGTACCACATGCATATGCATTGTTGTGTCTCATTTGAATTATGTTGTTGTTAATTGTGAAGTAAATTATTTGTTGTTGCTAATGATGAAGTGGTTTTGGTGTTGTTGTTGAATGGGAAGTTATTGTGACGTGTTAATTGTGATGTGATAATTTTGTATGATTTAATCCTAATATATTATTTATCATACACTTGTTTATATTGGTAGATATCTCACCCTTTCTATTTTGTTGGTCGTTACCTTTATACTGGTAACGTGCAGGGAACGAGGAGTAAAGAATTTAGTAGCTCTTGGCGTCGTCGCTCTGATACGTAGCACTCGGGGGGAATGAACGCTTATTGATTTTATATTGTTTTCCATTGCACTGTTGATGATGATACTTTGAGAATTTGTTTCCTTTGAATTAAGTTGTTTAAAAGATGCTATATTTCGTTTGAAGTTTTGAAATATTACGAATCTGCTGCGTAGTTACTGAATAAATATGAAGTATTTTTGAAGACTAATTAATTGTTATAAGTTCTTTGGATTAATATGTGCTATGTATTTATCATGATAGGCTTTTTATGTTGATGGTTTCAACTTATGAATGTAATGCCTCATATTTGTGGAATTTTTGGCACTCTGATCTTTATATGAACGTTGGGTAGAATTGGGGTGTTACATCAGGGGTTCCTACAAATATGCGACCCTGCACTTTTAGTCCCTACAAATATTTTCTTCAACTTCTGGTCCCTCTAAAATTTTACGTTAGAAGAAAACATCCTTGCCGTTAGATTCCACAAACGGATAGTGACGTGGCTTGCCATGTGTGCTTCTATTATTTGACACGTTGGAATACTTGATTATTCAACCATACTTGATTATTTCTTCAACCCTAATTGCATTTCCCCCAATTTCAGTTTCACTTTCCTCGCTATTCTTCTTCATTCGTTTCTCACCATTGCAGCGAGCCCTCTTCTTCTTCTTTCTTGTCCCCAATTTCAACTATGTCATCTTCTTCTTTTCGAAGCAAAACTGTATTAGTTCAATCGTCAAGTGTGAGTAGTCGTAGATGGAGAACGTGTGCTTGCAATTTGCGTATGATATCTTACCGTTGTAAAAACGGTCGCAATCGAGGGAAATTGTTCTGGAGATGTCCCTGTTGGCATAGTGATGAAACGTGCAATCTGTTTGAATGGGATGATGAAATTGAAACTGGGCACGAGGTAATGGAGAATCAAGATGAAGAACTGAAGAATGATTCGACCAACTTGAGGGAGCTGAAGTCTATTGAAACCTTGAAGGAGATGTGTGAGTCAGCAATGAAGAAGAATGTCGAATTGGAAATCAAGTTAAAGACAGTTGGGCTATGCGGAAAGATGAAGACAATTTGTTTAATTTTGTCATTAATGGTCAATTTCTACCTTGCAGTGAAATGTAACAGAATGTAGTGTTTTAGAATTCTAAGAATTTGAAGAAATTTGTTTATCAGAATCTTTTAGAGTTGTTGTTGGTTTATAGTTGTTGTTGGTTTATAGTTGTTGTTGGTTTATATTTGTTGGTTGTAATGGTTCTAATGTACTGTGATTAAGAATTGTTGTAATTACTTAATGTTGTTATAAGAAATGTTGTTATTAGAAATGTTTGTAATCAAAATTGTCTGCACACAATGTTTCACCCTTTATTGTTATGTGATAAAGTGTTATGTCATCCATTACATGCTATGTAATAAGAAATTGTTGTTGTGTAAAATAAGAACAAGAATTAGAAATTATTGTAGACAACCTGCTTGACCATAACTGTCAAGCCATAATTAAGTTCAACATACATAAGAATACATAAAAAGCTTAATTGTTGTACATTACAAACCAAAACATTAATTAAAAGCACAAAAGAGATTCATTGAGTTACAACAAACTAAAATAAGTTTTGTTAACAACTTAGCAACAAAAGAGTTTCATTGAGTTAAACCCTTAGCAATTTCACTCCATGTTTTGTTAACACTTGATGGTCCTGAGTCCCATCATTTACTTGAGTGCCCTTCAACAATTTGTCTTACAATTTGCCTTGCCCTAAATGCCATGCACCTTGGAATCTCAGTAACATACCTAAGCCTCACATCATTTACTACATTCGTTAGCCTCATCTTTGTATTACTCTTCAACACATCCACAATCACCTTGGCAACCCACTCTGCTTTTGCATTTTTGTTAAAGAAATGTCTGCCACACTTGTGTTTTGCATATAGTTTTTTTATCCTAAAAGTTGTGGAAGTTAAGACTCTACTACACAACACAATGTAATCACATTTCTTTTTATCTTTGTATACCACACTAACCCTATTTGAATCATTTTTCTCAAACTTAACATCCCTCCCATTTAGCACGTTGTGTTCAAGTATGGCATCCTTAAATTGTTTCAATGATTGAAACTCCATTCCTACCTTGAATACACAATACTTAGTCATTATATCTTCTTCATTATACCTTATTACACAAGGCCTTTTATCACCACTGTCATCCTCAGCCCCACTATCCAACTCATCTGTCATATATTCATCTTCAATGACATGTTGCTTCCCAATTTCTTCTGTGATGAACTGTTTCTTTTCTGGTAGAGGTGAGGCAACATGATCTGCTTGGTTTTCATGTTCAGCAGGATCACCAACAGGAATGTCTTCCAGTTCTTCATCAAAGCCCTTCATCCTCTCCTCTTCACTATCATCAAAATGCAAATCCCTAACTGACCCATCTTCACTTGATGCATCATCACTAGATTCACATGGTTTACCCTTCCCTTTCTCCTTAACCGTTTCCATAAATGTTGCATCTCATGATTCAGGCTTAGGCTCATAGAATATCTCAATATCACACTTATGCTCAACCACAAACACTGATAATTCAACAATATCCCCAACATTGTTAAATCTCTTTAAATCTTCTTCAAAATTACCATTTTCATGTTTCTAAGGTTGAATATTTTTCACTAAGTCTACGACTTCAAAAAATGACCAGTAATCTACATCTTGCATATTAAAACGAAATACATCTCCACCCTCATACCTAATGTTCGAGTATTTTACAAAACAACCCTTGGTATAAAACAAAACCTTGAATGAACTCATTACTTGGGACCACGATGAAGACGGAAACTAGGAACACGAGGGACCACTAAGATTCTTTGTCTTCAAAGATGTCTAGGACCACGGTGAGAGAGAAGGGTCGTGCGCTAGGGTTACGAAAAGGGATTGAATTGATTTTGATTTCAATTGAATAATGACAACATTAAAAAAATCAGAATGTTATGGGTTACGAAAAGGGGTTGAACTGAATTTTTGATGAAAAAGCAACAATATGGGTCGACACATAGCCTTATGTATCGATGCAAGCAGAATAAACTTTGAAAACCAGAAGCGTTGGAAAGCTATACATCGACTCATAGAGCCATGCATCGACCCATAAGCCAAACAAACAGAGTTATGCATCGACACAAGATGCGTATGGATTGATGCATACTGAAGCAACTTTTAAAAATGCAGAAAATTTACATGTATGCATCGATGCATACGAAGCATGTGTTGACACATGCAGTCTATGAATGGATGCATAGGCTTATGCATCGATACATACTGAAAAGATTTTTAAAAATACAGGATTTTAACTGTATGCATTAATGCATACGTTCTATGTGTCGATACAAGCAGCCCATGTATTGACACATGAGCTTATGGATCGACCTAAGCTGGACAGGAATGGGTATGATTTTTCTGAGAACGATTTCGATCATAACTTTGCGACCGTAGCTCCGATTTAGGCGTATTTGGTATCGTTGGAAAGCTTAGAACGAGTACTATCTAATAAGAATAATTTCAGAACCAATAATTGAGATCTGAAAGAATAATTTTGGCTTCTATAATAAGAACTCGTTGTGAATTTGTGAATTATTTGTTGAGTAAATGTGCAGTGTGTTAATTCCATGAGTTATGATTAATATTACATGTTCATGAATTATGTTACCATATGTTGTTGTTATTGACTATAATTGGAATGATGTTGTATGATTTTATTCCATGTTTGAATTGTTGCATGTTTCTAATGTGCATGCATGAGCATTTTGGTAATGGTTCATTCCCATTGTGCGGAATTGAACTTGCAGGGCCAATAACCGTACCTAATGGATAGAGGTGGTGAAGCTAGATTCTTGACTCGGTGATGTATGGGCGAATCATTGATTGACGCTGTTTTCCAAGGTGTAAGCGGAATATGGTGTGGACTTGGTTCACGATTGGTACCACATGCATTTGAGTCTGCATTGCATATGTAATTATAACATGCTATGATGATTTCCAGTGTTATAATTGCATTAATCGTTCCTGTATGTATAATGAATGTGTGATTGTATTTATGAATTGTATTCTGAGGATGTAATAAGGGTGGAATAACAAATTGGTTGTTTTATTGTGTTAAAGAAATGTATAATGCATTTTAATCTTGATAAAATCTCACCCTTACTTTAATGATTTCATATTCGAAGTGATTAGCTGCTTGGAAATTGGTGAGGACAGCTTATAGAGCTGTGCTATTTAGATAGTCCGCGTGTCAGTGTCATGCTCAGGTAGTTGTAACACTGAGGAACAATCGTTTTGGGTTTTATGGATTTAATCCTGTTATTTTGAATTATGTTGGGAATAATTATTGATTGAATCATTTCAGATTTTATGTTATCTTTTCGCTGTATAAACATAATCATTGGTTTTGTTTTATTTAATAAGTTCTTCAGTGAAAGGCATGATAACTGTTTTGTTATTTTAAATTCTTAAAATTGTAACACCCTTGTCGTTATGTTTAAAACTCTGATTAAAAATATATAAATCGCGGGGAAATTAGAAGGGGTATTACAATAGTGGTATCAGAACATAATCGGTCGTGTCTTAGAGTCTTTATCCTTTTCGTATGCGACTAGTGCAAGGTAACAATGTCGATACTTGTGTGTTGATGTGATTGTTTTGTAATGTTACAGAACAATGGCCGGAAGAGGTAACGGAAGAAACGATGCTGCTATTGCTGAAGCCTTAGGAATGCTAGTTGGTGTGCTTGGGGGGAATCAGCTAGGAGGTGGTATTGGTGCTGATAGGCAATTGGGAAACTTTCAGAGGAACAATCATCCATTGTTCAAATGCACTCATGATCCCAAAGGTGCTCAGAGATGGTTGAAGGAGATCAAGAGGATCTTCAGGGTAATTGATTGTGCTGAGGAGCTGAAGGTGAGGTATGGTACTCACATGTTGGCAGAGGAAGCTGATGACTGATGGGTTGCTATCAGGACTGAAATGGAGCAAGATGGTATTGCATTGACTTGGGCTGTGTTCAGGAGATCTTTTTTGAGGAGGTACTTTCCTGAAGACATTCGGGGCAAGAAGGAGATTGAGTTTCTGGAGCTCAAGCAAGGCAACAAGTCTGAGTATGCTTCGAAGTTTACTGAGTTGGCGAAGTACTATGCTCATTATACTAACGGTGCAGATGGATAATTTTCCAAATGTATCAAGTTTGAGAATGGTCTTCGTGATGAGATCAAGCAGGGTATCAGGTATCAGCGCATCAGAAGGTTTTCTGATTTAGTAGACTGTAGTAGGATTCTAGAAGAGGATCTTGCTAGTACTAAGACTAATGCTCAAGGATATGTTGATCGTAAGGGAAAGAAACAAATGGATCGTGGAAAATCCTATGATAAGAATAATCAGAAATCCGGTGGTTGGAAGAAGCCTAGTGGGGGAGATTCTGGTTCTTCCATTAAGTGCTACAGGTGTTGTGAAATGGGGCATCAAGCTAATGAATGCAAGAATGATGCAAAAAAGTGTAGCAACTGTGGAAGGTTTGATCATGTAACTGCTGAGTGCAGAGCAAGAAAGGTAACTTGTTACAACTGTGGCGAAGAGGGTCATACTCGTCCGCAGTGCACTAAGCCAAAGAAAAAACAAGCTGGTGGAAAAGTGTTCGCTTTGTCAGGATCAGAGACTAAGCCAGATGATCGGTTGATTAAAGGTACATGTTTTATTAATGACATACCTTTAATTGCGATTATTGATACTGGAGCGACACATTCTTTTATTGGTTTGGATTGTGCTAAGAGATTGAACTTGGATATTTCTAACATGGATGGAAGTATGGTCATTGACACTCCTGCGTCGAGTTCAGTGACTACTTCATATGTTTGTAGGAAACTTCCTATTGTAATTTTTGGTAGACGTTTTGGTATGGATTTAGTGTGCCTACCGTTAGAACAACTTGATATCATCCTTGGAATGAACTGGTTGGAATTCAACCAGGTTCATATCAATTATTTTGAGAAGACGATTATTTTTCCGGAAGAAGCTAGAGTTGAAGATGTAACTATGTTAGTTAAGCAGATGAATTCAACTGTTAAAGATGGTGTTGTAGTGTTTATGTTGTATTCTTCGACGGAGGTGAAAGGAAAAGCTAAGAGTGATGAACTGCCAGTGGTGAATGAATTTCCAGAAGTGTTTCCGGAAGATGTTAGTGAGCTGCCACCTGAGAGAGAAGTGGAGTTTGCTAGAGATTTGATTTCTGGAACTAGTCCGGTGTCGATGGTACCTTATCGCATGTCGGCATCTGAATTGTCCGAATTAAAGAAGCAGTTGGAGGATTTGCTTGAGAAGAAGTTTATTTGTCCTAGTGTTTCGCTGTGTGGTGCTCCGGTGTTGTTGGTTAAGAAGAAGGAAGGTACAATGAGACTGTGTGTTGATTATAGGCAATTGAATAAAGTGACAATCAAGAATCGGTATCCATTGCCGAGGATTGATGATTTTATGGATCAGTTAGTTGGAGCTTATGTATTCAGTAAGATTGATTTGAGATTTGGATATCATCAGATTCGTGTGAAGACGGAAGATATTCAGAAAACTGCGTTTAGAACGAGGTATGGGCATTATGAGTATTCTGTTATGCCATTTGGAGTTACTAATGCACCTGGTGTTTTCATGGAGTATATGAACAGGATATTTCATTTGTATCTTGATAAATTTGTGGTGGTATTTATTGATGACATTCTGATCTATTCAAAGAATGATGAAGAGCATGCGGGACATCTTAGAATTGTGTTGGAACTGTTGAAAGAGAAGAAGTTGTATGTGAAGTTGTCTAAGTGTGAATTCTGGTTAAGTGAAGTAAGCTTTCTTGGTCATGTAATTTCCAAGAATGGTATTGTTGTTGATCCTATGAAGGTAGAAGCGGTATCTCAGTGGGAAGCGCCGAAAAATGCTTATGAAATCCGTAGTTTCCTTGGTCTTGCAGGTTACTATAGAAAGTTCATTGAAGGATTTTCGAAGTTGGCTTTACCGTTGACTAAGTTGACAAGAAAGGGTCAAGTGTTTGTTTGGGATTCTGAATGTGAGAAAGGATTCCAAGAGTTGAAGAAGAGATTGACTAGTGCTCTGATTCTGATTTTGTCGAATCTGGCAGAATCTTTTGTTGTGTATTGTGATGCGTGCTTGATGGGATTATTTAGGTTGTGGCTTATGCTTCAAGACAATTGAAAGGGAATTATCCGAGAGTATTTGTTTTTAGTTCTCGATTTGAGGTGTTTAGTGATCATAAAAGTTTGAAGTATCTCTTCGATCGAAAGAGTTGAAAGAAGATGGTTAGAATTTCGAAATTATGATTTTGGTTTGAATTACCATCCGGTAAGGCAACGTTTGCATATGTATGTCCATGTTGATGGTTCATGAATTGGAGTTGGTTGAGCAGTTTAGAGATTTGAGTTTGGTATGCGAGACTACTTCTGATAGTGTTAAATTGGGTATGTTGAAGTTGACTAGTGGTATTCTCGAGGAAATTCGAACTGGACAGAAATCTGATGTTGGTTTGGTGGATAAGTTGACATTGATCAACCAAGGTGAATGAGGTGAATTCAGAATTGACGAGAACGGTGTTATGAGATTTGGTGACAGAGTTTGTGTTCCAGATATTGTAGAACTTCGGAAGAGTATTTTGGAAGAAGGACATCGTAGTGGATTGAGTATTCATCCCGGTGCTACTAAGAACGATTAAATTGATGTGGAACGATTCTAGGTTAATTAGAAAACATGTTCCTGTGATCGAAAGTATGTGAAATTTCATGAATTAATTCTGTTTTGGTGATAATATGAAGTTTGATGATGATTGGAATTAATGGAAATTCGTAACAGTGGAGAAAATTGAATTTTTGATGAAAAAGCAACAGTATGGGTCGACACATAGCCTTATGTATCGATGCAAGCAGAATAAACTTTGAAAACCAGAAGCGTTGGAAAGCTATGCATCGACTCATAGAGCCATACATCGACCCATAAGCCAAACAAACAGTGTTATGCATCGACACAAGATGCGTATGGATCGATGCATACTGAAGCAACTTTTAAAAATGCAAAAAATTTACATGTATGCATCGATGCATACGAAGCATGTGTCGACACATGCAGTCTATGAATTGATGCATAGGCTTATGCACCGATACATACTGAAAAGATTTTTAAAAATACAGGATTTTAACTGTATGCATCGATGCATACGTTCTATGTGTCGATACAAGCAGCCCATGTATTGACACATGAGCTTATGGATCGACCTAAGCTGGACAGCAATGGGTATGATTTTTCTAAGAATAATTTCGATCATAACTTTGCGACCGTAGCTCCGATTTAGGCGTATTTGGTATCGTTGGAAAGATTAGAATGAGTACTATATAATAAGAATAATTTCATAACCAATAATTGAGATCTAGAAGAATTATTTTGGCTTCCGTAATAAGAACTCGTTGTGAATTTGTGAATTATTTGTTGAGTAAATGTGCAGTGCGTTAATTCCATGAGTTATGATTAACATTACATGTTCATGAATTCTGTTACCATATGTTGTTGTTATTGACTATAATTGGAATGATGTTGTATGATTCTATTCCATGTTTGAATTGTTGCATGCTTCTAATGTGCATGCATGCGCATTTTGGTAATGGTTCATTCCCATTGTGCGGAATTGAACTTGTAGGGCCAATAACCGTACCTAATGGATAGAGGTGGTGAGGCTAGATTCTTGACCCGGTGATGTATGAGCAAATTATTGATTGACGCTGTTTTCCGAGGTGTAAGCGGAACAAGGTGTGGACTTGGTTCACGATTGGTACCACATGCATTTAAGTCTGCATTGCATATGTAATTATAACATGCTAGGATGATTTTCTAGTGTTATAATTGCATTAATCATTGCTGTATGTACAATGAATGTGTGATTGTATTTATGAATTGTATTCTGAGGATGTAATAAGGGTGGAATAACGAATTGGTTGTTTTATTGTGTTGAAGAAATGTATAATGCATTTTAATCTTGATAAAATCTCACCCTTACTTTAATGATTTCAGATTCGAAGTGATTGGCTGCTTGGGAATTGGTGAGGACAGCTTATAGAGCTGTGCTATTTAGATAGTCCGCGTGTCAGTGTCATGCTCTGGTAGTTGTAACACTGGGGAACGATCGTTTTGGAGTTTTATGGATTTAATCTTGTTATTTTGAATTATGTTGGGAATAATTATTGATTGAATTATTTCGAATTTTATGTTATCTTTCCGATGTATAAACATAATCCTTGGTTTTGTTTTATTTAATAAGTTCTTCAGTGAAAGGCATGATAACTGTTTTGTTATTTTAAATTCTTAAAATTGTGACGCCCTTGTCGTTATGTTTAAAACTCTGATTAAAAATATATAAATCACGGAGAAATTAGAAGGGGTGTTACACGCAATGTTCATCATCTTTCTTACGAATTTCTCTTCCATGACCAATATTACTTCTGAATGTTTGAAGAAAATATGGCATGTGGGTAGATTTTTTCATAGTAAGTTTTATGAGGAATTCGAATATGACATTTATTTTTATTAAATCAAATTATATAATGCATAATCATGAGAAAAATGTGTGAACCTTAAAATTTTAAAATTAAATTACATTACATTTATGAACAATAAATGCTTTAAATCTTAGGGCTTTTATTTCTCACATAAAAAACTAAGGGTCTCATATCTCTATTCAACCAACGTAAACGAAATTAGACAAAGTTACGAGGTGTTAATTTAAATGCCACTACTAGAGGTCTCATATTCATATTCAACCCGCGTAAGTACAATAATTGTCATAGTTTAGTCGCATAAGCTAAAGGCCAAATAATATGCATTAAGCAAAAGAGTCAATTAAATAGAAATATAACTTCAATTATTCATTCAATAACAAATTATACATATGTTCCAACATGTTCAAAATAAATCCATGGTACAAAACCCAACCTATGAGTAGTTAGCTACTCATAGTGATATAAATAAATATCAAATGATAAGATGAATATTGCATGAGAACATTCTTGAAGTTGTCAAATCGGTCCATAACACATAAAAAAAATCCCAGACAAAGGACCTATCACGTGCGTCCTAAGATCTATCGCGCACGATGCTGTTCACAAATCCTTATCACGCGCGCGATGCTGCGCGATCCTGCGTGTGATTATTCCAATAACTTTTGCGTTTTTGCTCTTTTTTCCATCCAATTTTACCAAGTCCCTATTTCTTCATACATAGTGATTTTTACATATTTCTGTGCTCATCTTTGATTGATTTTGCTATGATTTCTCGACAAAATTTATGTAATAACAAAGTGTCATTAGTGATCTTGTAATAGCTATTGGTTTACAAGTTGATAGAATTGAATGAGTTAAAAGTAAGATCTAGATAACAATCTTGTGACTTGGTCCTTTAAATTATCATATAGGAAGCACAACCTTGCTTGTCTTGTGAATAAAGGTTTAAAGATTGTAAATTGAAATACAAACTTTAACGAGAATTGGTCTTTGTAACTTCAAATATTTTTCGTTTTCAGTTCTGTTTTTATTTGGCAACTAACGAATGGCATAATGAATGCTGATAAAATGGGACTATGATGAGATGATTGAATTAAATTGTTGACTTTTCTTGTTTTGGTCTCATTTTTTTAATTTAAATTTTGAATGATTAATGCATTTGAAAAACAATGACTAAATAAAATAGTCATAATATGATGATTCAATGGGTTTAAATGCAATTAAAAATTAAAAATATATGAGCAAAATTTTGGATGTAACAAAAAGATAAAGTTTTAATCATAAAAATTATGGGTTCATTTTTAATAGGTAAGTTATTTTAAAAATGGTGGGTGGCATATTATATGAGCTATTTAAGAAAAAAATATTTCAGAAAATCACGGCGCGTGTTTGAAATCGCCTCGTCAACATGAAGCATTAGAAACCCTAGTCTCGTTTTCATCCGGTTTCTTCGAGATACGAAACCATGACTTGTGGACTTTGTTTCTCATCGTGCGGACACGGATGAAGCGAAGTCCGGAAATCATGGTTTGGTAGGATGGCGGAGAGGCTAATGCTCATGTTGACGGCGTTTGTTCTAAATAAAATAATATGCCACCCACCATTTTTAAAATAACTTACCTATTAAAAATGAACCCATAATTTTTATGATTAAAACTTTATCTTTTTGTTACATCCAAAATTTTGCTCATATATTTTTAATTTTTAATTGCATTTAAACCCATTGCGTCATCATATTATGACTATTTTATTTAGTCATTGTTTTTCAAATGCATTAATCATTCAAAATTTAAATAAAAAAAATGAGACCAAAACAAGAAAAGTCAACAATTTAATTCAATCATCACATCATAGTCCCATTTTATCAGCATTCATTATGCCATTCGTCATATCTGTTTATTTCCAATCATTATTCATAGTATGTGATTTGGTTGTGCAAATGTTTATTTGTCTCTGTGCAAGGTACATTTATTCATAATCTCATCCTATCACATTGTCACTTAGTAGTCATATATATATTGATGTATTTGTTCTCAATAGGAGGAAGTAACTTCATTGTTAGTTGCCAAATAAAAACAGAACTGAAAACGAAAAATATTTGAAGTTACAAAGACCAATTCTCGTTAAAGTTTGTATTTCAATTTACAATCTTTAAACCTTTATTCACAAGACAAGCAAGGTTGTGCTTCCTATATGATAATTTAAAGGACCAAGTCACAAGATTGTTATCTAGATCTTACTTTTAACTCATTCAATTCTATCAACTTGTAAACCAATAGCTATTACAAGATCACTAATGACACTTTGTTATTACATAAATTCTGTCGAGAAATCATAGCAAAATCAATCAAAGATGAGCACAGAAATATGTAAAAATCACTATGTATGAAGAAATAGGGACTTGGTAAAATTGGATGGAAAAAAGAGCAAAAACGCAAAAGTTATTGGAATAATCACACACAGGATCGCGCGCGTGATAAGGATGTCACGACGCGATCGGACGCACGTGTCCGGTTTTTTATGTGTTATGGACCGATTTGACAACTTTGAAAAGGAATTTTTGACATTTGGTTATGGATTCTACGAAAGTGGCGGAAAAAAAGTAGGAGGGTGCAATTTTGAGAGCATTGAATGTCATTGAAGGCTAGATCTTCAAGAATTTTCTCATGCAATATTCATCTTATCATTTGATATTTATTTATATCACTATGAGTAGCTAACTACTCATAGGTTGGGTTTTGTATGATAGACTTATTTTGAACATGTTGGGACATATGTATAATTTGTTATTGAATAAATAATTGAAGTTATATTTCTATTTAATTGACTCTTTTGCTTAATGCATATTATTTGGCCCTTAGCTTATTGAAACACCCGACCGAAAATCAATGGATATAGCTATATATCAATGAAGTCGCCATCGAACGTTTTCTATCCCGCCAAGAGGGAAAGGTAAACATCGAGTAAACCTGAAACGAAGAAATCACGGTCTTGCAACCGAGAGATCGGGTAAGGAAGTCTGTTACGTGAGGGGAAGGGATTAGCACCCCACGCGCCCGTAGTACTCTACGGTATCCGCTTTTACTTTCTATCTAATGGGTGTAAAGGTCTAACTATATCTGTACATGGTATAAGGTATGCATATGTAAAAAGAACAGAAAAAGAAATAGAGAAAATAATAAAGGAAAGAAAACACGGGGAAAAGAAGGAAATATTTATAAAGGTTGCTCGATCTAGCCCCGCGATAGGATGCCTACGTATTCCCTCGTGCAATGGGAAAGTCAGAGCGCCGTAGTTCGACTCACTTGTTTTGGTTGGTTTGTGTTTTTTAATTAGTAGACGAAACTGCAAACGATGACGAAACACCTCCATGATGACAAAACATCAGCTACAGACGGGATGATGAAACATCAGGAGACGGGATGACGAAACATCAGCAAACGAGATGACGAGACATCAAAGGATGAGATGACGAAACATCAGAGGATGGGATGGCGAAACATCAGCAATAGGATGGCGAAGCATCAACAGCAAACAGGACGACGAAACATCCTAGACTAATTGGTTTGTATCTTTTACTTTGGAAAAAGTTTCAGATTATTAGAGTATTTTAATGCACTTGACAAAACAAGATTTTAGTTTTAAGGATGCAAAAGGATAAAGGTAAAATGGCTAAGGGAAACTAACCTACTTCTAAATCCTAATGTTATCATGCAAAGTTGATCCTAAGTTATGGATATAAACAAGGGGAAGATCTACCTAAAGTTATCATGCATGGATGCCTAACTTAATGTCTATTTAGTTCAAACTTGGAGAAGAGTGAACTAAAGATCCTATGGGGAACATGGCAATCTCATAAAAGAGATATAGAAGCAAACAATCACACTTAGAATGAATGATAAGACATGTATGGCAAAACATCATGTAAAGGATAATAAAATGCATGAATGACAACACCTCAGGAATGGATGACAAAACATCATGATAATAGACATGGATGGAAAAACATCATATGAAGAAAGATAAAGTATGCATGGAGATGATGGTGAAACACCACATGAAGAAAGATAAAATATGCATGGACATGATGGTGAAACATTATGTACAAAGAGGGTGATGATGATACCTAACGGAGAAAGTCCGTTGCCCCTTCAACACGCACAAGGTAAGAAAGCTATGCTGGAAAGCGCCATCGTCCATCCAAGTGTGCCCAAGAAAATCGAAATACATCAAATAAAGAACTTTATAGTATAGTGTGAGAAATCGCCTCAGGTGCACTTCAAGGCATCAGACAAAGCTTCGCGCATCAGATGAACATCAGATAGAAATCCCTTGCACACTCAACAAATGGATTAGAAATAACAAGGTAGAGTGATAAAACACTAAGCTACAAATGACGATACATCAAGAAGATAATGGATGATGACAACACATCAAATAAGAAATGTATGGATGGTAAAACATCAAATAACAAATGTATGGATGACAATACATCAAGACATAAATGGTGACACATCAGATATGGAGGATGAAACATGTTGAAACATGATACAAACGGAAATGGATGATAAAACATCTGACAAGAAAGATATGGATGATAAAACATCAAATATGCATGCATGAATGATAATACATCAAGGCATGGATGACGATACATCGTATATGAAAGATGGATGAACGAGACATCATATAAGAAATGTATGGATGGTGAAACATCAGACATAGATGATAAGACATCAGATGAAGCATGTATAGATAACAATATATCAGGACATGGATGACAATACATCAAATGAAAATGGATGAGCGAAACATCAGATAAGAAATGTATAGATGGTGAAACATCAGATAAAGCATGGTGAAACATGATATAAGTGGAAATAGATGACAAAACATCGAACAAGAAAGATATGGATGATAAGACATCAAATATGCATGCATGAATGGTAATACATCAAGGCATGGATGACGATACATCATATATGAAAGATGGATGAACAAAACATCAGACAAGAAATGTATAGATGGTGAAACATCAGACATATATGATAAGACATCAGATAAAGCATGCAAAAGCATATATGCACATGGTGCGAGAGAGAAGTAGAGTGAGCGGAGATGATACCTAATGGAGAAGGTCCGTTGCCTCTTCAATGCGCGCATGATAAGAAAAATCTTCATAAAGCATCCTTGTTTCCCTTGGTGATGAGTATCCCTCTTTGGTCTTGTCTTGATCATCCCATAATCAAGCATCCAGGTTGTATCGTAATCGATCACGAATCCATGGCAATAACAACAACGAAATGAGTATTGTGGCAATAACTAAATGATGATTAGAGCATGCGAAGAAAT
Source organism: Vicia sativa (assembly GCA_021764765.1). Classification (NCBI taxonomy): domain Eukaryota; kingdom Viridiplantae; phylum Streptophyta; class Magnoliopsida; order Fabales; family Fabaceae; genus Vicia; species Vicia sativa. Next base: position 69,383,544 of record CM038792.1, read on the forward strand.
GAAATCCTAAGCTACAAAGAAACGAAATTGTAAACTACTTTGATCTATATGAGAATGGGAAAGCAAATTCAAAATTAGAGATGCATAGAATCGACACTACGATAAAAAAACGTCTAGATAGACCAATGATACAAACTAATTGCAATTAATTAAATAACCAATTAGACTAAATCATTTTATTTAATAAAATTAATCTACAAAATAATTAGTTAAACTAAACAAAATATTTTAATCTAATTAAATAATTAAAACAAAATATATTTCCCAATTGTATTTGTCAAAACAAAAGTATTTACAAAATAAAACAAAAGATAACAAAGAAATTTGGCTTGAGTTGAGTGGAAAAAGGGGGTATGCAGTAGCAATTCGCTGGGCCCAGAATGCTTACCCCAAGTTAATCTGCAGGATTCAGTATGCTGAGGTTCCAGGAGTGCATCATAGACTTGCATCTTGGAGCGTCTGATAAGAACTTGGAGGGATCACATGCGTCCGATAGCAATGATGATGAGTTGATGATCATCCAGCAAGATCCAACAATTAGGAAGCGAGGGAGCACAGTGAATGTGGTGAGTACACCTGCATGGAATCACAAAATAACCAAATGGACGGTGACACTTGTCACCGCCGAATTAGCCATTAAACAATGATTAATTAACAAAATAAAATGTTAAACTAATCTTAAATTATAATACACTTTCTGTCTCTCTCTAACTCCCCGCTCTCTCTCGCCTCTCTCTATATTTCTTCAAACATAAACATGTGAAAGCCTAGAAAAAACAAATCAGAACCGATCTGGCACGGTGGAGGTGATGAACATCACGGCGGCGCTGATGAAAATCGACGGCGGCGATGATGAACACACGGCGGCCGGAAATCGCCTTGGGCGGCGGCTTGCTCCGATCTTGAATTTTATTTGATTTTCTGATTTGCCTTGTCCTTCTGAGTACTAATCTGGTGATGGTTTTTGCAGAAACTCCACGATTTGGCTTAGATCTTGAAAGGGGTTTCGGAAACCCTAACTTCTCCGATGATGAAAACCGGTGACGATGATGACGATCTTGGCTCTGAAACGCGGAAATCGAAACGTCTGAGGCGAGGTTAGGCGCTTGATGGCAGCTTGACGGCGGCTTGACGGCGGCCTAGGGTCGCAACTAGCTCCGGTGAGCTCTTTCCAAAAACCTCTCTTCTCTGATTCCTGAATCTTGCAATCTGTTTTATCTCTCTCTCTCATCAGAACTTTATTTCTGAGAATTCATTTTCTGAAGGGTTGTTAGCTTAGGGAAGTGATGATGAATTGTTTGGGGTTAGGTTAGCTTGCTATGTACATGAATGCTTGTTGCGATTTTTTTATGATCTGTGATGGTTTTCTGGGTTTCTCTGTATGCTGCGATTGTTTTCTGGGTTTTCTGAGATGAAGGCTGCTAGGGTTTTGAACAGTCCTCCTTTGATTTCAGTGCAATCAATCCTTTTATATCTCTCCGAACTTGTGTTATTTTCTGATCCTTTGATAAAACAGGTCTTGTGGAATTTCTGTATTGGGCTTAACCATTTTCTGATATTGATTCTGTGGGAATTTTCGTGGCTGTGTTGTTTCCTGATTATTTGTACTTGTTGCCTTTGCTTTTATTTTTTTGGCCATCTGTGATGTTGGACTTTGGCTTCTGACTTTGGAAAATAATTCTGCATTTGGGCTGGAACATGTTATTGTTATGAATTTCGAAATTGGGCTGGAACATGTTGTTTTTTTATATTTTGTATGCTAAATTATGCTTGCTGCCCTCTGCTTTATACACCTCTTTTGTGAACCGAAACCAATCGTGATTTGCAATAGGCGTAGTTAGCTTATGATTGAAAATTCAATTCTGAACTTGTTGGCACCGAATACATGAGACTTTGGCAGCATGAAAATGATAGAAAAACACCCCCTAATTTCCTGATTCCTGAACTACAACCCTAATGATGAGTTGAAAAACCTTTGAGAACTTCTTTTGGAAATCTTTGTTTAAGTTTCTTGATTGATTGCTTGCTAACAATTCTTTTTGTTTTGATTTTCATGTGCTATGATGATGAGAATGGCAAGGCAAAGAAGAGGAATCCGTGGCCTAGCATGAAGCTTGGAGAGGAAAGCCTTGAGAAGATGGAGAAGGCAAGGAAGCCATGGCTATGGAAATTGAAAGTTCGGCCAAGAAAACTTCATAGAATAGCTTTAGGATTTAAGAATTCTGTAAACTCTTGTGTTAACTTGTAATTTGAATTTAAGAAATGCAATTCTTTCTTCAACCATGTAAATTAGCTTGTAAACTTTGTAGAATTTGGGATGAATGAATGCAACAAACTTTGGATGAAAATTTGGATATGATCCTCTCTTCTCTTCTTTTTTTTAGAGCTCGAAACTGTGAGAACAACTTAGATGAAAACATGACTTGATTAAAAAAGAATGAAGATTGCTTGGAATTTGTGGAGAAAACAATAGAAACTTTGTAGAAATCTTGCAAGAATTGCAATCAAACTTTGAATGGTGTATTAGAATTTAGGAGAAATATCCATCAAATTGCCTTAAAGCATGGTGCTTGGAAGCAAGATCCAATTCTCAACTTTTCCCACATCTTCAAATTTGCCAATATGGGACGCCTCTTAATCAATGATACAAAAGAACCAAAATTCTCTTCAAACGCCTTCTTTAAACTCACTTCTAACAAACTCAAGAAATGCACTCTAAAAGCCCAACAAATTCACCTTTCTCGCATGATAAACTTCGATATTCCTCTTTAAAATCCATGGCCCAATAAGTAGCTCCAAATCTGTTTAATCATGGAAAACCTTGATAGTGCCTCAAGAATTACATCAATAAAGCCGTCAGATACCTCAATGATCTGAAGTCCGTGCACAAGAGCCATTGGGTAAGAAAATGAGAATTACTTTGAAACACTTGCAGTTGTAGCTCATCGGACGAAACAGAGAATCAATTAATGTATCCCGAATTAGAAGAAGCCTTGGTGACTGAATAAACAGAAGAGTACGAGAACATGAGAGCCATCTTGGACTGATTAGCAATACAACCAAATTCCGCAGCTAACAGAGAAAACCTGTAAGATAAGAAAAACCTTGATCCCACACAGTGCATGAATGCAATGCAATATGATGTTTATGAAGAAACATAAGCCTAAATCAAGAGGGTAATTTTTGGGGTGCAACACTTATGCGACTAAACTATGACAATTATTGTACTTACGCGGGTTGAATATGAATATGAGACCTCTAGTAGTGGCATTTGAATTAACACCTCGTAACTTTGTCTAATTTCATTTACGTTGGTTGAATAGAGATATGAGACCCTTAGTTTTTCATGTGAGAAATAAAAGCCCTAAGATTTAAAGCATTTATTGTTCATAAATGTAATGTAATTTCATTTTAAAATTTTAAGGTTCACACATTTTTCTCATGATTATGCATTATATAATTTGATTTAATAAAAATAAATGTCATATTTGAATTCCTCATAAAAGTTACTATGAAAAAATCTACCCACATGCCATATTTTCTTCAAACATTCAGAAGTAATATTGGTCATGGAAGAGAAATTCGTAAGAAAGATGATGAACATTGCGTGTAACACCCCTTCTAATTTCTCCGTGATTTATATATTTTTAATCAGAGTTTTAAACATAACGACAAGGGCGTCACAATTTTAAGAATTTAAAATAACAAAACAATTATCATGCCTTTCACTGAAGAACTTATTAAATAAAACAAAACCAATGATTATGTTTATACAGCGGAAAGATAACATAAAATCCGAAATAATTCAATCAATAATTATTCCCAACATAATTCAAAATAACAAGATTAAATCCATAAAACTCCAAAACGATCGTTCCCCATTGTTACAACTACCAGAGCATGACACTGACACGCGGACTACCTAAATAGCACAACTCTATAAGCTGTCCTCACCAATTCCCAAGCAGCCAATCACTTCGAATCTGAAATCATTAAAGTAAGGGTGAGATTTTATCAAGATTAAAATGCATTATACATTTCTTCAACACAATAAAACAACCAATTCGTTATTCCACCCTCATTACATCCTCAGAATACAATTCATAAATACAATCACACATTCATTGTACATACAACAACGATTAATGCAATTATAACACTAGAAATCATCCTAGCATGTTATAATTACATATGCAATGCAGACTCAAATGCATGTGGTACCAATCGTGAACCAAGTCCACACTCTGTTCCGCTTACACCTCGGAAAACAACATCAATCAAAAATTCGCCCATACATCACCGGGTCAAGAATCTAGCCTCACCACCTCTATCTATTAGGTACGGTTATTGGCCCTACAAGTTCAATTCCGCACAATGGTAATGAACCATTACCAAAATGCGCATGCATGCACATTAGAAGCATGCAACAATTCAAACAAGGAATAGAATCATACAACATCATTCCAATTATAGTCAATAACAACAACATATGGTAACAGAATTCATGAACATGTAATGTTAATCATAACTCATGGAATTAACACACTGCACATTTACTCAACAAATAATTCACAAATTCACAACGAGTTCTTATTACGGAAGCCAAAATAATTCTTCTAGATCTCAATTATTGGTTCTGAAATTATTCTTATTATATAGTACTCGTTCTAAGCTTTCCAACGATACCAAATACGCCTAAATCGGAGCTACGGTCGCAAAGTTATGATCGAAATTGTTCTTAGAAAAATCATACCCATTGTTGTCCAACTTAGGTCGATCCATAAGCTCATGTGTCAATACATGGGCTGCTTGTATCGACACATAGAACGTATGCATCGATGCATACAGTTAAAATCCTGTATTTTTAAAAATCTTTTCAGTATGTATCGATGCATAAGCCTATGCATCAATTCATAGACTGCATGTGTCGACACATGCTTCGTATGCATCGTGCATACATGTAAATTTTCTGCATTTTTAAAAGTTACTTCAGTATGCATCGATCCATACACATCTTGTGTCGATGCATAACTATGTTTGTTTGGCTTATGGGTCGATGTATGGCTCTATGAGTCGATGCATAGCTTTCCAACGCTTCTGGTTTTCAAAGTTTATTCTGCTTGCATCGATACATAAGGCTATGTGTCGACCCATACTGTTGCTTTTTCATCAAAAATTCAGTTTTCTCCACTGTTACGAATTTCCATTAATTCCAATCATCATCAAACTTCATATTATCACCAAAACAGAATTAATTCATGAAATTTCACATACTTTCGATCACAGGAACATGTTTTCTAATTAACCTAGAATCGTTCCACATCAATTTAATCATTCTTAACAATTCCGACATTAAGGAATACAACATTCCATAAAGAGGATTTGCAGTGCCAAAACGGGGCACTTGTGGGATTTCATTCGTAGTCATCATGGCCCCTGGACTCACCAGTTGAGTCTGAGGAATAGGTGCAATGACTGTAGTCTACACTGAAATAGGTGGTGGAGGTAATGGTGCAACCTGAGAAACTACTGGATCTGTCGAACTTAATGTTCGTGACGGAACTTCGTCAACATTGTTGTTAGTCATCCTGGGTGTACGTCTCTTAGTTGGTGGTTTATTATACTCTTTGGTTAAACTCCCACTTCTAAGTCTCACACTTATGAAATCTAACAATATACACTTAGCGTTGGTCCCACCGGGTGTGCCAATTTGTTCACTGTGGAAAATGGTAAATAGTCGTTGGTTCTCCCAAAGTCCTAAAACTAAGGGTTACTTGCAAGATCGACTAGTTGATCTTAAGACATGTGCTAAGGTTTTTTGATATTATACTAGTTCTGTCGAAATCCTTATCTAAGAAACGGTTTTCTAATACTAAGGGAACAAGTATAATGGCTTTCCTCACTATGGTTAGACTCGACTGACTGGTGACTCGCGGCCGACAGAATGAGCCTAAATGAAACAATTAACAACCTGATTGCTCACAATATAATTTTACCAACTATGGTGACTCGTGACCGACAGAAGGCTTGTGAACTTCAGAGTTGTTTTAAACGAAGTAAGTGTCGATTGACTCTTTTTTTAACTCGAAACTTGTAACGAAAAGAGAATCAACATAAACGATAATGCAAAGAGATTGCTGAAAAGTAAATAAAATGAAAGTAAAAGTTTCAGAAGAAATGACTGAAATGTAAAGGTTTTGCATTGAAATAAATGTGGTGATTCACGTACATCAAGCACTCTTCAACTCTTTGATTCATTACGCTTGGAATGAACAGAGTTCTTGCAAGTGATTTGATTATACAAGTGAACACACAAAAATTACATTGAAACTACTTATTTATAGTATTTACAAAGTAACTGCCTAGAAGAAATCGACGGGTGACATTTTAATCTCAAGGTAACCGCTTCACCAGATGTTGCCACCTATTTAGCGCTTAAACGAGTTATAAACTACTGGCAACTGCTTAGAGATTTTGAATTTTGAATCTTCCCGCTTCTAACTAAACACCAACCGCTTATGGTTTGCTTCGATGTGTTCCCTCTTTGACAAATAAAAACAACGAAATTCTTCTAAGTTCATAATCCTCTATGATCGACAAGACCAAGTTCGACCATTTCCTTCACTTTACACGTCTTGGTCGATTCGACCAATTTCCATATTTTTAACACATTCTCTTCGTGGTCGACTCCAAGATAACTTGATATTATCTTTGAACATTGTTTTCTTAATATGCCAAAATCAAACTTTCAAACACTTTGTTCTCAATTTTTAAAGGGTCTTTATTTCAGAAAGTCACTCGTAACTTGTGAGAACATCTACATTTTATACACGTGCTTGAATACCTTGAGATTTTTCTAGGTAACAATATGGAATAACTAAAATTGCTACAAAATTTTCACATAAACTTCATTACTATAATAAAACTCGACACCAAAATTCTATGAACCTAAAACAAACAGGATCAGAAAAACCTCCAAAATAGACTAAATTCACACCTAAATTACAATTATATTATTAGACTCCTTAAACTTAAGCATATACAAATGTATTTACCACACAAATGTCTTTGAACAGTTTAACAACAGTATAATAATGCATTATGTGTTACATGGCCAAAATGACCTGGATCTCAGGAAGTTCATCAGCAATGTGAAACTTCATGACGTTGAACGTGTTAGACACACACAAAAGAAAATTTCCTAAATGAATGAGTAAGATATTAGTGGTGATAAAATAAAACATAACATTATTGTGAAATAAACCTTACTTATTGCTAAAGAGCAATTAAATGAAAGCTGACATACCTTGCTCCTTGATCTTGGAAATTTGTAAAACCGTAACAGTTGGAATACATGATTCCTTTCTACCACTGTAGTATTCATTGAACTACATTGCATATCCCTCCCACAAAGTCCAATTCAAACAGGTGTTACTACGGATTAATAAGTAGAGATAGTTGCATGCTATTAGACGATGATTGGGAAAGTTAAACATATACCAAGACCGTGTTATACGAAAACAAACCTCAGATCCTTCAACACTAAATTGATTTGTTGTTTTTTACTACCGCTCTATAATTGAGTGTACCCTATATCATAGCCAAACCAATAACGTCTACATAATGGAGGAAATAAAGTTAAAAAAGTGATGTGTCAAGCAAACCAGTTATTTCATCTACCATTCCATTATGACCTATGGACGAACATACCTATCAAAACATCATGTTTCCATTTGTCAGTGATGTTATCAGCAAAAGGTTTGAACTATAGTGGTTTATGAGGGATTTCATGTTTGTTTTTTTCAGAAACTGATGTACCACCTATAAATGTCACTGAATATTTGTGCTCCGAAAGCTTGAACAAAACACCATTCAACGACACCTGAAAATTAGAAATAGTATACATGTCGTTGACCATTATGACAGAATCGTACAATTTGGCTACAACATTTGGCACCCTGACATGTATGTCTGAGTCCTAATAGAAAAACAAACATGCCCTGGGTGCCTGTTTGAGACCATACAGGGCTTTGTGAAGCTTGCAAACCATGGTGGGAGAATTAGTTTTAATGCCAGGGGGTTGTTCCATGTAAACTTCCTCCTGAAGAATGCCATTCAAGAAAGCATTATTCACATCCAGTTGGGTAAGACACCACTTTTTGGAGATGGCAATGGTTAAAACAACTCTTACAGTTACAGGTTTCACAACAGGTGAAAAAGTTTCTGTAAAATCAAAACCATGCTGCTGGTGGAAACCCTTTGCCACTAACCTAGCCTTGTACTTGTTAATACTGCCATCAGGATTTTGCTTTATCCTGATCACCCATTTGCACCCTATAGCTTGTCTGTTTGGAGGAAGAGGAGTAAGTTCCCAAGTGTGATTTCTGAGCAGAGCATCATACTCCTCCTGCATAGCTGCAACCCATTTGGGATCTTTAAGGGCAGTTTTGTAGGAGGAGGGTTCCAGTTCAGTAAGCAGAAGAGTGGGATGCAGTTTAGGCTTCACAATGCCATTTTTGCTCCTAGTGGTCATAGGATGACAGTTGTGAGAAGGAGGAACAGGAAGTTTAGAACTAACACTTGAGGACTCGGAGACACTCGGAGTGTTAGTTGCATAAGGTGAAGATGGATTATTGGTGGGAGATGAAGCAGAGGCAGCAGCAATTAAGGGTGCAGGTGCCAGAGGGACAGCAGTAAGAGGAGCAGGTCTAAGACAAGGTAAAGATGCAAGACCACTGGGAAAGGTAGAAGAAAAGGAGCTGGAAGTGGAAGAACCAGATGTGGTGGCAATAGAGGGAAACAAAGAGGGATAAGGGAATCTATGCTCATTAAAGAGCACATCCTTGGAGATAAAGATTCTGCCAGTTGGTGCAAGACATTTGTATCCCTTATGTTGAGAAGAATATCCTAGAAAAATACATTCCTGAGTGTGGTAATTGAATTGCTGAGCAAAATAAGGCCTGAGATGTGGGAAGCAAGCACATCCAAAGGCCCTCAAAAATTTGTAATCAGGAATATGTTTGTAGAGCATGAAATAAGGTGATTTCATCTCTAGCAGGGGAGAAAAATACATTCCTAAGTGTGGTAATTGAATTTTTGAGCAGAATAAGGCCTGAGATGTGGGAAGCAAGCACATCCAAAGGCCCTCAAAAATTTGTAATCAGGAATATGTTTGTAGAGCATGAAATAAGGTGATTTCATCTCTAGCAGGGGAGTTGGCATTCTATTTATAAGGTATGCTGCAGTTAAGAAAGCATGATCCCAGAACTTGAGAGACAGATTAGCTTGAGCAAGCAGAGCAAGGCCTGTTTCAACAACATGCCTGTGCTTCCTCTCAACAGAGCCATTATGGTGATGTGTGTGTGGGCAGGCAAATCTATGAGCAATGCCTTTTGTGAGAAACAGATTGGTGAGTGCCTTGAACTCACCTCCACCATCTGTTTGGACAACTTTCAACTGTGTGGAAAACTGAACCTCAATAGCATTAAGAAAGTGTGTGAAGGTGACCATAACTTCAGACTTCAATTTAATAGGAAACACCCGAGTATATCTTGTAAAGGCATCAACACATGTAAGCAAATACTTATATCCACTGCTAGAATCCATAGGAGCTGGTCCCCATACATCAACAAACATTAAATCAAAAGCTCTAGTGTAAGAGGTGTGTGAATGTGTGCTAGGCAGCCTATGTATTTTTCCTAAGCAGCAAGGAGTACAAAAATCCAAAGGAGATATGTGAGGTACAGGAATTTGGCAAAGTTGCAGGATAGACTTCAAAGCTTCATGATGAGGGTGGCCAAACCTATTGTGCCACATAGAGTAAGCTGAAGATTTAGGCAGACTAGATTGCACAGAAGCCTTGGTCACATTGTTAACAGCAGCTACAGAAGAAGGAAAGGATGACTTGGAGGCTGACTGAAGAGAACCAAAAGTATACAAGCCATCTTTATTCAGAAATCCTTGAAGCACAATACTGGCATCATCCTGAGATTTTACAAAGCACTTATCAGAGTGAAATTCAAAGAAAACTCTGTTGTCCTTAGCAAACTGACTAACAGACAACAGGTTTTTGGTGATATCAGGCACAAGTAAAAGCTTGCTGAGAGTGAGAGATGTGTGTGCTTTGTGAGGTGAGTGAAATGTGGCAGTGCCAATGGATGTAATAGGCAGACCTTGGCCATTACCAAGTAAGACTTGGTCAGTACCAGGGAGTGTGACACTTTCAGACAAATAGTCAGCATTATTGGTAACATGATGTGTAGCACCTGAGTCAGGGTACTAGGGCTGAGTTGCTTGAGGACAACCAGCTTGAACAAGAAAACATGTGCCTGTGAAGTGAGCTTGTGGCTGGTACATGGCAGCTGGAACAGCACCAAGAGCAGGACCTCTGGGAGTTTGTGATATAGCAGGTTGCAGCCACTGGTTTGGAGTAGGCACTTGTGCAGTGGGAGGAGCTGAGATCCACTGATTGAAACCACCAGTTGCAGGAACCTGAGGCATGCCAAGATTAATCCACTGATTCCAAGGAGGCCTCTGAGTTGCAGGCATCATAGAAGAGTGCCTGTGATAGCAGATGCTAGCATCATGACCAGGTTTAACACAAATTTGACAGTAAACTCTGGTTCTGCCACCATTCCTACCTCCTCTGCCACGATTGTGCCTTCCACCACGAAATCCACCACGAGCTTCACCATAGGCAGGAGTTTCTGAGTACTGCATCACATTGGAGGCTTCAGTAGTGCCTTGAGAGACTGTGTTTGTGTGACCAACTGGAGCAGTTTGAGAAACATTAACAGAGAGAGGCTCAGAAAGCGTGGCTTTCTTAGATTTCTCCAGCTTGGCCTCATGAGCAAGAAGCATCGATTCAGCCTCAATGATAGGGCACAGTGTGGCACGATACTGAATGATTGAAGCTAAAGCATTATACTCCTCAGGTAAACCATCCAGAATAGCTTTAAGTTGATCTTTATGCGAAATAGGATCATCAATGGATTCCAGGATATCAACTATCCTTTGAATACGAGTAAGATAGACAGAAATAGATTTATCACCTTTGGTGATGGATTTCAGTTCTGAGCGAAGGTGTCTGGATTTCGCATTGGTGTGCGCAAAGATGTTTTGATGAATCTCATCCCAGATCTGATGAGAATGGACGCAGCGAATCACACGAGGGAGAATCGCGTCAGATAACATGGTGAGGAGCCACGTGAAGAGCAACGAATCTTGCTGCTCCCAATCGAGAAACTCAGGATTCTCCTTATCGGCGGCGCGATCGAGATCTGAGAGGAATCGCGGCGGAATAATTGGATTAACAAGAAGACGATGAAGACGATGCGTGCGTATGATACCTTTGATTTGTTGCTTCCACGATCTGAAGTTGTTTTCATCAAGCTTCAGTGTGACGTGTTGCGTAAACGTTTTGAAGGCGTTCTTCCGATTGAAGAAAGGCGAAGCATCATCGCGCACCACCGCGCTGCGAACGGTGTTGTCGGAGCTATCGTCGTCGAAAGCCATGAGAGAGGATCAAGAAGCTCTCGATACCATAATAGAAATGTAGAAGGAGAGGAAAGAAAAGCAGTTGAAACTAATTTTGTATTTCACAAAGTTGGTTACAATAGGGGGTAGAATTAGGTTTATATAGAAACCTAGTTACAATATCTACCTTACAGTATATGTAATGGAAATGTATTTCTATACTGTATTATATTACTCTAATAAATTAGTGATAAGAAAACATACACAGTCGTCCCTCTCAGCCGCCTGCTGCAACAGACTTTTGTGTTGTGTCGTCATATCTTCATATGCTTGACCAATAGTCTGCATCAAAGAGTTTATTGCTGTTGCACCCCAAAATTCGCCCTCTTCATTTTATTTATAAATAATTGGCTTACACTTAATTAATAGGTGCATCGTATACATATCATTCATGCATTGATCGTGGGTTCGAGATTTTTCAATCGTATGAATCTGTACAATTCTAAAGAAGAGGTTTGGTTCTCAAAAGTTGAATATTTGAGGTTCTGTCAATTCGAGTGTCATTTCAATACGCAAGCGTGTCCAGAAGTTTCTGATTCTTATCTCGCGAGTTTTGGTATTTTGATCGCCTATCAGGTGGATATTGATTGCAGTCTCGAGCTACAGTGTGTTGTGGTCGGATATTTGAGCCCAAATTGATTCTACGGTCTTCTGTGAGTGGTGAAGTGTCAGTATACGACTTATCGATCCGCGCGATTTATCAGAAAATCAAGAACGGACGGTTAAAAAGATATTTGAGTGCATGTGTCAAAAGGTCAACAAAAGTCAAAGTTTGACCAGGCGGAATTTCGGGTCAAAATTATGGTCAAAAGTCGACATTTAAGAAAATGCGATCATTTGTTGAGAAAAATCGGAAGAATCGGGTGAAAATGAGGTTTTCTTGCATTTTTCTAAGTTTTAAATACTTTATGTTCACGGAGCCATGTTGCCGCATCCGTATCTTGCCCGTCTGTGGTCAGAAATTTGTGAATTGATTGTCGTTGGAAAGAGCGTATTTCGTACTCCGACTTTGTCCCTGTGAAGATTTTTCCAGAAATGCCCGGATTTCGAGTTATACGGCTCCGAAATTTGAAGTTCATAACTTTTGAAGTTTTACACTTAGTAAAATTTTGAGTGTTCTTAACATATTCAAGCGCTCGACTTCAGAGACATTTTACACGTGTTTTGAGGCGTCGATTCGGGTCGAGTTCAAAATCAAAGTTGTTCATTTAGTGGAAATCTAAACCTTTGCTGAAGAAATCGAATCCATTCAGGAAACGGATCAAAAATTACGGAGCTCGGAAGTTACGGTTTATCTTTTCTCAAAATTCAACACTTAGAAATATTTTGAAGTGTTTGTTTCTATGCTCATGCTGACAGTTTCAGGATCGATTTTATCATAGTTCGTTGCTCCGAATCGAAAAATATTCAACTGGAAAGTTGTTCATCTCGCGGCTATATAAAACTTTGTTGAAGGAGTAGATTTCATTAGGGACTCGAATCGGAAATTATAAAGCTCAGAAAATAAGAACTCATTATGTTTGCATCGTATCGAACGGTTTTGTGCACATGTTCAGGGCTGTTTTCGTCAATGATTCGGTCGCCGCACGAAGAAATTCCGAACACGAAAGTTTGAGTTCGTAATTCCATCTACAAGTTCCATTTAGAAACTTTTCCGTTTCGGATGACGGAGCGGAAGATACGGAGCACCGTAAGTGACAGCATGAAGTTGCCAAAATGCAAGACAGCATACACATTTCTTGCCAAGCTGTGGACGCATTTCATCGAACAGTTTTCGTGCGTATGTTCGGAGCTGTTTTCTCGTCGATTCGTTCGCCGCACGGAAAAACTCTGAACACAAAAGTTGGAGTTTGCCGTATACTCTACAATTTTTATTTAGAAACTTTTTCATTTCGGACGTCGGAGCTGGGAGATACGAAGTGCCGTAAGTGGTAACTTGAAGTTGGAAAATTGCCGCAAGCCATGCACCAGACTTGCCCAGCCAGGCCAGGCATTTTATCGAACACTTGCATTGCAATTTTCAAACACTTTTTTCTCCATGATTAAGGCTTCGGTTGGATTTTCGTCGAACTATGGAGTTGTTCTATGTCATGCGAGCTTTCCAACGGTATCAGGTTTGTGTCGCTTGGTCAAGTATTGAAGAAGTTATAAGACCTTAAATTCGTGGGAAAAACATGCGGCGAACTTTTGCCGTCGTCGCCGTTATTTTGATAATTATGATCTCATCTTCAGGTCCATTTTTAAGCATGTTGTGAGAATCGGTTCGAAAAATTTTGAACACGGAAACTGTTCACGGAAGGATAGTCTACGACTTTTGTCTTTCGACTTTGTTTCGAAAAGGCTTGTATTCCGAGTTATGAGTTTGCAAAGTGAGTGGTATAACCATTTTTCTTAGATTGGTCTTGACGAGGGAAATTTGGCAATGCGGAAAAACTCTCGCACGCTACTGTTATTATCACCACCTCACACTTCACTCATTTTCGGTCCACACAGTAACAATCATAACAAAAACTCTTCACTTCTTTCACCCAAAAAACAATCTTTCCCTCTTGCTAACAACCCTCATTCTCTCACACCACCTTCATCCACTTTCTTTCACTCTCTTTCAACAAACCACAAAAACTCCTCTCATTCTTTTTTTTCTTTTCACTGTCACTCTAATCTAACAAACCCATAACCGTAACAACTTTTCACTCTCCTTTCCCTTCACTGCATAATGATCAATACCAACAACCATCATTTTCGCTCCCTCACATTTTCGTCACGGTCAATCTCCTCTCAACCCACTAACAGTAACCTCCAACCTTCTTCTCCCTCGCCATGACTTTCTCCCATACACTCAATCTTCTCTCATCTTCAACAACGTCACTCTCTCTCCACGAACCTCACGCACCTGCTTCTCCTCCTTCTCTCTCTTTTCACCTCACAACCGTGTAACAACCTGTAACAAACCGTTTTCGTTCTCTTTTCATCATCAGCAACCGTCTTCCTCTCGTCTTTTATTCAGCTCACGGCGGCCATAACAGAATTGCTCGCCTCACGTTCACTCCCGATTCTCTTCTTTTCCTACGCGAACAGGACTTCTCCTTTCTTTCCCTCGCGCTAACCTCCGCCACTTGTTGTCATCACATCGCCGTGGCCGCGACAGTATTCCTCGCGGATTAGCATCATGACCCTCAGCAATCGGACAAGCTCTGAGTTTATTTCTCAGAGCTGCACATCTTCTTGCAGCAAGATCATCGGCGTCAAGATCCGAGGAGTAGGATATAGAAGTATTCCGAAGAAATCTTCACTCGTGCGGTCTTCAACAAGTAAGTTTATGGAACTTTTCTTTTATCCTGTAAAGTCTTGTGATTAAGACCTGTAAATCGCATCTATGAGTTCTTGCTCACCGGAATTCGATCCAAACGCTGGTAGTAAGGCAAAAACGGGTCAGGACATTTTTCCGGATCTGGTTTTAATCTGGATTTCCTTGTTGAAGATGCTCGGATGATCGAATTCGAACCATGGATCCGTGATCCACGCCAAAAATCCGAATCAGAACATGCCAGTTTCGTTCGTTTCTGGCTGTATTCTCGATTTCCGGCTGCCGGCGAGACGAAAGGGATGACCGGCGATAGCTGCTCCGGCGATGTGTTGTGGTTGCCCTATGCGTGTCTCTCAACGATTGGATCATGCTTTTCTTTATGTTAGCCGTTCAGATCCTGCCACGTGTCGTGCTCTTTTCATTTCAAAAAAAATAAAATCTGTTTATTTTATAATGGCTGATTGATATAAGTATGTAGTATACATAATGTTAAAATGTGACATTATATTTAATTAAAATCTGAATAATAAAATAATAATAATAATAATATAAAATCTGAGTTTTATTTAATCTGGGAACAATTGATTTAATGTTAATATACATGGAATAAAACGTGACAATGCCATGAAAGTAAATGTGACACATAAATAACCTGACCAAAAAATAATAATGGTAATTGGACTTAAGCCAAAAAATCTGAATGCATTGGACCAAAAATAATAACGATTGGACTTAGACAAAAAATACAGAAACGGGCTTAGCGAATTCCTTGCTCATACTCCCTGTTTTAGGCCCAGAAAAAGTTATAACATGGTTTAGTTCAATCTAGAATTCAGTTTCACACCCCCTGCTTTTATGTATCATAAGTTTTTGACATTGTTCGATTTCGATTCCGATTTCGATTTCGATTCATTTGACATGTAAAAATTATATATAAAGACATATTCCGATATTTTAGGACATTTGAATATTTTTGACATTTTTTTTTAATATTTTTGCAATTAATTCTAGTTCGTTTTTAAATAATACATTTAGATGTTTTTTTTGAATTGATTAATTTAGGAATATAATGTCGTTTCTTCTTTAGAAACTCTAAGATATTTCTTATACCATCTGATTATGATTGAAAGTATACGTTACCTTAGTGTTGTAAGTAAGATTTCAAATTTATTTTTGATATTCCGATTTCATTGTAAATAATCATTTTTTTTGCGTTTTATGCTTTATTCAAGAGCCGCATTGCAATTTCTGACATTCTGTTTTGTATGCGAGGTACACGGAGCGTTATACTGTTGATTTGGATGTATAAAATCCATATTTTTATGTTGTACACACGTTTGTGTGTTTTGTATCTGTTTGTCTGGATTATGATCTTGCGCAGGTGTATTTGATTCAGATGTGTATGACACACATTCTGATTATGCTTTTTGTGTCTCTGCATACTTCTCACCGGATTTTCTTATTGCATGCCAGCATTACTTGAAGTTTTCCGGAGTATTTCTATAGCTTGCGTGCTCTTCGGATTTAATATCCGTCGGGTATTTATTCTATTTTATTTATTGCATTTCTTTACCGCTTTTCTAGAGAGCATGAGAAGTAGGATTTTACTGCTTTCCTTGCCATGAGAAGTAGGAATAGAGATGTATGAAGGGGCTTCCGTAGTTGGAGCATGTTCAGGAACCTCTCTGGTTTATTTAAAGACCCGTTTAGGGCGATTCTGGTTGCTAATTGTGTTTGGTTTGTTTTAAATCCTCCATCTGCATAGGGAGGTAATTTTCAGTAAGTGTTTACATTTGTGCTTGCATAGGTCAGAGTGGTTAGGACACTCGACGTGGTACCACTAGGCGAAGTCCCGCTTTTTATATTTTCTGCTATCGAGTCTTTGATATATGGGCAAGCCGGAAGGTAGGGTCCGCAACCAACCCCCGCACAGTTCTAGTCCGTGTCAGCTCAGCACACGCGAATCGTGTTGCTTCCTTTGTCGAGTCAATAATAAAAGTGGCAAGAGTTCTCTATTCTGACTCTCCACACTTTCATGGGGTTCGCATTTATTGCAGAACTCGCACCATTTGCTCTTCAACAAGAATTGGATGTGTCGGCTCCTGGTTGACTCACGGTATGCTCGTTACTGTCGAGGCTATGGGACTTCCTCCTTTTCCTGCGCTTGTGTGCCATTTGTTTGTTTGCATTGCATTGTTTGTGTGCTTCTGCCAAAGCATTTGTTTGCTTCATCCCTTTTGTCGCTTTCGACTCTACTTTAGTTAGTGATTCGAGATGGACATAGACTTAGGTTGTAAACATTTTCCCTCCTGTTTGTCATCTCCGACTCCATTCTAGCTGGTGATTCGAGATAGACATAGATCTAGGTGGTAAACCTTTGCATGTTCCTTTAGGATTCTCTCGACTCTACCTTAGTTAGTGATTCGAGTTAGACCTTAGGATGTAATCCATGCATGATGACATTAGGGATAGCATTAGATAGTTTCCCTTGATTGTTTTCATTTTTCTGTTGCATACTTGCATGTAATAAAACTAAAAAAATTGTTTTCTTTTCCCTTTTTGCAAAATAAAAACACTTAATAATGGTTCAAACTCCTTTTTCAAGGTAAAAACAACCAACCAAATGCAAACTTTTTGCCTACGGGTTTTCTTTTGTTTTTTTAAAATTATTTTCATAATTAAAAAACACATAACCCATCAAAACATGTGAGCCGAACTACGGCGCTCTGACTTTCCCATTGCACGCGGGAATACGTAGGCATCTTGTCACGGGGATCGATCGAGCAAACTTTATAAATACTTCCTTCTTTTCCCTGTGTTTTCTTTATTTTCTTTTCTTTCACATGCATTCTCTTTCAGCATTCAGATGTAGCAATTAAGCAGTAAATAGATATAAACACACCCATTAGATTGAAAATAGAAGTGGATACCGTAGAGTATTATGGGCGCGTGGGGTGCTAATACCTTCCCTTCGCGTAATAGATTCCCTTACCCTATCTCTCGGTCGCAAGACCGTGCCTTATCCCTTTCAAGTTTTCGCGATGCGTTCACCTTTCTCCTTTTGCTAGATAAAAAACGTTCGATGGCGACTTCATTGATATAGTTATCGGATGATGTTCAGCCGGTTGTTTCAATTGTGTTATAAGAAAAATCAGTTAAAACAAACGCATCACTAATTACTGTTTTTCAAAGCAAATAAACCTAATAGTTTCAAATTCCATTCATACCTACTAACATATCTTTTTTTTAATTAAACATTATATATAGATAAAAGAAAAAGAAGTACAAAAACTAGGGAGACATAGAGCCTAAACCGAGTAAAACGAAAAAATCAACCACCTAATGGTAATTGTCACATCACGGACCCAATCTAGTGAATCACCGTACAGATACGAAACTAAAATGGAGAAAATGTAATGTGTAAACTGAACTCAAATTTTGAATGGTGAATAAACTCGACCGTCAACACGGTATCAAATTCCTTAACCAACAACTTCCTATTGAAAACAGATCTAACCATTTCTGGTCATTCAAACCGTAGCACTGAAAAGGAAGATGCAAAAGAAACTTCATCGCCAAAACATCACCAAATCTACAAACTTGTATAGTCAATTTTAAACACAAAAATTTCAAAAAATTTCAATAACGGCAACAAAACTTATCAGATCCGAAATTTCAAAGAGAAAACCGGATCCAACAGAAGAACACAAACAAAACTACTCTACAACCAAACGCCAACGGCGCCGGTGACAGAACCACCCGAAAATCACAAAGATTTCGATAAGGTGAGCAGCGATCTACCAGAAGAACAATGAAATGTTGTATAAAAAAAATTGCTTGTAAGGGAAACCTCAATTGCAGATATAAAGGTCTCTGCCTCAGTCTCTTTAACTTTAAAAGCCTCAATCAGCTCCGATTCTATTCTGAAAAGTACGAGACAAAACATGGTCAAGGAGGCATAGTGACAAAAAGGAGGGCAGATAGTAACGTTGTTAATTCATATCATTTGAAAAAGGTCAAATATGAAGAAAAAAAAAAGTTCATGCTTAACAAAATGAATAACATTGCTTCCATTTGGATAAATCAATACTAGCAAGAGTGTGCTAAACTCACTGCACCCATCAAATTATGCATAGAAAAAAACCTTTCACTTTCAGCAAGCTGGGCCCTTAAATTCTTGTTGTCAGAAACATTTCTTCACCGTATCTTCTTCCCAGTGTTTCCCGCCGATAGCCAAGTTCATTTTCATATTCTCTAACTTTTGGCAAGCTGAAATCAAGTTTTTGCATATTCAGAATCAATCATTCAAGTAGACAAAAAAGGAAAATTTACATCTTGTACCAAAGAGAAACAGCCACGGGCAGGTGCTTGACAAAACTCTAACTAGTGAACAACCTCAATCATACCTTTCGATAATCCTCACGTCATACGTATCCGAACAAATTCTAGCTTTGGTTTCGCTGTAGCTTTTCAATCTGTAACAACACAACTAAATGAGTTGTTTGAAGATTATTACCGACAATATTGAAAATTTTAAAGTCGGTTTGTATGATTTTATTATTCGAATACAATAGATTCAATTATATTTATTTAAATTAACAAATCACATAAACATGATCAGTAGTGCATGAACATGGAAATTGTAGTTTGTTTGAGCTTAGTTGACTATTGTTAGTTACTATTAACATGGTATCACTAGAACAAAATCGATCCATTTCTTTTTTTATACATCTTTGTTTTGTCGTACTTGTCACTCACACTCCAGCAAGAGTATCACATGCACCACCCTTGCCAACGTTGATCGTCCAAGTTTCATTCTCACAACACATTGGCAAGGGTGGTGCATGTGATACTCTTGCTGGAGTGTGAAAACTGTGACAAGTACGATAAAAACAAAGATGTATAAAAAAAGAATGGATCAGATTTTGTTCTAGTGATACCATGTTAATAGTAACTAACTTAATAGTCAACTAAGCTCAAACAAACTACAATTTCCATGTTCTGCATGCACTACTTGATCATGTTTATGTGATTTGTTAATTTCTGTAATAAATATAATTGAATCTATTGTATTCAGTAACAATAAAATCATACAAGCTGACTTTAAAATTTTCAATATTGTCGGTAAATAATCTTCAAACAACTCATTTAGTTGTGTTGTTACAGATTGAAAAGCTACATAAGGAGAAACCAAAGCTAGAATTTGTTCTGGATACGTATGACGGTGAGGATTATCAGAAAAGGTATGCTGATTTGAGGGTTGTTCACTAGTTAGAGTTTTGTCAAGCACCTGCCCGTGGCTGTTTCTCTTTGGTACAAGATGTAAATTTTTCCTTTTTTGTCTACTTGAATGATTGATTGTGAATATGCAAAAACTTGATTTCAGCTTGCCAGAAGTTAGAGAATATGAAAATGAACTTGGCTATCGAGCAGAAACGCAGGAAAACACTTTGGGTGAAGCAGAAGATACGTGTGAAGAAATGCTTTCTGCCGCTGAAGCTGACAACAAGAATTTAAGGGCCCAGCTTGCTGAAAGTGAATGGTTTTTTTTTATACATAATTTGATGGGTGCAGTGAGTTTAGCACACTCTTGCTAGTATTGATTTGTCCAAATGGAAGCAATGTTATTCATTTTGTTAGCATGAACTCTTTTTTTTCTTCTTCATATTTGACCTTTTTCAAATGATATGAATTAACAACTTTACTATCTGCCATCCTTTTTGTCACTATGACTCCTTGACCATATTTTGTCTCGTACTTTTCAGAATAGAATCGGAGCTGATTGAGGCTTTTAAAGTTAAAGAGACAGAGGTAGAGACCTTTATATCTGCAATTGAGGTTTCCCTTACAAGCAATTTTTTTTGTACAACATTTCATTGTTCTTCTGGTAGATCGCTGCTCACCTTATCGAAATCTTTGTGATTTTCGGGTGGTTCTGTCGCCGTTGGCGTTTGGTTGTAGAATAGTTTTGTTTCGGCGTGTTCCTTCTCTCAGTGTTGGATCTGGTTTTTTCTCTTTGAAATTTCCAGATCTGGGATAAGTTTTTCGACTGCCGTTATTGAAATTTTTTGAAATTTTTGTGTTTAAAATTGATTATACAAGTTTGTAGATTTGGTTCTGTTTTGGCGATGAAGTTTCTTTTGCATCTTCCTTTTCAGTGCTACGGTTTGAATGACCAGAAATGGTTAGATCTGTTTCCTGTTTTCAACAGGAAGTTGTTGGTTAAGGAATTCGATACCGTGTTAACGGTCGAGTTTATTCACCATTCAAAATTTGAGTTCAGTTTACACATTACATTTTTTCCATTTTAGTTTCGTATCTGTACGGTGATTCACTAGATTGTGTCCGTGATGTGACAATTACCTTTAGGTGGTTGGTTTTTTCGTTTTACTGGGTTTAGGCTCTATGTCTCCCTAGTTTTTGTACTTCTTTTTCTTTTATCTATATATAATGTTTAATTAAAAAAAAGATATGTTAGTAGGTATGAATGGAATTTGAAACTATTAGGTCTATTTGCTTTGAAAAACAGTAATTAGTGATGCGTTTGTTTTAACTAATTTTTCTTATAACACAATAAACTCTTTGATGCAGACTATTGGTCAAGCATATGAAGATATGACGACACAACACAAAAGTCTGTTGCAGCAGGCGGCTGAGAGGGACGACTGTGTATGTTTTCTTATCACTAATTTATTAGAGTAATATAATACAGTATAGAAATAAATTTCCATTACATATACTGTACGGTAGATACTGTAACTAGGTTTCTATATAAACCTAATTCTACCCCCTATTGTAACCAACTCTGTGAAATACAAAATTAGTTTCAACTGCTTTTCTTTCCTCTCCTTCTACATTTCTATTATGGTATCGAGAGCTTCTTGATCCTCTCTCATGGCTTTCGACGACGATAGCTCCGACAACACCGTTCGCAGCGCGGTGGTGCGCGATGATGCTTCGCCTTTCTTCAATCGGAAGAACGCCTTCAAAACGTTTACGCAACACGTCACACTGAAGCTTGATGAAAACAACTTCAGATCGTGGAAGCAACAAATCGAAGGTATCATACGCACGCATCGTCTTCATCATCTTCTTGTTGATCCAATTATTCCGCCGCGTTTCCTCTCAGATCTCGATCGCGCCGCCGATAAGGAGAATCCTGAGTTTCTCGATTGGGAGCAGCAAGATTCGTTGCTCTTCACGTGGCTCCTCACCACGTTATCGACGCGATTCTCCTCGTGATTCGCGCGTCCATTCTCATCGATCCGGATGAGATTCATCAATACATCTTTGCGCACACCAATGCGAAATCCAGACACCTTCGCTCAGAACTGAAATCCATCACCAAAGGTGATAAATCTATTTCTGTCTATCTTACTCGTATTCAAAGGATAGTTGATATCCCGGAATCCATTGATGATCCTATTTCGCATAGAGATCAACTCGAAGCTATTCTGGATGGTTTACCTGAGGAGTATAATGCTTTAGCTTCAATCATTCAAGATCGCCACATTTGTCCTATCATTGAGGCTGAATCGATGCTTCTTGCTCATGAGGCCAAGCTGGAGAAATCTAAGAAAGCCACGCTTTCTGAGCCTCTCTCTGTTAATGTTGCTCAAACTGCTCCAGTTGGTCATGCAAACACAGTCTCTCAAGGCACTACTGAAGCCTCCAATGTGATGCAGTACTCAGAAACTCCTGCCTATGGTGAAGCTCGTGGTGGATTTCGTGGTGGAAGGCACAATCGTGGCAGAGGAGGTAGGAATGGTGGCAGAACCAGAGTTTACTGTCAAATTTGTGTTAAACCTGGTCATGATGCTAGCATCTGCTATCACAGGCACTCTTCTATGATGCCTGCAACTCAGAGGCCTCCTTGGAATCAGTGGATTAATCTTGGCATGCCTCAGGTTCCTGCAACTGGTGGTTTCAATCAGTGGATCTCAGCTCCTCCCACTGCACAAGTGCCTACTCCAAACCAGTTGCTGCAACCTGCTATATCACAAACTCCCAGAGGTCCTGCTCCTGGTGTTGTTCCAGCTGCCATGTACCAGCCACAAGCTCACTTCACAGGCACATGTTTTCTTGTTCAAGCTGGTTGTCCTCAAGCAACTCAGCCCTAGTACCCTGACTCAGGTGCTACACATCATGTTACCAATAATGCTGACTATTTGTCTGAAAGTGTCACACTCCCTGGTACTGACCAAGTCTTACTTGGTAATGGCCAAGGTCTGCCTATTACATCCATTGGCACTGCCACATTTCACTCACCTCACAAAGCACACACATCTCTCACTCTCAGCAAGCTTTTACTTGTGCCTGATATCACCAAAAACCTGCTGTCTGTTAGTCAGTTTGCTAAGGACAACATAGTTTTCTTTGAATTTCACTCTGATAAGTGCTTTGTAAAATCTCAGGATGATGCCAGTATTGTGCTTCAAGGATTTCTGAATAAAGATGGCTTGTATACTTTTGGTTCTCTTCAGTCAGCCTCCAAGTCATCCTTTCCTTCTTCTGTAGCTGTTAACAATGTGACCAAGGCTTCTGTGCAATCTAGTCTGCCTAAATCTTCAGCTTACTCTATGTGGCACAATAGGTTTGGCCACCCTCATCATGATGCTTTGAAGTCTATCCTGCAACTTTGCCAGATTCCTGTACCTCACAGATCTCCTTTGGATTTTTGTACTCCTTGCTGCTTAGGAAAAATACATAGGCTGCCTAGCACACATTCACACATCTCTTACACTAGAGCTTTTGATTTAATGTTTGCTGATGTATGGGGACCAGCTCCTATGGATTCTAGCAGTGGATATAAGTATTTGCTTACATGTGTTGATGCCTTTACAAGATATACTCGGGTGTTTCCTATTAAATTGAAGTCTGAAGTTATGGTCACCTTCACACACTTTCTTACTGCTATTGAGGTTCAGTTTTCCACACAGTTGAAAGCTGTCCAAACAGATGGTGGAGGTGAGTTCAAGGCACTCACCAATCTGTTTCTCACAAAAGGCATTGCTCATAGATTTGCTTGCCCACACACACATCACCAGAATGGCTCTGTTGAGAGGAAGCACAGGCATGTTGTTGAAACAGGTCTTGCTCTGCTTGCTCAAGCTAATCTGCCTCTCAAGTTCTGGGATCATGCTTGCTTAACTGCAACATACCTTATAAATAGAATGCCAACTCCCCTGCTAGAGATGAAATCACCTTATTTCATGCTCTACAAACATATTCCTGATTACAAATTTTTGAGGGCCTTTGGATGTGCTTGCTTCCCACATCTTAGGCCTTATTCTGCTCAAAAATTCAATTACCACACTTAGGAATGTATTTTTCTCCCCTGCTAGAGATGAAATCACCTTATTTCATGCTCTACAAACATATTCTTGATTACAAATTTTTGAGGGCCTTTGGATGTGCTTGCTTCCCACATCTCAGGCCTTATTGTGCTCAGAAATTCAATTACCACACTCAGGAATGTATTTTTCTGGGATATTCTTCTCAACATAAGGGATACAAATGTCTTGCACCAACTGGCAGAATCTTTATCTCCAAGGATGTGCTCTTTAATGAGCATAGATTCCCTTATCCCTCTTTGTTTCCCTCTATTGCCACCACATCTGGTTCTTCCACTTCCAGCTCCTTTTCTTCTCCCTTTCCTAGTGGTCTTGCATCTTTACCTTGTCATAGACCTGCTCCTCTTACTGCTGTCCCTCTGGCACCTGCACCCTTAATTGCTGCTGCCTCTGCTTCATCTCCCACCAATAATCCATCTTCACCTTATGCAACTAACACTCCGAGTGTCTCCGAGTCCTCAAGTGTTAGTTCTAAACTTCCTGTTCCTCCTTCTCACAACTGTCATCCTATGACCACTAGGAGCAAAAATGGCATTGTGAAGCCTAAACTGCATCCCACTCTTCTGCTTACTGAACTGGAACCCTCCTCCTACAAAACTGCCCTTAAAGATCCCAAATGGGTTGCAGCTATGCAGGAGGAGTATGATGCTCTGCTCAGAAATCACACTTGGGAACTTACTCCTCTTCCTCCAAACAGACAAGCTATAGGGTGCAAATGGGTGTTCAGGATAAAGCAAAATCCTGATGGCAGTATTAACAAGTACAAGGCTAGGTTAGTGGCAAAGGGTTTCCACCAGCAGCATGGTTTTGATTTTACAGAAACTTTTTCACCTGTTGTGAAACCTGTAACTGTAAGAGTTGTTTTAACCATTGCCATCTCCAAAAAGTGGTGTCTTACCCAACTGGATGTGAATAATGCTTTCTTGAATGGCATTCTTCAGGAGGAAGTTTACATGGAACAACCCCCTGGCATTAAAACTAATTCTCCCACCATGGTTTGCAAGCTTCACAAAGCCCTGTATGGTCTCAAACAGGCACCCAGGGCATGGTTTGACAGGCTGCATCTTGCCCTTAAAAGCCTTGGTTTCACATCCAGCAAGTGTGATCCTTCCCTTTTCACACTTATTACCTCCAGCTATACCATCTACATGCTGGTCTATGTAGATGACATTATTGTCACAGGCAATTCTCAGCCACACATTCAGTAGCTTATTCATAAGCTTAATTCCCAGTTTGCTCTAAAACAACTTGGGAATCTTGACTATTTTCTGGGGATTGAAGTCATGCACCATGCTGATGGATCTCTTTTTCTGTCTCAAGCCAAGTACATCAAGGACTTACTATCCAGAGCTAATATGGCTGAGGCTAAAGGTCTTCCTACTCCCATGATTACTAGCCTAAAGTTGTCTAAGCATGAGACTGATACTCTACAAGATCCTTCATTCTACAGGTCCATTGTTGGTGCTCTGCAGTATGCAACTCTCACTAGACCTGAGATCAGTTTTGCTGTGAATAAGGCTTGCCAATTTCTCTCTAATCCTTTAGAAAGTCATTGGATAACTGTCAAGAGGATTCTTAGGTACTTGAAAGGGACCCTTCACCATGGTCTCTTGCTGCAACCTACATCCACTCAGGCACCTATTTCCATTAAAGGATTTTCTGATGCAGATCGGGATCTGATCCTGATGACAGGAGATCCACTTCTGGTTTCTGCATTTTTCTTGGCCCAAATTTGGTGTCATGGTGGTCCAAGAAGCGACTCTTGTTGCCGGTCCGGACTAAAGCCGAGTATAGAGCTCTTGCTAACTCTTCGAGATTCTTGGATACGCCTCGCTCATCGACTGCGGGTTCCTTTCACAACTCCTGTGATGTTCTGTGACAATTTGAGCACAGTTGCTCTATCTCACAACCCTATTCTCCATGCCAAGACCAAACACATGGAACTGGACATCTTTTTCCTTCGTGAAAAGTCTGAACAAAACACCATACAGATGTGCTCGCTTTTGATCAAGATCTTGATCGCTAACTAAACCTCTGTCTCCACAGAGATTTCTGCAGCTAAGATCCAAACTGCAAGTCTAGGATAAAGCCTCACTGCTGCCAGCAGGATCTTCATCTTGAGGGGAAGATATTAGAGTAATATAATACAGTATAGAAATACATTTCCATTACATATACTGTAAGGTAGATACTGTAACTAGGTTTCTATATAAACCTAATTCTACCCCCCTATTGTAACCAACTCTGTGAAATACAAAATTAGTTTCAACTGCTTTTCTTTCCTCTCCTTCTACATTTCTATTATAATTATTGTAAATGTGTAGAAAAGGATATGAGTGATAATTGTCCATTTTATTTTGAAGGAAAATAGCTTCTTTTATAGGAGAGAAAATACAATTTAACTCCTTTATTTTAGGAGTGAAATGATGACTCTTAAATAAGAAAATAAATAATATTAAATGAGAAATATTTCAACAGTTTGTTTTTTTAGTCTCCATCGCGACTTCTAGAATGCTTAGGTTATCGTGTAGGCTTCTGCAACCCGGTTGATGAAAAATAATTCATCCTCTTTGTAACAAATATATATGTTTTTGCTTTTATCTCTATTTAAATAGTTCCACAACGTATTTGTGAGACTTTGTTCTCATCATATTGCAAAATTTATGCAGCTTGTATCCGAAAGCGTGAAGGCAAAACAGTTCCATAACGCGCTACTGTCTGAAAAGCAAGCTTTAGGAATTCTACAAAAACAGATTAGTTCTTTGATAGATAATTCAAAGAAAAAGATTGCAAGTAGTGTAGAACAGGTTCCGTTTCCCTGCTGCTTAGCCCTATTTGCATATTTTATTTTGATGCTAAACAACTTTGCTACTGCTTATTATTATAACAATAATTTGAACCCATCAGATAGAATATCTTCTATCAGAAGCTGCTAAGTGTACACAAGAGGAAAAACATATTGAAGCCGCCTTAGAGTTTGCCAGGAGGGAATTGGCTGATGCTGAGAAGGAGTTGAAGTTGCTCAAGTCTATCCCTTCATCCTCAGGGAAAGAATATGCCCAAATTCAGAAAGATGTGGAAGCATTTGAAAAGGAATTGGACAGTGAAAGGTATTTTTCTCTTTTAGCCGTCCAATAAGGTTTTGTCCATTTTATCTTCGACAAAGTAATAGAAAGAAGCACCTGCCTGTGGCTGTTTCTCTTTGCTACAAGATGTAATTTTTTTCCTTTTGTGTTTACTTGATAATTCATTTTGATAATTCATTTTGAATATGCGAATTTCAGCTTGCCAGAAGTTAGAGATATAAAAGTAAAGTTTGCAATGCTTTGGATAATCATGGACATGAGTCGAAAACAATGGCTATTTCTGATGACGAAGATGCTTGTGAACAGCTTCTTTCGGCAGTAGAAGCTGAAAATGAGGATTTAAGGGCTCTCAGCTTGATGAAACAGAAAGGTTTATTCTTATGCATAATTTTATGGGTGCAGTGAGTTTAGCACACTCTTGCTAGTATTGATTTGTGTAGTGGAAGCAATGTTATTCATTTTGTTAGCATGAACTCTTTTTTTTCAAATTTGACATTTTTCAAATGATATGAATTAACAACTTTACTATCTGCCCTCCTTTTTGTCAGTCTGCTTCCTTAACCATGTTTTGTATGCTACTTTTCAGAAAAAAATCGGAGCTGGTTGAGGCCAAGTTAAAGAGTCTGATGCAGAGACCTTTATATCTGCAATTGAGGTTTCCTTTACAAGCAATCTTTTATTTTTGTACAGCAGTTATATATAAGTATATGTTAGTTGGTATGAATTGAATTTGTCAATATTAGGTCTATTTGCTTTGGAAAATAACAATTAGTGATGCGTTTGTTCTTACTGTCTTTTATTATAACACAAATTAAACTCTTTGATGTAGACTATTGTTCAAGCATATGAAGATTTGATGATTCAACTCCAGGATTTGTTGCAGCAGGTGGTTGAGAGGGACAACCATAATATGAATGTATGTTTTCTTATCACTGGTTATTGTAATTTGTAAATGTTACCTTGCTCTGGTCTTTACTGTTTTCCCTTCTGCTACTTCTCGAATGCTTAGGTTATTGTGTAGACTTCTGCAACATGACAAATAATTCATCTCTTTGTAACTAATATATAAATTCTAGTTAAGACTTGTGTTAATGTTATGCCTTGATGGTTGACTTTGGAAAGTGATTTCCTCATATGAAATGCCCTCTCAACTGGCTCAACAAATGCGTCATGCAGGAATTTTCAAAGAAGCTAGAGAGACCGCAGTACAACAACTTGAGGAATACAAGAACACAATCAAGTACTGTCTGTTCTGACCGCCCAAATAAGGTAAAAACAGGCCAACTTATCCAACTGCAGGTTATGTTTTTTATGTAGTTAAATTAAGTTGGGAGTTTGATCTGTATTTGGTATGTTGTGATTTTAAAGTGCTATCATCTGTTTCGCAGTCCATGCATACAAAGAAATCTTGAACTCCGTCACCAGTCCATGCATACAAAGAAATCTTGAACTCCGAAACCGCAAATGTCCTACACGTGGAACATCATTTGAACTAATTGTCATACCAGCATTTATATTTTTGGATTATAAACATTTATATTCTTGAGCCTGTTTTGTCTATGATTCAAAGTGCATTTGTGTATGATTCAAATTTTTGCACTCGTTTTCGGATTATAAACTATTGTGCCTTATTTTTAGAGTGCTATAGAACATGGTCTATTTTTAGAGTTCTATAGAACATGGTCTATCATTCAAATTTGTATTTCAATTCAACGGGTTTGGTGTTTATAAGTTTCAAATTAATGGATTTCATTATCTTCCTTTCAATCATGAAACTTGAAAATAAAACTCATTTTAAAATCAAGGAATACAAAAGAGAAAAAAAACATTACAGTTGTCCTTTATGCTAACTCTAAATTTTGTTTTATAAATTTCTTTTAAAATCCTATTTTTTGGTAAAGTAATTAAAAATCTATTCGATAATCTCATTTTAAAAAACTCTTTAAAGATGAGAGAATAAAATTTTTATTTAGTAATATAATTTCTAATTTTTTAAAAGATAATTAGATAATTGATTTAATAATCTATATTATAAAATCTATTTATTATATAAAACAAATAATAACTCATGTTATCTATAATACAAGAAAGAAAATTAATTGTCGTGGAAAACTCAATTTTAACCCTCATAATAGTGACAAATCATATTTTGGAAGGCAAATTGAGTCTAATCTAACAAAATCTGAATTGAAAGTCAGACTTGGTTAGAGTCAAATGTGATAGCTTGTTAATTTTATACTACAAAAATTATAATATAATATAATTTTGTACTGTTTTAGTTAGTTTTAAAGTGGTGTTTTGGAAAAGCAGAAGAGATATTTGAATGATGATACCCGCGGTAAAGTGTATGTAACAAAAATACTGCTTCCCAATGCAATGTCATTTCACTTCCAAATTGTTTGTTTCATTCAACACACTCTCACCTTCAAACATCATTTCCTTCTCTCTGAAGTTGTTCTCTCTTCTTCTTCCTCAAACAACCCTGGAATCAACAACAACCCACCTAGGTAAGAATTTTTTTTGTTTAAATATTTGTAGCTGATTTTTTCATCCTCATTGTCGTATTTACATTTGGTTGATGTTAATGTTTATGAACTTGCTTACCACACACATCTAATATAGTTTACGTTGTTTGTTTTTCTATTAGGATTCAGACATACATGTCAGGGTGCCAAATGTTGTAGCCAAATTGTACGATTCTGTCATAATGGTCAACGACATGTATACTATTTCTAATTTTCAGGTGTCGTTGAATGGTGTTTTGTTCAAGCCTTCGGAGCACAAATATTCAGTGACATTTATAGGTGGTACATCAGTTTCTGAAAAAAACAAACATGAAATCCCTCATAAACCACTATAGTTCAAACCTTTTGCTGATAACATCACTGACAAATGGAAACATGATGTTTTGATAGGTATGTTCGTCCATAGGTCATAATGGAATGGTAGATGAAATAACTGGTTTGCTTGACACATCACTTTTTTAACTTTATTTCCTCCATTATGTAGACGTTATTGGTTTGGCTATGAGATAGGGTACACTCAATTATAGAGCGGTAGTAAAAAACAACAAATCAATTTAGTGCTGAAGGATCTGAGGTTTGTTTTCGTATAACACGATCTTGGTATATGTTTAACTTTCCCAATCATCGTCTAATAGCATGCAACTATCTCTACTTATTAATCCGTAGTAACACCTGTTTGAATTGGACTTTGTGGGAGGGATATGCAATGTAGTTCAATGAATACTACAGTGGTAGAAAGGAATCATGTATTCCAACTGTTACGGTTTTACAAATTTCCAAGATCAAGGAGCAAGGTATGTCAGCTTTCATTTAATTGCTCTTTAGCAATAAGTAAGGTTTATTTCACAATAATGTTATGTTTTATTTTATCACCACTAATATCTTACTCATTCATTTAGGAAATTTTCTTTTGTGTGTGTCTAACACGTTCAACGTCATGAAGTTTCACATTGCTGATGAACTTCCTGAGATCCAGGTCATTTTGGCCATGTAACACATAATGCATTATTATACTGTTGTTAAACTGTTCAAAGACATTTGTGTGGTAAATACATTTGTATATGCTTAAGTTTAAGGAGTCTAATAATATAATTGTAATTTAGGTGTGAATTTAGTCTATTTTGGAGGTTTTTCTGATCCTGTTTGTTTTAGGTTCATAGAATTTTGGTGTCGAGTTTTATTATAGTAATGAAGTTTATGTGAAAATTTTGTAGCAATTTTAGTTATTCCATATTGTTACCTAGAAAAATCTCAAGGTATTCAAGCACGTGTATAAAATGTAGATGTTCTCACAAGTTACGAGTGACTTTCTGAAATAAAGACCCTTTAAAAATTGAGAACAAAGTGTTTGAAAGTTTGATTTTGGCATATTAAGAAAACAATGTTCAAAGATAATATCAAGTTATCTTGGAGTCGACCACGAAGAGAATGTGTTAAAAATATGGAAATTGGTCGAATCGACCAAGACGTGTAAAGTGAAGGAAATGGTCGAACTTGGTCTTGTCGATCATAGAGGATTATGAACTTAGAAGAATTTCGTTGTTTTTATTTGTCAAAGAGGGAACACATCGAAGCAAACCATAAGCGGTTGGTGTTTAGTTAGAAGCGGGAAGATTCAAAATTCAAAATCTCTAAGCAGTTGCCAGTAGTTTATAACTCGTTTAAGCGCTAAATAGGTGGCAACATCTGGTGAAGCGGTTACCTTGAGATTAAAATGTCACCCGTCGATTTCTTCTAGGCAGTTACTTTGTAAATACTATAAATAAGTAGTTTCAATGTAATTTTTGTGTGTTCACTTGTATAATCAAATCACTTGCAAGAACTCTGTTCATTCCAAGCGTAATGAATCAAAGAGTTGAAGAGTGCTTGATGTACGTGAATCACCACATTTATTTCAATGCAAAACCTTTACATTTCAGTCATTTCTTCTGAAACTTTTACTTTCATTTTATTTACTTTTCAGCAATCTCTTTGCATTATCGTTTATGTTGATTCTCTTTTCGTTACAAGTTTCGAGTTAAAAAAAGAGTCAATCGACACTTACTTCGTTTAAAACAACTCTGAAGTTCACAAGCCTTCTGTCGGTCATGAGTCACCATAGTTGGTAAAATTATATTGTGAGCAATCGGGTTGTTAATTGTTTCATTTAGGCTCATTCTGTCGGCCGCGAGTCACCAGTCAGTCGAGTCTAACCATAGTGAGGAAAGCCATTATACTTGTTCCCTTAGTATTAGAAAACCGTTTCTTAGATAAGGATTTCGACAGAACTAGTATAATATCAAAAAACCTTAGCACATGTCTTAAGATCAACTAGTCGATCTTGCAAGTAACCCTTAGTTTTAGGACTTTGGGAGAACCAACGACTATTTACCATTTTCCACAGTGAACAAATTGGCACACCCGGTGGGACCAACGCTAAGTGTATATTGTTAGATTTCATAAGTGTGAGACTTAGAAGTGGGAGTTTAACCAAAGAGTATAATAAACCACCAACTAAGAGACGTACACCCAGGATGACTAACCACAATGTTGACGAAGTTCCGTCACGAACATTAAGTTCGACAGATCCAGTAGTTTCTCAGGTTTACACCATTACCTCCACCACCTGTTTCAGTGTAGACTACAGTTATTGCGCCTATTCCTCAGACTCAACTGGTGAGTCCAGGGGCCATGATGACTATGAATGAAATCCCACAAGTGCCCCGTTTTGGCACTGCAAATCCTCTTTATGGAATGCTGTATTCCTTAATGTCGGGATACCAGTCGACTTCAAATGCAGCAGTGGTGTCAGATAATGTTCAAAATGTGAATTCTCCTTTACAAGGATCTCCACCAGGAGGAAGTAATAGAGGCAACCAAAATAGAGGAGCACCTTCTCAGTCTGTAGTGCCACCCCTTACTAACACTTTAGTAGTGGTATTAAGGCAACAAATTGATGATAATAACCATGAATTGGTTAATATGTTAACTAACCAAATGGGTAACACATTTAACCCTATAGTACAAGAGTCGGCTGAGACTAATAGGAATTCCGCTGAAACAAATCGATAGGTGATTGCCCAATTAACACGTCTGTGTAATTTTTGGGGTCCTCCCCCAATGCTTATTCGACAGGTGCCACCTGTTCGACTAGCTGCCCCAGGTCAAATAGACATGGGGGCAATAAAAGATGAAACTGTCCATCAAGGACAAGCAGCAGTGCCTCAAAGGAATGTGGTTGTCGACTCACCTAGGGTATTAGTACATCGACAACAAGAGGCTGATCAAATTGTTGATCAAATTCGACAAGAGGAATTAGCTATAGAGAATAACCTAACTATGATTGTCGAAAGAATTATGGCTAGGAATAGTATGAATGTCACACTTCAGAGACCAACATATTCCTCCCCTTTGTATGAATATATTTTACAGACTGAAAACCCTAGAGGATGGAAAATTCCTAAATACACCAAATTTGGGGGAGAATCTAGGGAATCGACAGTGAAAACACCGGCGGAACCTCCGACATGATAACTATGTATCAAATAGAGTCGCCATCGAACGTCTTTTATCTCACGAGGGAGAAAGGAAAACATCGAGTAAACCTGGGGGAGAAATCGCGGTCCTATAACCGTGAAATTGAGAGAGTCTAGGTAAGGGAGTTAGTTACGCGAGGGGAAGGGATTAGCACCCCACACGCCTGTAGTACTCTACGGTATCCACTTTCTATTTCTAGCTAAAGGGTGTTTTATATCTATGCTTAATCGCTAATCATGCATGCAAAAGAAAAGAGAAAATAAGAAACCACGGGGAAAAGAAGGAAGTATTTACAAAGTTTTGCTCGATCGAGCCCCGTGACAAGATGCCTACGTATTCCCGCGTGCAATGGGAAAGTCAGAGTGCCGTAGTTCGGCTCACTTGTTTTGGTGTGTTTTGTGTTTTTTACTTGTGAAAAAAGTTTTAAACACAAAAGAAATAAAGCGCGCAAAGGCGAAAAGAGTTGGTGTTGGTTGGTTGTTTTTACCTTGAGAAAGGAATTTAAACCATTATTAAGTGTTTTGAATTTGAAAGGAAAAATAAGTTTTAGTTTTAATCACAATGCAACATGCAAAAAGAAACTAGCAAAGCAAAAGGTTAGACCTATGGTTTAGGATGCAAGGGAATCTCTACCTATGTTGACATGCAAAGGATGTGAATCCTAATGTCTAGGCTAAAGAACCAAACCTAACCAACGAAACCTGCAAGAAACAAACAAGCAAACATGCACATATCACAAGTAGAATTGCCCTAAACGGGTCTTTAAATAAACCAGAGGGGTTCCTGAACATGCTCCAACTACGGAAGCCCCATCATGCATCTCTATTCTTACTTCTCATGGCAAAAGAAAGCTGTAAAGCCCTACTTCTCATGATATCTAGGAAAGCTGTAAGAGAATGCGGTAAACAGTGTAGAAACTACCAAACGGATATAGAATCCAAAGAGCAACGCAAGCTAGTGAAATACTCCGGAATACTTCAAGTACTGCTGCCATGCAACAAAAGTAAACCGGTGAGAATCGCTCAAAGCATCGAAACAAGCGGAATACGTGTCGATACGCATCCGAAGTGACAATGCCTGCAAGAACGAGGTAAAGCAAGCAAAGCAAGGTAGAAACAGTGTACACGTGGGTGTACAAGCTTAACCAGAACCTGCAAGAAGGGAGTTAGACCCAAAAAGAAAATAAAGGAAAAGTGTGCGAATATCGGAGAAAACGAGCCGCATGTGCATGCGTCGTGTGTCCTTGCATGAAATGGAGTACAAATAGCAGCCAAGCATAGCTAGGGTGACTACTGTTCACCATCAGAATCGAAAAAATCAGAAAAAGTAAACCAGAAGACCGCGCTTAGTGCGGTATACCGCGCTAAGCGCGCCATGCAACCCAAAAAGTCAGAACATTTGGCGCTTAGCGCGCTCTGGACCGCGCTAAGCGTGACCTGCAACCTGCAGAAAAATCAGATTTTTGATCCGAACTCCCCATTTATGATGTTTTCATGCAACGGTTCGATCCGCATTGTTAAGCGAAAATCCAGCAGTGAATGAGAGCTAAATGAACATGCATGGAATGCGAATCGATTGATAAAACCAACGTTCCTAGCAAGGTAATGCATGAACATGCAAGGAATGCGAATCGAACGATAAAACCAATGCTCATATCAAAGTAATGAATGAACATGCAAGGAATGCGAATCGAACGATAAAACCAATGTTCATGGCAAAGTGATGAATGAACATGCAAGGAATGCAAATCGAACGATAAAACCAATGTTCATATCAAAGTAATGAATGAACATGCAAGGAATGCAAATCGAACGATAAAACCAATGCTCAAATACATGTGGAATTGCATGAACATGTGAGGAATGCAAATCGAAATCGATAAAACCAATGTTCAAATACGTGTGAAAATGCATGAACATGTGAGGAATGCAAATCGAAATCGATAAAACCAATGTTCAAATACATGTGGAAATGCATGAACATGTGAGGAATGCAAATCGAAATCGATAAAACCAATGTTCAAATGTTCAAATACATGTGGAAATGCATGAACATGTGAGGAATGCAAATCGAAATCGATAAAACCAATGTTCAAATACATGTGGAAATGCATGAACATGTAATCAGTTTAGTTTGGCCTTTTTCATTTGTATTCCAAATTTCTGATGACTCTTCTCAACTTTTAGGCATGATTCTGGTGAATTTGCAAAGCCCGTTTCTAGTAAAGGAATATGTCTTGACGATATACATCTAACGTCAGAGGACTTGGAAATGTACATAGATCTAGCCCCATTTTTGAATCCCTCACCGTATATTGTACCGGAAGATATGTCTCTGACAAAGGTGTGTAGTTTGAAATCCTTTAGACGAAATATTTTTCAATTATAATTTCTATTTTTGTTGTGGATAATTATAATATCAAGCTGATGACACAGGTATACAATCTTTTCCGCCAACTTGGTTTGAGGCATTTATTTGTTGTTCCTCGTCCATCACGTGTTCTTGGTTTGATAACCAGAAAAGATTTGTTGATTGAGGTAATCTTTCTTACTAACTTTTTCGTTTCTTGTTGAGTTGGCTTTGAACCTGCTAGAATTTTGTTCTTATCACACTTTTGAATGAGCAGGATGCAGAAAATGTGAATACATTAGAGCTACGGGCAACTAGTGTAAGGTCTCTGATGCTCATTTTACATCCTATTCAGTTTTTTAAATTTTTACATAGTAGTATTTTATGTCAGGCATATTTCCTTAGATTCTAAATGATGTTGAAGTTTACCTTTGTAGTGGACTTTGATGAAGTCAAAAAAATTGAGTTCTATTTGGATGCAAATTTTGATATGATGTTATTGCAACTTGTTGATTATGTTTTACACTTGATGCAGCTTGTCTGCATACCTTCTCACTCATTATTGTTTTGAACAAAGTGCATTAGAGCATAAATAGGAAAGCTGTCCATAAATTGATTATTGATGGTGTGATTATCTTATATACTATTGTATTGTATCTAGAAACCGTGTGATCACATCTTAGCAGTATGGACACAATTCATATACGTTTCAGTACTCCTTGGAATATTTTATGAATAAAATCATTGACTCAATTGTGTTTTAGAAATGCGTCACTATGATAATGTGCACACAATTACTTTTAATAGCCAAATGTTAGTTCTTAGTATGTTATATCAGTAGCCAATGTTTGAATCATGGACCTCCTCTCTAACTCCTTCAGGTGTATCAGCTCAATCACTTGAGATACGCCTTGGGGGCAAAGTGCACACAACTTTTGAATATATGTTTGATGCTGTAAATGCAAAGTCATTTTTCGGCTTCCAGTGAGATTGTGAGCAGCTCACACTTGGTTTGTCCTTTCTAGAGCCATAAAGGATGAATGAGGTGTAAAACTTCTGTGCATTTTCATATTTTCTCATCA
Source organism: Vicia sativa (assembly GCA_021764765.1). Taxonomy (NCBI): domain Eukaryota; kingdom Viridiplantae; phylum Streptophyta; class Magnoliopsida; order Fabales; family Fabaceae; genus Vicia; species Vicia sativa. The sequence continues at coordinate 69,420,297 of CM038792.1, forward strand.
TCTTCTGCCGTTGAATCTATATGCAACTGTGTTACCTTTAAGCAAAGCAATGTAGTTTTGCATCTGTCAGGATTACAAACTTACTCCTATAAATGTATTTAAGTCTTCATGATTTCCTCATCACAGAACTCAGCATCAGAATAGAAGATTGACGGCAAGGAATGTAGATGTGGAGCGCCATTTGCTGAATGGTCTTCTGGCATAGAATCATCAGATACATGACTAATGCTGTGCAATTTTCCGAAAGTCCTTTTCATAGGCAATTTCAGTAACAAAGGGAGTTGTATCTCGTGTAGAGGTTTGATATATAGCATGTGAATTTTTACTTTTAATATCTTGAGAAATCAATCAATTATTTTCTTTTAGATTTTAGTTGCTGATTAAAAATTGTGACTAGGTTACATCATATGCTCATGGATCGTCTGAGTTGTTGGGCATTCAAATTGACGCAGCAATAAATCCTGGTCAGTATATCTCAAAGTAGTTTTAATTTTCGTCTCATTGCCTCTCTGGCAAATACTTTTCTCTAGTCCATCTTTTCTTATTTTAAACAGTATTACTGCCACCTAGCACTGAAATACTTCTTTCTTTATGAAGTTTTATATTAATGTGATAGTGTAATTGAAATTATTCACACTAGGTAATAGTGGAGGCCCAACATTCAATGGCAAAGGAGAGTGCATCGGAGTGGCATTTCAGGTAGACTTAGTTGATATATTGTTGCTTACTTGGCGTGTATACTTTTGTATCCAAGGTCCATTTTGTGAACAAGTTGTTAACTGTTAAAGTATACTTTAAATCCTTTCACAAGCTTTCACCTAACAATTTAAACTTTTTGGGGAGTTGATTCTTGTCAAATAGTCTTTTGATAACTGATATAAAATTCATTACATTGTTTTCTATTCTGGATCATTTACTTAAGGGACAATACTTCTAGGTCTACGGATCTGAAGATGCTGAGAATATTGGATATGTGATTCCATCAATAGTTGTATAATAATACATCACTTTTGGTTCCTTGGCTTCAATATTATGCACTGCATTTTATACTGCACATACTCATTTGTAGCTTCCTATGATTATGATTTTTGATGTCCTATTTGATAATATCACAAAATAAGGATCAAAACATTTGATATTTTCTTTTTTGTACTGATGAAGGTTGACATGCTTAACAATATATTATACAGATTTGCAGGCGATACTGCAGAACTCGGTATCATCAGAGCTGGAAAATCAATTAAAGCTAAAGTTATTTTAAATCCACGAGTTCATTTGGTATGTGATATGTCATAGAAATTTGCACCAATCAGTTCCATGATTCTTTTCATCTGATGCTGCTGTTTTTTTCTCTTCAAGGTTCCCTATCACGCTAATGAAGGTCAGCCGCCTTCCTACTTAATAATTGCCGGTTTGGTGTTCACACCCCTCTCAGAGGCATTGATTGAGTATGTTGTATTTATCCTTTATATATGACGGTTCTGTTTACTTTTCCGGGTGGGGGGCTTTTTATGAATTAGTATTTATTTTCATTCTTTATGAAACTTGACAGGGAGGAACGTGAAGACTGTATAGGGGTAAGTTCAAAATTTGTCGGTTAGCCTTAAATCACAAAGCTGGAAAACAATGAGTTTGTTTATCAATTTCCTTTTTCTTGGTCAGTTAAAGTTATTGGCAAAGGCACGCTATTCATTTGACCGGTTTAAAGGGGAACAGATTGTAATAATACTATCTTAACTTATGTAACCATTTATCTTTGTTAATATTTTATCTCTTTTGATGTTAAAAAAATTAATATAATTGTTGAAATTATTGATAGGTCTTGGCAAATGAACTCAACATAGGTTATGAAGATATGAACAATCAGCAGGTAAGTCATTTCCATTTTTGAGATCAACTCCCTTCCACAGGCTCCCTACTTCATGTATGTTTCTCTTAAATGATACTTTTTGCAGGTTATAAAATTCAACGGAGTTCGAATTAAAAACATCCACCATCTTGCACATCTCATTGATTGTAAGTTATTTTGCTTTAATAATCTATTTTGCATTCATTTTCATTTGCAAGATGACTCATGCTTGTTCCATTGTTTTGCTCCTTCTCAGCATGCAAGGACAAATATCTGTGTTTTGAATTCGAAGATAGCTATGCTGCTGTTTTGGAGAGAGAAGCTGTTATTGCAGCTTCATCATCCTTGCTGAGAGACTACGGTATCCAATCTGAAAGATCTTCTGATCTGGATGCTTTACTCCTAGAAGACAAACTTGAATGAGTTGGATGATGTCTTTTTTTTGGCTTGTAGTTGAAAACATTAAACTTGATTTTTGTTCTTTTGCTGAACTATGTTTTTAGTTATTTTACTAGGGTCATACTTCAAAGTATTAAAAGTAATGTTACGTTAGGCATTTTGTGTACTATATATACTATATCTTGAATTAAAGTTTGAACTCGATTTTATTATATTAGAACTTTTATGGATGTATGGTTTAAGTTATATAATCAATATTATTTTTGAAGCCAATTAATATTGACTATATTATTTTGATAATAATTGCAAAATTGTATATTTTATGTGGACACTATAAAACAACAACCTATAAGCTATGGCTACACTTCAAAAACGATCTTCCTGATTCAGGTTTAAGGCAATGATTGTTAATTGTAGCCGAATTTGGCAACGCTTAAAAAACGTTGTCTCAGAGGCCGTAAATAATCGTCCCCTATTCCTTTTCTATAGGCGACGTTTTTTAAAAGCGTGCCCAAAAATCATAAAAAAGCGTCGCCTCAAACAATAGGCAACGCTCGCACAGGAGACGCCTAGAAAACGTCCCCTATTTGTTTAGGCAACGATTTTCAGAGTTCTGGCAACGCTTTTCAATTGTTGTTGGAGAGGCTAAATGTTGTAGTGAATGCAAATCGAAATCGATAAAACCAATGTTCAAATACATGTGGAAATGCATGAACATGTGAGGAATGCAAATCGAAATCGATAAAACCAATGCTCATATTAAAGAAAAGGATGCATGAACATGCCAAGGATGCGAGTTACGATAACAATCCTAATGCTCAAGTGCAAATGTATATTACATAGAAGAAAATTTCATTCAATTCTATGTTATGCATTAACACAAACACTTGGAGTGCACATGCGACAAGTTTATGCACAATGCACTAGATGCTTGAAAATCTACATGTTGAATGCAAGTTATGTTTCAAATCATCATGAATCAATGAAATCGATCAAGCTAATCACTGACCAATGCATGAACATGTAATGGATGATGCCAAGTGTATGAGTTCATGTCTTATATGCAAGGGGAAATCAAATGCACAATTGTATATGAATGCTATGAACCAAAATCCAAACTCCGACACAAATAAGGCGGCAAAAATCAATTCAAATCAAGGAATTCAAGAATACAAATCCTAGAATCAGAATCTACATCGAATTTGCATATGATTTCAGTATTCAATTTCAAGAAAAGCTGAAAATCAGAGAATAGCTTAAAATAAGTGCTTATTTGAACCTAACACTTACTTGCACTTGAAGTTTGAGTCAAATTGAAGAGGAATTCCTTGTGATCTTCAAAGAAAATACCAAATCAATGAGAAATTGTTGATGATCTTCAACATTAAGCTTGAATCCTTGAAGAAAAGCTTCAAATCCAATGGAGAATTGGAAAAAGATGAAGAGAAACTCTTGAATCTTGAACTTGAGGAGAAAATCGAGATTAAACCATTCCTTCCATGTCAAATGTGAATAGAAAGAGGAGAGAATGCTCTAGATTGAAGTAGAAGAAGATGCGATGGAGAAAAATCAGAATTCGCAGGTCGCGCTTAGCGCGCTCTGTGAATGGAGCAGGTGGTGATCGGAGGTCCGGTGGCGGCCTGTGGTGGTTGCTTGGAGGGAAAATTGAAGTTTTAACTTTGTTGAGTTTTTGTGCTTTGGGATTTGAGAGAATTGGAGTGTGGATGGTGGTGGAAAATTAAGCAAACGATTGTGTTGTTGTGATTTGTGAAGAGGAAAATCTATTTATAGCTTTGGATCCCTAATCAACAAGCTAATCCCGATTATCCGAATAATTTTCGTAATTAATCCAAAACAGCCAAATCCGCACGGAATTCGGAGTCAGAATATAAACGAAAAGTGTCCGGAATGCAATTTTGCTTGCGTGAATCAAAATCCCGACTTGACCCGATGAATGGTCAAGGAAATAAGAATTTTTGAAGTTTCAGCATCAATTTTGGACCACTGACACGTGCAGAATTTCATTTGAGCTCTGTGGAGAGAATGCCTCAAACGAGGATCTTCTGATCGAAATTTGCACATGCGTATCTCTGGGACATTTGAAGCTAACAAGATTTGTGAACTTTTGGCACCGGTCCTGTTACGTTTCGATGAAAATCGAGTGAGATATGATTTTTCGAACCTCGCGTATCAGATGAAAATAACTCAGTTCAGCTCAAAATCAACCTCAGAGAATAAAAATTCTGGTACTGGTTGACAAAGAATCAGCTCCCGAGTTGCAAATGGAAGTTGTAGAGGACCTTGATACGGAATTTTAGAAATTAATCCCGCTTAATTCGGAGCTTCCATCTAGAAAATAAAGCCTTTTCGGTGAGCCAAAACACACGGTTCAACACTAAAATCAGCTTGATATGCCGGGGAAAAAGACTCTTTTGAGAGCTTTCCTCACAAAATCTGTTCTCGGCTTCCAAACGAAAGTCGCAGATAATAATGAAAGGAAAGTGCCAGTCGAAAATCAACAGAAAATACCCAAGGAGATGAGAGATACGCCTTCTAGAGTGCCCAAAATGCGCCGAAACTCGAAATCCACTTTATTGAGAAATGAGCTCTTTTTGGGCGCCGTTCGGAATACCTGGAATCTGATACTCCTTATGATGAATGCTATGCATGCTACTATATGTATTTTTTATGCAATGGAATTATAAGCCAAAAAACACGGAAAGAAGAGGGTAAATTTTGGGGTACAACAGCTGCCCCTATTCAATCATCCTCAAGCTTTAGAGCAAGGTTGGCGACTGCCTTCCGAGCGACATGGCATGAGGTGATTGAATACCGAAATAGACTCAAAAATTTACGCTTTGAATTTCGATGTCTGCTGAGGAAAAGATATGTTGCGCCAGAGCTTAACTGGGTCACAACAAGAAGGAACACAGAATAAACGCTGAATTTTGCGAAAGGTAGGTACAGGTGTATTCCTGACCCGGAAGAAGAATTGGCCTCTACCCAATTCAATCCACAATGTAAGGGGAGAACTTTCATGCAAGTGGAAACAAAGACTAGATACGCAAACCAGACTAACCACATTTACGCCGATAGCTTGGGCGGATGTGTGATGCAAAGACCGGAAGACGCCGATTAGACTCTACGGAGGACAAAAACAAGAGTATTTTTGTTCTCGAAAGACCCACAATGCCAGGGGAGAACTGACATGCAAGTGGAAATAAAGACTAGATACACCAAGTAGAGTAACCACATTTACGCCGACAGATCGGGCGGGTCTGTGATGCAAAGACTAAAGGTGCCGATTAGGCTTTACAGACTCAGGATGCTGAACTCTGAGAGGAAAGACAAGTGTAGGGCTTGCTTTCGAAACTGAAGATGTGTTGCACCAGGGTAAGGGCTGGCAGTTTCAACACTACTCAGAAGAATATGGACATATTGCGCCGGAGGAGACCGGGACACAACGGATTCCAAAAGAAACATGACACCGTTGGGGATGGGAATTGCGCTTCTGGCTTATATTCCTATGAGATGTATGGCCCACTTGGGGAGTAATGTTAATGTAATGATGCATGATTTCGAGAAATATATAAAGTGAATGCAATAGGATCTCAGCCGGGGACCAGAGCATTAGAGAACGCCTGAAAGCCATTCAAAGCAAACTGAATCCTGCTTGACATGCCTGTTGAAGACATGATGCCAAAGGAAATTTGTCAGATAGACAACAAGTCCGCTGGGGAGTAAAGGAACACCTGGAGAAGATCTTCCACCGTTACCCATCATAACCCTGGCTGGGGAGACAAAGACATGTCGACCGCTGAGGAAACTGAATGGCCATACGACAACCATCCCTCGCATTCTGGGAGAATCAGGGAGAACATACATCGACTCTACTGAGGAGAAGTCAAGATACATTGGTTCTCATATCGGGAACATTGTGGGGAGGCGAACCTACTGGGGATAACCATTCCAAAATCGAGAATTCAGAAACAGCCTCTGCAGGGGACAAGAAAAAAGTAGCACACTCGAAATCCTGATGGACATCCGCTGGGGACCACTAGGAAGGATATGTCGGACCCATGCTGAGGATAACCGTCTGCTGGGGAAAAGAGGGGATTCCGATGGGGATGAAGCTTCTGGAGATCCTTTTCCAAACAAAAACGGTCTTACGGGAAGGACGCAGCTGGGGAAGTATCAAGGAGAATCCTGGTCCATCTCCTCATTAGCGCAACTGGATATCCTGCAATACAACGTTAGCGGAGTGACCCTGGCATGACATGACAAGCGCGTCTGCCATCCAAATCACTCAAGCCTTAAAGCAATATTCAAAAGTTTCTGATCATGGTAAAACCAACAATGCTTATATATGCAAAATTTTACCATAAAACTTTGGACGTCCTTTGCAAACAAATCAGTAAATGCAAGAAATTAATTGACAAGCAAAAACTCATTTTATTAATTGAAAGCGTGCCTGTAAATAGGCAAGTACAATAGGAAGCAACTCCTGAAATGAGGCAATTGCAAAAGTAAAAATAAGAGGAAAACTAAAACGCATGGCAATGTGACAATGAATCCTCATTGGGTTTCAACCCTGCTATCAGTCTTACAACTCCAACTATCTCATCACTTCGCTTTTCCCGAAAAAGGTGATTGGCTTGATCACTGCCCTTCGGAGTAGCTCGAGATGCTTCCACGGAGTGCGACCACTGATCTGTTGAGCATGTCTATGCATAGTATCTCTTGACTACATCCGCATTCACGGGTAATGGGAAATCTTCTCCGTCCATTGTTGCGAGCATCATGGCGCCACCCGAAAAGACTTTCTTCACAACGAACGACCCTTCGTAGTTTGGTGTCCATTTGCCCCGCGGGTCTCCTTGGGGAAGGATTATCCTCTTTAGCACCAGATCACCAGGTTGGTAATTCTGAGGTTGCACCCTTTTGTCAAATGCTCTTTTCATCCTTTGTTGGTAAATCTGCCCATGACCGAAAGCTGCCAGCCGCTTCTCGTCAATGAGGCATAGCTGATCTAAGCGGTTCTGTACCCACTCGTCTTCATCAAGCTCGGCATCTTTCATGATTCTTAACGAAGGGATCTGAACTTCGATTGGAAGCACAGCTTCCATGCCATAAACAAGAGAAAACGGGGTTGCCCCTGTTGAAGTGCGAATGATAGTCCTGTAACCATGCAAAGCGAAAGGCAACATCTCATGCCAATCTCGATAGGTTACTACCATTTTCTGCACAATCTTCTTAATGTTCTTATTCGCCGCTCCAACAGCTCCGTTCATCTTCGGGCGGTATGGGGACGAATTGTGGTGCTTGATCTTGAAGGACTCACAAAGCCCTTTCATCATCTTGTTGTTAAGATTCGACCCGTTATCTGTGATGATCTTGTCGGGAATCCCGTAACGGCAGATGATGTTGTGTTTGATGAAACGAGCGACCACCTGTTTGGTGACGCTTGCATAGGACGCTGCTTCAACCCACTTGGTGAAGTAATCTATGGCGACCAGAATTAAGCGATGTCCGTTGGACGCTGTCGGCTCAATCTTTCCGATCATATCGATGCCCCACATAGCAAATGGCCAAGGAGAGGTTAAAACATTCAAAGGTGACAGTGGCACGTGCACCTTATCAGCATATACTTGGCATTTGTAACAAACCCGAGCATGATTAAAACAACCAACCTCCATGGTTGACCAATAATACCCAGCTCGCAAGATCTTTTTAGCCATAGTGTGCCCACTGGAATGAGTTCCGAACGAGCCCTCATGCATTTCTTCGATAATCTTTGCAGCTTCATCTTTACCAACACACCTGAGCAACAGCCCGTCATGATGTCTACGGTACAACACACCATTGTTGAGGAAGAACTTCGCTGAGAATCTTCTCAAGAACTTCTTATCCGTCACAGAAGCTTCCTCAGGATACTCTTGAGTCTCAAGATATCGCTTGACATCGTAGAACCAAGGATTGCCATCTTTCTCTGCTTCAACCTCGAAACAAAAGGCTGGCTCATCCAATCTCTGAATGGTTACCGAAGGCGCTTCATTAGCCCATTTGACTTTAAACATGGACGCTAGAGTAGCCAAGGCATCAACTAGGTTGTTCTCTTCCCATGAGATGTGATCGAAAGTGATTTCCTCGAAGTAAGGAATCAGCTTCATCACATGCTCTCTGTAGGGAATCAGATTTGGGTGACGAGTCTCCCAATCTCAGTTAATCTGGCAAATCACAAGTGCAGAGTCTCCATACACTTTCAGATGCTTAATTCTCAAATCAATCGCCGCCTCGATACCAAAGATACAAGCCTCATATTCAGCCATGTTATTGGTGCAATCAAAGCAAATTCGAGCTGTGAACGGAATATGATGACCGACCGGAGTAGTGATTACTGCACCAACACCATTGCCTAATGCGTTGGAGGCTCCATCAAAAACCAAAGACCACTTGGATCCTGGTTCGGGTCCTTCGTCTAGACTTGGGATGTTACAATCCCGCATATACATTATATCCTCATCAGGAAATTCAAACCTCATCGACTGATAATCGTCCACAGGCTGATGGGCAACATAGTCTGCCAACACACTACTCTTGATAGCTTTCTGCGTAGTATACTGAATGTCATACTCTGTTAGAATCATTTGCCACCTGGCGATCCGGCCTGTCAAAGCGGGCTTCTCAAATATGTACTTGATCGGATCCATCTTGGATATTAACAAGGTTGTGTGGGTCAACATATACTGCCTTAGTCGGCGAGCAGCCCACGCTAAAGCACAACAAGTTTTCTCAAGCAGTGAATATTTTGTTTCACAGTCGGTAAAGTTTTTGCTTAGGTAGTATATTGCATGCTCTTTTCGACCAGACTCGTCATGTTGGCCCAACACGCACCCCATTGAGTTTTCGAGCACTGTTAAATACAAGATCAACGGCCTGCCCTCCACGGGAGGCATAAGAATCAGAGGTTCCTGCAGATACTCTTTTATCTTATCGAATGCGACTTGACAATCGTCATTCCACCTGACCAACTGATCCTTTTTAAGCAACTTGAAGATAGGTTCGCATGTGGCAGTCATATGAGAGATGAATCTAGAGATGTAGTTTAACCTCCCTAGAAAGCCACGAACCTCTTTCTCAGTTCTTGGTTCAGGCATTTCTTGAATTGCTTTTACTTTAGCAGGATCAACCTCGATGCCTCTTTCGCTTACAACAAAGCCTAACAACTTGCCAGATCGCACACCGAACGTGCACATATTCGGATTCAGCCTTAGTCTGAATTTCCTCAACCTATCAAACAACTTCTGTAGGTGTACCAGATGTTCTCCTTCATCCTGAGATTTAGCAATCATGTCGTCGACATATACCTCAATCTCTTTGTGGATCATATCATGAAAAAGAGTTACCATTGCACGCTGGTAAGTTGCCCCGACATTTTTCAATCCGAAAGGCATCACCTTGTAACAGAAAGTTCCCCATGGGGTAATGAAAGTTGTTTTAGCCATGTCTTCCGGTGCCATCTTGATCTGATTATACCTGGAAAAACCATCCATGAATGAAAACACATTTGCATGAGCTGTATTATCCACCAATATGTCAATATGGGGAAGAGGAAAGTCATCCTTTGGACTTGCTCTGTTCAGATCCCTGTAGTCCACACACATTCTAACCTTGCCGTCTTTCTTGGGCACAAGAACAATGTTGGCAACACATGGGGGATAAGAAATGACTTTTAGAAAGCCTGCATCAAGCTGCTTCTGAACTTCCTCTTTGATCTTCTTAGACATCTCAGGGTGAGTTCTTCGAAGTTTCTGCTTAACAGGAGGGCATTCCTCTTTCAAAGGCAGCTTGTGCACCACAATATCGGTATCCAACCCAGGCATGTCTTCATAAGACCAGGCAAAGATATCAGAGTACTCTCGGAGTAGTTCAATCAATCTTTGCTTCACACTATCTTCCAAAGCGGCCCCAATTTTAATCTCTCTGATCACATCAGAACTGCCCAGATTCACTTTCTCAATCTCTTCCTGATGCGGTTGGATAACCTTTTCCTCTTGCTCTAACATTCTTGCTATCTCTTTAGGGAGTTCACAATACTCCTCACCTTCTTCTTCGGCTTGGTTGATCGGATTATCGAAGTCATAAAGAGTGATAGCAGAGTCGTTATCAAAGGGATCCATTAGGAGTGTGTGACTATATCTGCATGATTGATTTTAATGCCTATTTTAGTTTTTTTTAGATGATAAAAGAAAAATAAAGCATTTCCATTTTGCGTTTTAAAATTGTGATGTAAAATTGAAGGAAAAGGAGCAAAACATTTGAATGAAAAAGACGTTCTTTATTTCATGATAAAAATGTCGCATATGCAAACAAGGTGGCCCTACATATGATTCACTGTGCCTTGGGCAGAACACAGGAATTATTGCATGATAACAGAAACAAAAGAAAATTACTCTTCGGCCATTGTGACTGGGACGCAGTCTTCCGAGGTCCAGTTATTGAACTCCATGCCAGGGACACTGGGACAGATCCACTTATCAATGTCAAACTCGTTGTCAGAATCATCCACGATGTTTGCTTGCTCGGAACCGATGTCAGCACTAGAGAACCTCACAGGAGTAGCCAAGTTAGGTGCTTTCAGAATCTGACGGCGCAGAACAGGGTCAAAACCCAACCCGAACTTGTTAAACTTAGGTGCTACTTCCACCACACGGCCCCAACCTTCAGGGCGTCCAGCCTCGACCACAGCTTTTGCATCCTTCAAAGATGCCATGGAAGATTCCGGCTTGTCTTTCTTAACCTCCTTCTGTTGAGGGGTTTTCAGCATGTGCACCGTCTCAAAGCCTTGAAACGGGGTCTCATGAATCTCACCGTCGACTTCGACATAGCGGAAGGACGCAAGATGGCTCACAATGTATTCTTCTTCAGCACAGACCGTGATGGTTTTCCCTTCAACGGGGTATTTCAGCTTCTGGTGAAGAGTTGATGTGACAGCTCCAGCTTTGTGGATCCATGGACGGCCTAGGAGGAAACAGTAGGCAGGTTGAATGTCCATGACAAAGAATGTTGAAACGAACAGCTGAGGGTCGACCTTGATGGGGAGATCCACTTCTCCAAAAACAGATCGTCTTGAACCATCGAATGCTTTGACAACCAGATCACTAGGGCGGAGTTCAAGACCACCATAGTCAATCTTCATCAGTGCGGATTTGGGGATCACATTGTGTGAGGAACCAGTATCGACCAATACTCGGGACAAAGTGGTGCCCCGGCACTCTATGGAAATATGCAAAGCTCTATTATAATTTCGACCCTCTGGCGGAAGATCAAAATCGGTAAAACCCAAGCCGTTATTCGCTGATATGCTGGCACACACATTCTCAAATTGTCCAACCGAGATCCCTTGCGGCACAAACGCGGTGCTCAAAAGCTTCATCAAGGCATTGCGGTGCACTTCAGAATCTCGAAGCAAAGAGAGAATAGAAATTTTCGCAGGTGTCTGAGCAAGCTGATCAATCACACGGAAGTCACTCTTGCGGATAAACTTCATAATCTCTTCTATATCCTTTTCTAGATCAGGATTGGCATTTTGCAAGTGTGATTGCTTCATTGGCTGCTTGCCCCTAGCTTTGGCAGAAGCATCCGCCTTGAGTTGTATTGTTGGATCAGAGAAAATCCGTCCGCTTCGGGTCATACCACTACTTCCAGCAATATTATCAGCATTAGCAACATCCAACACATCACCTTTCTCAGTTGGGGAAGAGACATTTCCTGTTTCACCCCATGGTAGTAAACATCCGATCCGTAATGCCATGGCACAGCTTTATCACTTTTGTATGGCAAAGGACCAGGCTTGGTAATTGCTAGAGGAATAGACTTTGTAGGTGCGGATATCACGATTGGAGTATAAGGAATGGTAATCACAGATACAACCCGCATCTCAACCTTCTCACCCTTTCGGATCCGATCAAATTGCAACTGACCATCATCAATCAAACCCTGAATTCCAGCTTTCAAGTTTGCACAACCATTAGAGCAATGTTCACACCTATCACAGGCAGCTCCACAACCCGGAAAGACACCTCTTTCAATCAAATATTTCTTGATAAAAGGCAAAGGTGTTTTCACCGAATCAACATTCGTTACCAGATTAAGGACCTCCTCATCTTCCATTACAGCTTGAACAGCCCCATGACGCGGCATCGGATTCTGTGTGACATTTGGTCCAACTACCTGCGGTCGAGCCTCTAATTCAATGGTCTTTGAATCAATGAGGTCTTGCACTTTGCATTTGAATGCATAACAATTCTCGATGCTATGCCCCAAGGTTCCGAAATGAAACTCACAACTAGCATTGGCATCATAGTTTCTGGGCCGTTTATCCAGAGGAGGAGGTGCAAATGCAGGCTTGGGAACAACCATCTTAAGGTCATTCAATCGGACAAACAAATCAGCATAACTCATAGGAATAACATCAAATCTCCTAGGAGTACGGTTCTCTTGTTGCCTCTGATTCTGCTGACGCGGTGCTTGTTGATTTGGAGGTTGAGAAGCGGATATGGTCACTGCATTGACCTGAGCCTTGCCTCTACTACCATATACAGCGCTGGCCTCTCCCTTTTCCTTCTTGGGATAACCACTGTATGCTTTCTTGACACCAGAAGAACTTCCTTTAACCTGCTGGATCTTACCAGACTTCAACCCACTCTCGATCCGTTCACCGTAACGGACCATCTCAGCAAAGCTGGCAGAAGTACTGCATGCAACATAATAATGTCCAGACAGAGTGCTGGTGAACATATCGATCATCTCCCGCTCGACCATAGGTGGTTGAACTCTATCAGCAAGTTCTCTCCACTTCTGAGCGTACTCTTTGAACGTTTGCCCAGACTTCTGAGACAAACCCAACAGCTGTGTACGATTCGGAGCCATATCAATGTTAAACTGATACTGCTGAAGGAAGGCATTCACAAGGTCACGCCATGTCTTGATATGGCCTCGTTCCAGATGCATATACCATTCTAGAGATGCCCCAGTCAGACTCTCTTGGAAGAAGTGCATAAGCAATCTCTCATCTTCAGTATATACCGCCATCTTGCGGAAATATGCAGTGATATGAGTTTTGGGACAAGTTTCCCCATTATACTTGTCGAACACCGGCACTTTGAACTTTGGAGGAAGCCTCACTCGAGGTGCCAAACCCAAATCAGACAAATCCAGCCCAGATAACTTCTGACCCTCAACAGCCTTCAACCGCTCTTCAAGCAAACGGTACCTGTGGTTATCTGTGGGGAAGTCAACTTCACTGCCATTCACGGAATAAGCTTCATCGTTCTGATAAAAATCTGCGCCCTAAGAACGAGGACGACCCCGAACACGATGCCCTTGCATCCTATCATCAAAGAAAAATTTCCCTTGAGGTGGAGTAGGTGGTGGAGGAGGAAACCGACCAGTGAGATGTACACCTGGACCACGAAGGTGGTCGTTGACACCCAAATCAGCATTATTGACTTTAACACGGGGTTGACCCACAGAAGCGTCGTCAAACGGATTGCGTCGACCCTCCTCTGAATGAGTCCTCTCAACCAAAGCCCTCAGCTCTTGCTGACCCTGATTCATATTGGTGATGACTTCCATGAATTGAGTCATCTGCGCCTCTATCTGCGCTTTCATCGCGGCCATGTCTGCCTGAAGTTGTTCCATATATCGTTTCTCGTTGCTCCGAGTCGGGTAACGATGGAAGTTTGCAATCTTTCTGCTAAATAAAAGCAGAAGCCGAGGATGAGAACTTCGGACAAAACCTGTTATGCATGGCATGTATATATATATATATATATATATATATATGAATGATATGCATGTTATGCATGTTATGGCATATTTGTACATTTCCAGGACTCTTAACACTTTGACTCAAGTTTTAGGATTTGGCAAAGTAATGAATACTGAAAAGTCTAATATCATTAAATCAAAGGAGATTACAAGCATTTGAATCAACTGTTTTTGCAAATCATAAAAAAGGAGTAATCCCATCAACAAGCCTGATGGTGATTTCCACACAAGACAAATAAAGCATAAATCTAGATATCAGACATAGGAAATCTTTCTTCCTCTGATGCGCCCGATTGAATCTTGAGACGTTCCAATTCTCCAACGGCAAGGGACAATTGAGCTTCTCTCTCTCGGATACGGGATTCATACACCAACTTCTGATTATGCATTTGCTTCTTCAAGTCTTCGATTTGAGCCTTATATTTCTTTTCCAAGCTGATAACAACCTTTCGGTGCTCTTCCATGGGAACGGAGAAATCTTCAACTCTGGACCTCTTCTTGGCCGAGTCGGATGCTTCCCCTTTGAAATACTTGAGCTCGTGAGCCAACTGGTTCTTTGTATGAGTTGCAACAAGACAATTCACCGCTAATGTCTCCTTTTCTTCAAGCAAAAGACGATTCTGAGCAAGTACATGCTCATAATCTCCTTTAGAAACAACATCCGGAATTGACTCTGAAGGATAAAAAGCCGCTGCTCCGGTAAGGGAAGGCCACTGACGGTCACTATTCTTGTCTTTGATCCATTGGATGTAAGAAGCATAGGCCGTAGGGTCTTTCTTACCAAAATCTTGACCTCCCTCAAGACAGATGCTTTTCCATGCTTGAATAGCTCTAGCCATTATACCGGTAACATCAGGTACATCATAATATAGAGTTTCCCGCATAAAACTCGTATCAGGAGGTCAAACCAAAGCATAACCCAACTGTCTCACAGCAAGAGTCGGATTGTAATTGATACCTCCCCTTATGCCCAAGAGAGGGACATTAGGAAAGCTTCCGTAATGAATAATGATCTTCTCACACTCCGTCTTGGACATCTCGCGTCGACTCCAATTGATATTGTGAGATGTGAGGCCCATCAATCTAGGAATCCACCTCATGGTATGCCGAGTGTCGACAAAAGCACCGTTTCGAGGAAGAAAACCTTGAAACCAATGATATAACAATGGTGCACAACAATTTACAACTCCACCTTTCCCTTTGAAACTCTGGGCTTGGATGGAATGATAAACATCTCCCAACAAAGTCGGAATTGGATTCCGTTGGATGAAAATAGAGATGGTATTCGTGTCGACAAATTTTGGCTCATTTGGGAATAAGCACATCCCGTAGATACAGCAGGCTAAAACGGCGTTGAAACCCTTCCAATCTTTCTTGACAAATTTGGCATTACCTTCCCGAAGAAGAAAGCCCAAATGAAAGCCTTTCACGGCACCCTTGCTTGCGACATTGGCGGATACCACAGATTTTTGCAAATGAAGAGCCTTGGCAATTTGATCATCGGTCGGTTTCTCCATAGAGTCATGAAAAGGCACCTGGTGCAAGATAGGAATGTCTAGGATACTAGAATACTCTTCCAACGTAGGCATTAACAAGTAATCGGGAAATACAAAGCACCTCAACCCACGGTCATAGAACTGGAAAAGGGCCTGGAGCCCGTCCTTCTGATAATCGGTCAAAGGAGCTTTCAACCATGTCAGAATCCTTCCATAATCCCGGGTAAACGTGAGAACATTCTCAGGTGGAGACTTATTGGCAAGCAGGAGGAGATTCTCGAGAGCAGGAGCGAGAAATTTGTACACTGGATGACGTCTCTGATTGTTCTTCTTTTCAGTATCCATCTTCCAAAACAACCCGACAACTAGACCCAAAGGTAAGAAATCCTGGAAATAGCAAATATGCATGTTAAAATATGCAAAAATTAAAAAATTTCATGAATGTGATGTTTTTGAATCATGTATCCTGTTCATCGGAACCACTGCTGTACTGGACTCTCAGATAAGTATCACCAAGTCTGAAACTTGTCACACAACCAAGATATCATATAGAACTGGATCTGAATGTCACGGGTTCAAAGGTCCGACATCAAACTGGAATCCCACAGAAAATACTAGAAAATACCAGAAAATACCAAGCCACCATCAATAACAAAGTCACCGGCAGTAACAAGTCACCAACAGTCACCAACAGTACCTGTAGTAATGATATCCCGCCCCAACTCACAGGGTAATTCTAGACTCAACAGGGTATCCCTAATGATAGTCAGAGTCGACGATCCTTTATCGAGTACTTCGCTGACTACACAACAGGGTGTAGGGCGAGAGCACCGTCAATCGAATCTCGTCTGAATTCGGTACTCCATGCCTCCTCACACGCACCACGGGATGCGGGATTCAACATGGACATCCATCTAGCCTATGTGTCACTGGCCGGGGTAGTTGGCCTTTTACCTCAAGTAACACCCACCCAGATCAAGAGATAAACCAGCACAGCAGCAGTCTAGATACAGGATATATGAAAGCAGTAAATATGCCACATAGAATGCAATGCAAAGCATACAAAGGATGATAAAGCGATAAAGCAGATAAACACCCAATAGACATGAAAAAGAAATCTAGGATCAACTCCTGATCGGACCAGCACAGGTCTGTACGATCCCCAGCAGAGTCGCCAGCTGAAAACACTGGCGGAACCTCCGACATGATAACTATGTATCAAATAGAGTCGCCATCGAACATCTTTTATCTCACGAGGGAGAAAGGAAAACATCGAGTAAACCTGGGGGAGAAATCGCGGTCCTATAACCGTGAAATTGAGAGAGTCTAGGTAAGGGAGTTAGTTACGCGAGGGGAAGGGATTAGCACCCCACACGCCTGTAGTACTCTACGGTATCCACTTTCTATTTCTAGCTAAAGGGTGTTTTATATCTATGCTTAATCGCTAATCATGCATGCAAAAGAAAAGAGAAAATAAGAAACCACGGGGAAAAGAAGGAAGTATTTACAAAGTTTTGCTCGATCGAGCCCCGTGACAAGATGCCTACGTATTCCCGCGTGCAATGGGAAAGTCAGAGTGCCGTAGTTCGGCTCACTTGTTTTGGTGTGTTTTGTGTTTTTTACTTGTGAAAAAGGTTTTAAACACAAAAGAAATAAAGCGCGCAAAGACGAAAAGAGTTGGTGTTGGTTGGTTGTTTTTACCTTGAGAAAGGAATTTAAACCATTATTAAGTGTTTTGAATTTGAAAGGAAAAGCAAGTTTTAGTTTTAATCACAATGCAACATGCAAAAAGAAACTAGCAAAGCAAAAGGTTAGACCTATGGTTTAGGATGCAAGGGAATCTCTACCTATGTTGACATGCAAAGGATGTGAATCCTAATGTCTAGGCTAAAAAACCAAACCTAACCAAGGGAACCTGCAAGAAACAAACAAGCAAACATGCACAGATCACAAGTAGAATTGCCCTAAACAGGTCTTTAAATAAACCAGAGGGGTTCCTGAACATCTCCAACTACGGAAGCCCCATCATGCATCTCTATTCCTACTTCTCATGGCAAAAGAAAGCTGTAAAGCCCTACTTCTCATGATATCTAGGAAAGCTGTAAGAGAATGCGGTAAACAGTGTAGAAACTACCAAATAGATATAGAATCCGAAGAGCAACGCAAGCTAGTGAAATACTCCGGAATACTTCAAGTACTGTTGCCATGCAACAAAAGTAAACCGGTGAGAATCGCTCAAAGCATCGAAACAAGCGGAATACGTGTCGATACGCATCCGAAGCGACAATGCCTGCAAGAACAGGATAAAGCAAGCAAAGCAAGGTAGAAACAGTGTACACGTGGGTGTACAAGCTTAACCAGAACCTGCAAGAAGGGAGTTAGACCCAAAAAGCAAATAAAGGAAAAGTGTGCGAATATCGGAGAAAACGAGCCGCATATGCATGCGTCGTGTATCCTTGCATGAAATGGAGTACAAACAGCAGCCAAGGATAGCTAGGGTGACTACTGTTCACCATCAGAATCGAAAAATCAGAAAAAGTAAACGAAGAAGCGCTTAGATATGCACTAAGCGCGCCATGCAACCCAAAAGTCAGAACATTTGGCGCTTAGCGCGCTCTGGACCGCGCTAAGCGCGACCTGCAACCAGCAGAAAAATCAGATTTTTGATCCGAACCACCCGTTTATGATGTTTTCATGCAACGGTTCGATCCGCATTGTTAAGCGAAAATCCAGCAGTGAATGAGAGCTAAATGAACATGCATGGAATGCGAATCGATCGATAAAACCAACGTTCCTAGCAAGGTAATGCATGAACATGCAAGGAATGCGAATCGAACGATAAAACCAATGCTCATATCAAAGTAATGAATGAACATGCAAGGAATGCGAATCAAACAATAAAACCAATGTTCATGGAAAAGTGATGAATGAACATGCAAGGAATGCAAATCGAACGATAAAACCAATGTTCATATCAAAGTAATGAATGAACATGCAAGGAATGCAAATCGAACGATAAAACCAATGCTCAAATACATGTGGAAATGCATGAACATGTGAGGAATGCAAATCGAAATCGATAAAACCAATGTTCAAATACGTGTGAAAATGCATGAACATGTGAGGAATGCAAATCGAAATCGATAAAACCAATGTTCAAATACATGTGGAAATGCATGAACATGTGAGGAATGCAAATCGAAATCGATAAAACCAATGTTCAAATACATGTGGAAATGCATGAACATGTGAGGAATGCAAATCGAAATCGATAAAACCAATGTTCAAATACATGTGGAAATGCATGAACATGTGAGGAATGCAAATCGAAATCGATAAAACCAATGTTCAAATACATGTGGAAATGCATGAACATGTGAGGAATGCAAAGCGAAATCGATAAAACCAATGTTCAAATACATGTGGAAATGCATTAACATGTGAGGAATGCAAATCGAAATCGATAAAACCAATGTTCAAATACATGTGGAAATGCATGAACATGTGAGGAATGCAAATCGAAATCGATAAAACCAATGTTCAAATACATGTGGAAATGCATGAACATGTGAGGAATGCAAATCGAAATCGATAAAACCAATGCTCATATCAAAGAAAAGGATGCATGAACATGCCAAGGATGCGAGTTACGATAACAATCCTAATGCTCAAGTGCAAAGGTATATTACATAGAAGAAAATTTCATTCAATTCTAGGTTATGCATTAACACAAACACTTGGAGTGCACATGTGACAAGTTTATGCAAATGCACTAGATGCTTGAATATCTACATGTTGAATGCAAGTTATGTTTCAAATCATCATGAATCAATAAAATCGATCAAGCTAATCAGTCACCAATGCATGAACATGCAATGGATGATGCCAAGTGTATGAGTTCATGTCTTATATGCAAGGGGAAATCAAATGCACAATTGTATATGCATGCTATGAACCAAAATCCAAACTCCGACACAAATAAGGCGGCAAAAATCAATTCAAATCAAGGAATTCAAGAATACAAATCCTAGAATCAAAATCTACATCGAATTTGCATGTGATTTCAGTATTCAATTTCAAGAAAAGCTGAAAATCAGAGAACAACTTAAAATAAGTGCTTATTTGAACCTAACACTTACTTGCACTTGAAGTTTGAGTCAAATTGAAGAGGAATTCCTTGTGCTCTTCAAATAAAATACCAAATCAATGAGAAATTGTTGATGATCTTCAACATTAATCTTGAATCCTTGAAGAAAAGCTTTTGGAAAAAGATGAAGAGAAACTCTTGAATCTTGAACTTGAGGAGAAAATCGAGATTAAACCATTCCTTCCATGTCAAATGTGAATATAAAGAGGAGAGAATGCTCTAGATTGAAGTAGAGGAAGCTGCGATGGAGAAAAATCAGAATTCGCAGGTCGCGCTTAGCGCGGGGGTCGCGCTTAGCGCGCTCTTTGAACGGAGCAGGTGGTGATCGGAGATCCGGTGGCGGCCTGTGGTGGTTGCTTGGAGGGAAAATTGAAGTTTTAACTTTGTTGAGTTTTTGTGCTTTGGGATTTGAGAGAATTGGAGTGTGGATGGTAGTGGAAAATTAAGCAAATGATTGTGTTGTTGTGATTTGTGAAGAGGAAAATCTATTTATAGCTTTGGATCCCTAATCAACAAGCTAATCCCGATTATCCGAATAATTTTCGTAATTAATCTAAAACAGTCAAATCTGCGCGGAATTCGGAGTCGGAATATAAACGAAAAGTGTCCGGAATGCAATTTTGCTTGCGTGAATCAAAATCCCGACTTGATCCGATGAATGGTCAAGGAAATAAGAATTTTTGAAGTTTCAGCATCAATTTTGGACCACTGACACGTGCAGAATTTCATTTGAGCTCTGTGGGGAGAATGCCTCAAACGAGGATCTTCTGATCGAAATTTGCACATGCGTATCTCTGGGACATTTGAAGCTAACAAGATTTGTGAACTTTTGGCACCGGTCCTGTTACGTTTCGATGAAAATCGAGTAAGATATGATTTTTCGAACCTCGCGTATCAGATGAAAATGACACAGTTCAGCTCAAAATCAACCTCAGAGAATAAAAATTCTGGTACTGATTGACAAAGAATCAGCTCCCGAGTTGCAAATGGAAGTTATAGAGGACCTTGATACGGAATTTTAGAAATTGGTCCCGCTCAATTCCGAGCTTCCAGCTAGAAAATAAAGCCTTTTCGGTGAGCCAAAACACACGGTTCAGCCCTAAAATTAGCTTGATATGCCGGGGAAAATGACTCTTTTGAGAGCCTTCCTCACAAAATCTGTTCTCGGCTTCCAAACGAAAGTCGCAGATAATAATGAAAGGAAAGTGCCAGTCGAAAATCAACAGAAAATACCCAAGAAGATGAGAGATACGCCTTCTAGAGTGCCCAAAATGCGTCGAAATCTGGAATCCACTTTATTGATAAATGAGCTCTTTTTGGGTGCCGTTCGGAATACCTGGAATCTGATACTCCTTATGATGAATGCTATGCATGCTACTATATGTATTTTTTTTATGCAATGGAATTATAAGCCAAAAAACGCGGAAAGAAGAGGGTAAATTTTGGGGTACAACAGATAGTCGAGCATATTGCTAGGTATTTGGCAGAATCTGGTGATATGAAGAATAATGAAAACCTAAGGGTAAAGTATTTCCCTTCATCCATCACTAAGGCAGCCTTCACATGGTTTATCACTTTGCCTCCAAACTCTATTGATTCATGGACTAAGTTGGAAAAGTTTTTTCATGAACAATTCTATGAGGGACATTCAAAAATTAGTTTGGTCGAGTTGCCAAACATTAAGAGAAGGTTTGCTTAAACTATTAATGATTATCTCAATAGATTTAGGTCATTAAAAGAAAGATGCTTTACCCAAGTTCTAGAACATGAACTTGTTCAAATGGCTGCTGGTGGTTTAGATTACTTCATCAGGAAGAAAATAGATCCGACCTTTGTTAAAAGTATGTCATACTTAGCTGATAGAGTTCGACATCTTGAGCGGTTTCACTTAGAAAAGGTCAGGCATACTAAGGCTAAAGCTAAGAAGGAAAAAATATCCTATATAGGCTAAGATGATACTGATCCCATATATGAGGCCGACTATATCTCTCCGACTGAGGCAGAGGTCGACGTGGCTGAAATGAAGCCAGGGCCTGCATATGAGTGTAAAGCGCTATTTCATGCTTAAGGAAAAAATCGTGTCGAAAACAATTCAAAGTTTCCTACAAAAACCTATACTTTTGATGTATCTAAATATGAAGAAATATTTGATTTGTTGGTTAAATATGGTCAAATATTAGTACCTCCAAATGCTAAATTACCACCATTAGAACAACAGAAGAAAAGAGGTTTTTGCAAATTTCATAACTATCTTGGTCACACAACCTCTCAATGTTTTCTTTTCAGGGATCTTGTTCAAAAATCATTGCAAGAGGGCCGACTGAAGTTTGCTGCTAGAAAAATGAAAATCGATGTTGATCCTCTCAGGAAGGAGGAAGATTTGTTTGATGAACCTGTCGAAATAAACATGGTGGAGCTAATAGAATTTCCAGAGTACAATATGGTTGAGGAAAGTATTGGAGAAAGTCCAAATGTCGACCTAGCTGATGTTTACGCAAAAGCTGACGAGGATTTGTTGGATTTCCTCTTTCGTTGCAAAAACACGGGCTTACAAGTTTGTTTGTTCCCTAGGTGTGGTGCTGTGAGTGATACAATTGCTGCTAAAACTTTTAGAAGTTGCAGCTAGAGAAAAATAGGCCCAAGTTGTACAACCAAAGGTTCCCTAATCCAATGGATCCTAGAAGAACTATGGGAAGCTCCCAGGCCAAGCCAATGAGTTTCATTCCTTCTACAGCTGCTCCTAGAGGCACCTGGATTAAGCCTCAGGGAAGAGTGGTGTCATCAAATGCTGATACTGTTGCTAGAGATTCAAAAGGAAAGTCGGCCGTGAACTATCGACATGAGTTCAAATCTGAAAGAAATTGCCATGTTTCTGAAAACTACATGGGAAATAATCCCATGTCTCGAACTCAATGGAGACGCTTCCAGCGTCGAAAACAGGCTGCAAGACTAGTTGCTGCTAGGTAGGTTGCCGCAAATAAGGTAGGTAATCAAAAGAAGTACAAAGTCAAAGTCGACACTGTCGCTAAGGAGCGAATCAAGGAATTCATAAATCGACCTGTGGATAAATGCTCTGAAGAAGCTACTGATGAATTTAAGTCAAATTATAAAGAGAATCTAGACATTCTTGTCAATGTAGTGTCAATTCTGCCTGCAGAGTATGACTATCCGATTGAGTTAAAATATTCTGCTGATGTCGATGCTGAAGAAATGGCTTTGCATAAGCCAACATGTTATTTTGTCATGAATAATGGTTCAATCGAGAACCAAGATTCCTTTTTTGAGAGGCCATATATGGCTATGAGAAGCCATCTGAAACCCCTGTTGTTTAAAGCCAATGTCGAAGGTATCGCTATCAACAAGGTGTTGGTAGATTGTGGCACGACTGTTAATATCACGCCACATCATATTTTGAAGAAAATCGGTAAGTTCGACACTGATATTAGATCCCATAACGTGGTCCTATCAGACTACGAAGGAAGAACCATGAATACTATAGAAGTGATCCAGGTGGACATTACTGTCGGCTCAGTGACTAGGTCGACTATCTTTATGGTGATTCATGGGAAGCCAAGCTATAATATCTTGATGGGAAGAGAATGGATTCATGGCATTGGAGCAGTGCCTTCTTCCATGCACCAACGCTTGTTAATATGGAGGGATGATGGAATTGTGGAAAACACTGAGGCCGACCAAGGATATTTTATGGTAGATGTGAACAACATTGGGAAAAAGCAGTTCGACAAGAAACTTGCTAACATTTCCCCATGCTCACCTGCTAAAGAAGTGTATGCCAACTTAGATGAGGCATTCATTTATTTAAAACTGCATGAAACCCATAGTTTCATGTGGGATGTGGAACCTTTGGAGGACCCATATGCTGAAAACCGGTCGACAGGTTGGGGAGACATCAGTGATAATGATGTCTGAGATTGATGCTCTATGAAGTATTTCGGTGTATATTGCCGAAAGCAAAATATATTCGGCATTAGAGGCTGAAGATAAGATGGCTGTTGAGGCCAATAAAATACAAATTCTGGCGGAAGACATTACTTTGGCTATTTGTCATACCCCAATTTTTGACCTAAGATACCACCTTACATTTGCATCACTGCATCACTAACAGTTTCAGAACAGAATAGATCGTGCGTGGCTTCTAGAAGTCAAAGTTAGGGTTTTATCAAAATTTCATATGTTCAAGATATGATTAATTAGGGTTTGAGTTTTCACTCACCTCAATTTATCTATCTTAATCAATCATCAACATTTGATCTTCAAATTCCCAACTTTTTCTCATGATCTACCTTGAATCGACCAATTAGGGTTTTGATCGAAGATAGTGAATCATTGACTTTCGGCTCAATGGATGACCTATTTGCTTGAAGATTGATCTTAACATCTTCAATGCAACATCTTGACCTAATTTCTTGATTCAAAACATTGCAAAATCCATGTTTCTTCATTAGACAAATTCTGAACCATCTGATGAAAATTCATCTGCTCAAAAAGTCAAACTTTGACTTTTGGTCAAATTTTTCAAGACTAAACTTTTTAAATCATAAAAACATCTCAAATAATCCATCATGATCATAAAAAATCAAGAAATGTGAAAAAGTCAACAAAAAGTCAAGATTTGAATTTTTCTAACACTTAGAAAAATTTTCAAGTGTTAAGAAACATGATTTTTTCTCACTTTCTTGGACATTTTTCACCTAGATCCATTTGTATTCAGAAAAAACTCAAAACATAAAAGTTGTAGGTCTTGTTACAAGCTTTTCAAAATGTCCAAGAACTTGCAAAGACACTTTGTCTAGCTAGGCTTTTAATTTTGAAACATAGAGCTCCAAAACCATGGAATTCCAAGATCATGCATCAAAATTATAAGTCATTTTTCACAAACCTCTCTTCTAGAAGCCTTGTCATCACTTAGAGATAGTTTATAACTGATAAATATCTGTTAGGCATGATTGAAGGAGAGGATTGAATCAAAGAGAAATTTTAACCATGGTTAGAAAGTAACTTTTGCATTAAATGCAAAAGATTCCTTCTCACCACTTAAGCAAGTTGCAAAGCTCTCTCAATGATAACCTTGCCTTGTCATTCAGATTTCTTGGCCTATAAATAGAGGTGATTTCTTCATTTTCAAACCACACCAAAGCTATCATAATCCAAGCTTTCCTTTTTTCTTTCTTAAATTCCAAGTTTCAATGTTCAAAGAGGGAAATTTTGCAATCTTCAAACCTTGCAAAATCTGAGCAAACTTAAGTTTCTAAAATGTTCTAAACATCATTTAGAAGTTGTTTAAAACTTAAAACCACCAGAAAACAAGCTAAGAGACAGTTTTCTACATAAAACTCCATTTGTGCAAGTTTTGAGCCCAAAACTGCCAAACTAGAAAACTACTCGTGCTAGCCTTGATTTCTCACTTCAAACACATCCTATACAACATATAGAGACTGTCCATACACTCAAACAAGTTCTGGAACAACTCCATCACCATCTTTCATTTTCAAATTAGCAACTTGCAACTTGACTTGGTCAGAAAGTTCCAGCCACTTTCAGAACAAACTAAGAGTAGGAACACACTCAGTGAGGTTCAGGGAAGCTTAATCAATCATTACTTTGCACCTGGAAGCTGCCAAAATCGATCTGGTATTTCATACCAAGAGGTGAGTTTTCAAAACTTTGATACCTCCATACATGCGTTTTTAGCTTCAAAATTGAAAAGGAAAATGTAGATATCCAATCACTAAAGCTATCTGGATCTTTAATTTAAACTAAAATCAACTGAGTTCAAAGAATTAATCATTTGTTCAGTTAGGGTTTAAATTTGGATTATCAAAATTCATGTTCATCTTTGATTATTAATTTTAACAAGATACATGGTCAGAATCGTGATGAAAATCTAGACAAAATTGTATTTTGAACTTTCAAAATTGATGAAGAAACGAAGAAATTCAAAATCTTAGCCATGGATGGTGTTTGCGCTGTTTCACGAAGAAGATGAAGTGAATTTTAGAAATTTAAAAGCTGGGTTTATAATATATATTTGTATTTTAAGTTAAAACAACGGATGTATAGTCACCCAAGTGGTAAAGCCAACATGCCTTAAAACCTTCCTTCGCCTCAAGGTCCAGGGTTCGAATCCCCCTGGAACCCTTTTTTAATAAAAGGAATCACAAGCTTCTGAAGCTTGTTCCCCCCAAAAGTCCTTCTGAGGCTCATCCTCCAGAAGTGCTTCTAAAGCTTCTACTCCTAGAAGCTCTCCATTTCCACTCTCTTCAGAAGTACTTCTAGTACTTCTATCTCTAGAAGCCTCAAGCTTCTAATGCTTCTATCCCTAGAAGCAAGCCTTCTCAACACGCTCTAGAAGCAGCCAGAAGCATCATGCGCTCCTTCTCATGCCCCAAAAGCTTCTATCCCCAGAAGCAAGCCTTCTCAACACGCTCTAGAAGCAGCCAGCAGCCAGAAGCATCATGCGCTCCTTCTCATGCCCCAGAAGCTGCAAGCCAAAGCGCTCCAGAAGCAAGCCAAGCCTTCTCACGTTCTAGAAGCAAGCTAGCTTCTGACTCATCCAGAAGCAAGCTAGTTTCTGAACCCTTCAGAAGCCCAACTTCTAAACATTTTTAAAAACTTCTTTTTTCAAAACTCCTTCTAAGCAAGGTAATTAAATGACAAGTCAAGCAAATGGCTCAGTGGAAAAACTCTTCATTTCTAAGCCAAATGTCCAAGGTTCAAACCTCCTTAGGACCAAAAACTCTTTTTTTATCACTAATTTCTCAAGTTTCTAGCAAACTTCAACATTTTCAAAAACCATTCAAAACTTCTCATTTTGAGATGATTTTTTGCACACTTGTAATTTAATATGCCTATTTTATGATTATGTCAAAAAAATCCAAAAATATTTTCTTTTTGATTATATTTTTATTAAGTTAAAAATGAGACATTTTAAGTATTTCTTAATACTTTTCAAAGATGTTTTCTTTTCAACTTTCAAACTAAATCTTTTTCAAAACTTCTTGTGAAAATCCTTCACTTTTCAAAATCATTTTCAAAACCTTTTCAAAAAAACCTTTCAACAAACTTACACACCTTTTTTCCATGATCAATTAGATTTAAAGATAAACCGAACCAGGTTTCTCTTTGAATTCCTTAATTGATCATGGGCCTCCCTCACGGTGTAAGTCCCAACCCTCCTATGTACATATTCATTTCCTTGTACATAATCACCCTTTCGTGTACATATTCATTTCCTTGTACACATTCAAAAACCTTTGTATATATTCAAGTTACACTTGCTTTAAACTCTTGTTTTATACACTTGTTTATATTTCCTTCATAAACTCCTGTGAATACACATCACACACTTGTTTATATAACTGTTCAGTTATAACATAACAACTAGTTTAACAACTAGGTTACCTTTAGCCTCCTCTTGGGCTTTGTATAAGATAACTCATTTATTGAGTTAGCCTCCTCTTAGGCTTCATATAAGATAACTCATTTACTGAGTTTAGCCTCCGCTTAGGCTTCATATAAGACAATACTCCCCTGCTGAGTTAGCCTCCCCTTGGGCTTCGTTCAAAAGAACTCCCTCGTTGAGTTTAGCCATCTCTTGGGTATCAAACAAGAAATAGACCAGGAAATCTCTTAACAACCTCATATTGGGCTTCTAATACAAAGAATCACCCGTGCTAGGATAGAACCCTAAGAGAAGGATTTCCTGGTGAAGTCACTCTTGAAATCCTGAGAGGATGGTTTCCCGGTGAAACCACTCTTAAAGCCAAAGCCAGCCATACCCTATAGCTTCCTCTTGAGCTTCATACAAGGACCCTCGATGACCCTCAGAATGCCTTCTCTTGGGCTCACAATACAAGGACCCTCGATGACCCTCGAAATGCCTCCTCTTGGGCTTACAATACAAGGACCCACATGCTTCTTAAAAGCATCCCCCTAATCTAATCAATTTCTCCTCGAGATTTAGACATTTATCATCTCTATGGAAGAAGTATCTCATCTATCACATCATATACAATTAACCACTTTTCAAATCACACTCTTTTCAAAAAACATCTTTTAACTGTAAATGGTAACGCTTGTACACTCGAGCAAAACACCAATACTTACAATTAAAGATTTAATCATCTTTCAAACATCTTTCTTAACTCGTAAGTGGTAACGCTTGTACACTCAAGCAAAACACCTAATACTTACGATGAAAGATTCAATCGATCAACCTTTTAAAATGTATGTGATGAAATAGATTAGATACATTTTTCTTTAAGATGACATTTGTCTTTGTCTCTTAATAACACCCTTTGCTTCCACTAGCATAAGTGGGAACTACGATTGCTCTGACTTTCTCAACCTCCCTTTGAGAATACGTAGGCACAATGTCTCATCCTTGGCGAGCATACTTCTTTCTCCCTCAAACCAAACAAAACCATAGCTCCCTTTAGATCTGAGCTACAAATGCTCTGATTCCCATAAAGGGATATGTATGCAGAAGATCCCAATGATCTTTGCGAGCACAATAATAACAAAACCTAGGATCCCACATAACCTACCAAACTAGGATCCCACATAAACCTAGGATCCCAAGAATAGAAATAGCAAATTAAAACACACAAACATACCAAACTATTCATATATAAAGCTATAGATAACTATAAATATTTAGGGTGCCACATCTCTTCCCTTTATATAACAAACCCCTTTCCCAGAATCTCCCCAATGCGTTGTGTCTAGTTCACGCTATTCGTAATGCATATCTTATTTATTGAGGGTATTGCAGCTTTCCCCTTTTTCATCTCATTTTTCTTGTTTAGGAAATAATAAAGCTTGATGCTCGCAGCATCTTTAAAAACAAATCAAAAGAGTAAATCGTTTTGAGTCAGAGATTCGAATTCAGATTTGATTCCCTCGCGCGTCACTTTTTAACGCGAACACTATTGAGCCGAAGCCACCAAATAAAAATGAAGAGATCAAGAAAACATCGATAGTCAGCGTCTCGATTGCATATATGACGATGAGCCTTTAGGCTTTGAAAAGGATCCAATGGCTCTTGAAAAGATGCAGCCAGAAGACCCTTTAGAGGACATAAATCTTGGCGAAGATGGGAATAAAATACCAACTTATATCAGCGCCAAATATCGACCAAAAGCTGAAATCTAAGGTAATATCTTTATTAAAAGAATTTAAAGATTGATTTGCTTGGGACTATAATGAAATGCCAAGTTTAAGCCCAAATTTGGTCGAGTTAAGATTGTCAATGAAAGCTGTAAAGAAGCCAGTAAAGCAAACACCTAGGCGTTTTGCTCAGGCAATAATGTCGAAAATCAAAGAGGAGATAGAAAGACTCCTCAAAAGCAGATTTATAAGAACTGCAAGGTATGTCAATTGGTTGACAAATATAGTGCCAATGATTAAGTAAAATGGCAAATTAAGAGTGTGCATTGATTTTAGAGATTTAAATGCTGCCACTCCTAAGGATGAATATGATATGCATGTGGCAGAAATGTTGGTCGACTCTTCCGCTGGTTTTGAATATTTAATTATGCTTGATGGTTACTCTGGCTATAAACAAATTTTTATTGTAGATGAAGATGTGCCGAAGACGGCCTTTTGTTTCCCAAGAGCATTAGGGACCTATGAGTGGATTGTTATGCCATTCGGCCTGAAAAATACTGGAGCAACATATCCAAGGGTAATGAATTCTATGTTTCATGACTTTATTGAAGATTTTATGCAGGTTTATATTGATGATATTGTAATAAAGTCGAATAGTAAATTGACTCATTTGCAACATTTCTCCACAACTTCATGTCTCACAAGAATGTTCAAAAAATGCTTCATTTGGAAGGTATGGATCAAAACATTACAGGTCCTTTTCAAAGTCAACAAAAAGTCAACATTTTGTTTTGAAGATATATTGAGCATGGAAACTCCAATTGAGATTAAACCAAAGAGGTTGGTTAAAGGAATCTTAGAGCTTTCCAAAAAGTCCAAGAACACTCAAAAATGTGGAAAATTGAGCAAGATACACCATTCACAAGTTGGGCAATTTTGAAGAAGTGCACAAAGAGAAATGCTTTTAAAAATCAAATTTTTTGCAAATGGGCTTACTTTTTCTTTATCCAAACTTGTTCCTTATGCAATTAGGAATATCCAAGCCCAATGCCACGAATTTTTATTTTATTTTTCTATTTAATTTGGAATTTATTCATTTAAATACAAATTAAATTCAAAAATAAAGTATAAAATCAAAATTAAATGCAAATTTGATTTTTCTCTCTTCCTTGAGAGCCAAGCAACTCAATAAAGCCAGCAAATTTCGAAATTTGGTTGGATATGGCAAGATTTGATTGAAAATTGATCAAAAAGATGAAAATTTGATTTGGAACAAAATCAAATATATTTTGCATTGATTGATGATTGATTCTTTCTCAAATCAGCTCTAATTCCATCTACTATATATATACAACACATGCCACACGAATTAGGGTAGAAAAACTAGCTGGAGAAACCCTATTGAAGCTCAAAAAATCCGTGGCATACAAGCAACTAGCAGCCTTGGATTGAGGTCGTTTCAATTGATTCTAAGCACTCAAACACGTTCCTTGATACCTCATGAATCGATCCAGACCCTTACATCATCCAAAACCATCAAGAATCAAGAAATCCGAATTCGGTTTGTTCATATATATTTCAAAATCGATTTCTCATATTCATGCATTTTTAACACGATTTGTTGTTGTTTTTGTGATTAGTAGGAAGTTTGCAAGCATTCTGGGCAATTTGATTGCATTTCCATAGCCTGAAACACGATATGCCATGATTAGGGTTCTTGATCACGAATTAGGGTTTCTCTTAAACGGAAAAATTGGACCTCGAGACCACTACCATTGCATTCGGAATGATGTTTCCAATCGAACCATGGTCTTAGATTTTATTTATATTGCTTGTACATGATTTTTTATTTAGGCAGGGTCGTAGCGTCGAGCCAAGGCCGACGCAGGATTTTCAAAAATTCAAATTGAGGAAGACGAAGCTTGGCGCGGAGACGAGGCAGTGGGAAAGTGACACTTGTTTGTAAACGATCCGTTCCGATTCAGTGACACGCGTGCGCTCCAGATCAGATGGCAAAGGCATGGGTGCCTTGAAGCCAAGGTCTCCAGTTCGAATCCTGGCAAGACCATTGTATTTTTTCTCCTTTTGCCAAACTTTTCATATTTTTCTATTTTATTTAATATTTTCCATGCAATTTTAATTAATTTCAATATTTTTTATCATGCATTTTAAATCATCAAAAAATATTTTTCTTTTTGCATTATTTTCAGAAAATGTTTATTTAATTTATAAAATTAAAAAATATTATTTTGCATGCATATTTAATTTTATTTCAATTTTTGCATTTAAATCACTTTTAATTAGTTTTTAATTGTTAAATTATCTCCAAAAAATCCCAAAAAAATTATTTTAGCATATTAATGTTATTTCCAGCATGCCATATTTTTCCCACTTTAAAATTATCATTTTTACTAACATTTTCCTCTTATTCGATTTCTCTCGTATTTTCCGATTTCTCATCTTTTTACAGGTTATCTTGTTTCGGACGATTTCTTTTTACTGTTTTCTTTTTCCAATAATGTAATTGCTCATGGGATGTAATAGTTTAATTAGGGCTTTTATTTTCCGCAAGTTTAAATTATGTATCTGCCCCAAAGCCATGTAATAGCGTAGGATTTATCTTTCCGCACTTTACCTTTCCGCATTTTAATTTCCGCACCCTATAAACTGTTAGTAATTAGGCGTGTATGGCAAGATAAAATTGAACATAGCCCACTAATTTTCAAGATAACATGAATCTGAATTCAACACACTCTTTCACACATGCACCCCTTAGGGTAATTCTCTCTCTCGTTGCCTTTACGAATCCAAATATGGTCATGTCCCTCGAACGTAGAGGTATCCTAGCACCGTTGCCTTCAAAACAAATCATCATAGTCCCTTCGATACAAAGATCATAAGACCCACGATGTCGCCTCCGAATACATGATCTTGACCCTCGATTGTCGCCTACGAAAAATGATGATAGTCTCTTCGAATGTGCTAGGATACTTCCTACAAGTTGCTTTCTATGACCATCCGATGTCCCTTCGAATGTCCCGCTTACATCCAACGAATGGAGTTACCTACCAACTAATGGTATGGATAGCGTCATTCTAAAGGAACGTAAAATAACACGAAAACGACCATTCTGAGTAGGTAATAAGATTTTTAGTTGCTTGCTCTATCAAAATACTTTTCACACCTCACACTTTTGTCAAAGTTCAAACTCTTTTCAAAACAAAACATTTCCGAACACTTTGTATACATTCCTACATGAATCATTACAAAGTCAAAGCGAAATGTCTTTTCAAAACATTTTGTCAAACACACAGAAAGCACAATTTTAAAGTGATCTAAGAGCAACTAAGAGCCCGTAGATAACTACGGATGAAAAGGGGTGCTAATACCTTCCCTTTTCATAACCTTCTCCTTTACTCAGAATCTAACAAAGGTCTTTTTCTGTACTTTTTACCTTCCCTTAATTGGATAAAATAAAAGTCGGTGGCGACTCTTGCTATCCGCACATTTGCGATACAAAAACCTACAAAGTCAGTTCACCGTGTTACAGTTGGGAAAAATAAATTTCCTAAGGAGGTTCATATCCAACTTAAGTGGGAAAACTAAAGTATTTTCACCACTGCTTCGACTGAAGAATGAGGACTTCATTTGGCAAAAGAATCATCAAGAGAATTTCGATAAAATCAAAGAATATTTAGTGAAGCCTCTAATATTGGCGTCTCCTGTTAGATATAGGCCTATGAGATTGTATATTACAGCTTCAGCTTGGACTATAGGAAGTATGTTAGTTCAAGAGGATGAAAAAGGTGTCGAAAGACCCGTGTATTACCTTAGTCGAACGCTAAATGATCCTGAAACTAGGTATTGTGATATAGAAAAACTATACCGATGTCTATATTTCTCTTGTATTAAACTGAAGCAATATATAAAGTCTGTTGATGTGTATGTGTCTTCTCATTTTGATATTATTAAGCACATGTTGTCCAAACCAATTTTACATAGTCCAATTAGTAAATGGGCTTTAGCATTAATTGAGTATTCTCTGACCTATGTGCCCTTGAAGAGGGAAAGAGAAAGTGACTCAGTCTGCTCAGACAAAAGTACCAAAGGAAGTTGTTTAAGGTACCTCCAAGTAAGAGATGGAGGTAATTATGAAGATCATCAAGAAGAGCGACTATAATGTTGTGGAACAGTTGGGACAAACTCCGTCCAAGATATCCATGCTAGCTCTGCTATTGTTCTCTGAGGCTCATGCTAAAGCCTTAGTGAAGTTTTTGAAGAATGCTCATATACTGCAAGACACTACTACTGATCAATTCGAAGGTTGTATTTCTAGCCTGACCACCGACAATGGTTTAGGTTTCTATGATGCTGATTTAACTCCTTCCGGAAGGAAACACAACAAAGCCTTGCACATCTCTATGGAATGCAAGGGCACCACCTTGTCTCATGTATTGGTGGATATTGGCTCTGCTTTGAATGTTTTGCCGAAGAGCGCTCTCGACCGACTTAATGATGAAGAAGTGGTCATGAAGCCCAGTGACATAATTGTAAGAGCTTTTGATGGTTCGAAAAGAACAATACTTTGAGAGCTCAACCTGCCGATCAAAGTCAGTTTCCAGACTTTTGACTCTAGTTTCTTTGTGATGGACATTCGTCCAGCTTATTCTTGCCTACTCGGACGACCTTGGATACATGGGGAAAGCGCTGTTACCTCTACTCTGCATCAGAAGCTGAAGTACCCAATGAAAAGGAAGATTGTTATAGTATGCGGAGAAGAAGAATACATGGTAAGCCATTTGCAGTCATTCTGATACATCGAGATGGAGGGTGAATTTGTTGAAACTCCCTGTCAAGCTTTTGAAGTAGTTCCATGAGTCATGCCTGTCGACTCTCCTGTCACTCCTGAATTTACCAGAACTCCCCCAAAGATGGCCTCACTGAAAGATGCCAGAGCTGTGGTCGAAGAAGGAGGTTGTACTATTTGGGGTCAGCTACCCAATTTTCCATTCAAATCTGACAAGACTGGTTTGGGCTTCATCTCCAAAGGCCAGAAAATGATACACTGCGAACGTGCCGGTGGACCTCCTTTCCGCATCAACAAAAATGGAGTTCATGTTATAGAAGACGATGATGGTGACTTCCACATCAACAATTAGATCTTCCCAACTTCTGGCGGTGGAATCAGCAATTGGACGACTGAAGACGTTATACCAATCTCCTTTAGACAGGAGTAATTGCTTTTTATTCTGTTCTATGCTTTCAAACAATAAAATTTAAGCCTAGTGCCTTTCCCGGGGCACCACAGCTCGTTTGTGAGGGTTATTATTTGTCATTCACATATTTTCATAAAATAAATCATTGGACTTTTTGCATTCAAATATTACGCTCTCTGTCTTTCTTTTTACTTTATCACCCTTTCAAAAGCTACGTGTTCTTACACACACCCACATAATACACTATAGATCCATATTCACTTTGGATCTCATCGATAACGAATCTGCTATTGCCAAATATGACTTCGATAATCTGACCTACCAAGCCGAAGACGAAGGTGAGGAAGATTGTGAAGTGCCAGGAGAACTTTCCAGACTACTACAACAGGAAGAAAGGGTTATACAACCATATGAGGAACCAATCGAGGTTGTGAATCTAGGTATTGACGAAGACAGAAAAGAAATCAAGATAGGAGCGGGTCTTGAGAACACTTTCAAAGAGAGATTGGTCCAGATGTTGCAAGACTATATCGAGATTTTTGCTTGGTCCTACGAAGACATTCCAGGTTTAGACATTTACATTTTGGTACACTGACTACCGACAAAAGAAGGTTTTCTCCCTGTGAAGCAAAAGGTTCGTCATATGCATCCTGAGATATCCGAGAAAATCAAAGTCGAAGTTATGAAACAATTCAATACCGATTTCCTAGCCGTTACTTCTTATCCACATTGGGTTGCGAACGTGGTGCCCGTACCTAAGAAGGATGGCAAGGTACATATGTGTGTGGACTACAAATATCTGAACAAAGCAAGTCCGAAACACGATTTCCCATTTCCACATATTGATGTCCTAGTTGACAACACTGCTCAGCACAAAGTTTTCTCTTTCATGGATGGTTTCTCCGGTTACAATCAGATCAAAATTGCACCCAAAGATATGGAAAACTACTTTCGTTACACAGTGGGGCACTTTCTGTTACAAGGTCATGCCGTTTGGGTTGAAGAATGCTGGCGCCACATATCAGCGTACTATGGTGGTTTTATTCCATGATATGATCCATCACGAGATAGAGGTCTACGTCGACGACATGATAGCTCGATCATAAACCGAAGAAGAATATCTTGATCATTTGCGTAAGCTGTTTGATAGACTGAAGAAATACAGATTGAGATTGAATCCGAGCAAATGCACCTTTGCGGTTAGACCCGGAAAACTCTTGGGATTTGTTGTCAGTGGTAAAGGTATTGGAGTTGATCCTGCCAAGGTTAAAGCTATTCAAGAAATGCCAGCTCCCTGTACCGATAAAAAAGTCAGAGGTTTCTTGGGACGACTGAATTACATTTCCAGATTCATTGCACATCTAACTGCTACTTGTGAGCCAATCTTCAAGCTACTGAAGAAAGATTAAGTAGTAGAATGGAACGACGATTTCCAGACAACTTTTGACAAAATCAAGGAGTACCTACAAGCGCCTCCTATCCTGATGCCACCAGTCAAAGGAAGACCTCTCATCATGTACTTAACAATATTGGAGAATTCACTGAGGTGTGCGTTGGGCCAACATGACGAGTATGGTCGAAAAGAGTATGCAATATACTACCTTAGCAAAACGTTTACTGACTATGAAACAAGATACTCACAGCTCAAGAAAACTTGCAACGCTTTGGCTTAGGCTGCTTGCCGACTAAGACAGTATATGTTGACTCACACTACCTTGTTGATCTCTAAGATGGATTCGATAAAATACATATTCGAGAAACCTTCTCTCTCTGGAAGAATAGCAAGATGGCAAATGATCTTGACCGAATACGACATCCAGTATACTACCCAAAAAGCGATTAAAGGAAGTATAGTAGCCGATCATTTGGCTCATCAAGCAGTAGATGACTATCAATCTATGCATTTCGAGTTCCCAGACGAGGATATTATGTTAGTCACTAATTACGAAGAACCTGGACCAGACGAAGGACCTGAGCCAGGATCCCGATGGACCACATTCTTTGATGGAGCCTCTAACGCGCTTGGCAATGGTATTGGCGCCATCATTACATCTCCTACAGGCGGTCACACACCTTTCACCGCCAGATTATGTTTTGACTGCACCAGCAATATGGCCGAATATGAAGCGTGCATCATGGGTACCAAAGCTGCTCTTGAGGATCAAATTCTTGCAAGTGTATGGAGACTCAGCTTTGGTGATCAGTCAGATTAAAGACGAATGGGATACGAAGCATCCAAATCTTATTCCGTATCGAGAACACGTATTAAATATGATCCCCTACTTCGAAGAAATTGCTTTTGAACATATTTCGCGAGAAGAAAATCAGCTAGTAGATACGTTAGCTACCATGTCATCTATGTTCAAGGTCAGATGGGACAACGAAGCTCCCCAAATCACTATCGAAAGACTAGACGAACCAGCATACTATTGTGAACTTGATATCGAGGGAGCAGAAGAGAAACATTGGTTCTACAAAGTGAAAAGGTACATCGAAGCTCAAGAATACCCTGAAGGGGCATCTGTCAACGATAAGAAATTCCTAAGAAGATTCTCCCCCAAGTTCTTCCTCAGTAATGGCGTCTTATACAAACCCAATCATGACTTGTGCTTGCTCCGATGTGTAGATCAGAAAACAACTGAACGAATCATGGAAGAGTTACATGAAGGCACATTTGGTACTCACTCTAGTGGACATACAATGGCTAAGAAGATTCTGAGAGCAGGTTACTATTGGTCCACCATGGAAGCTGATTGTTATCTCTATGCTCGATCTTGTCACAAATTCCAGATATACGCAGATAAAGTGCACATACCTCCAGTTCCATTGAATACTATGACCGCTCCGTGGCCTTTCGCAATGTGGGGGATTGACATGATTGGAGAAATAAAGCATACCGTTTCTAATGGACATCGTTTCATTTTTGTTGTTATTGATTACTTTACCAAGTGGGTAGAAGCAGCCTCGTTCGCATCTGTTACCAAAAATGTCGTGGCTCGATTCATCAAGCACAATATCATCTGTCGGTATGGCGTCCCTGAAAGGATTATCACAGACGATGGTACTAATCTCAATAACAAGATTATCACCGACCTATGCATGCAGTTCAAGATAAAGCATCACAACTCTTCTCCATATCGACCAAAGATGAATGGCGTAGCGGAAGCCGCCAACAAGAATCTGAAGAAGATCATACAGAAGATGACAGTGACTTATAAAGATTGGCATGAGATGTTTCTATTTGCTCTCCATGGTTATTGCACTTTAGTACAGACATCTACTGGGGCAGCCCCTTTCTCTCTCGTATACGGTATAGAAGCAGTTCTACCTATCGAGGTTCATATACCATAACTCATAGTACTAAAGGATGCAAAGTTAGACGAAGATGAATGGGTCCAGACTCGAGTTGACCAGATCAACTTGATCGATGAGAAACGGCTCGCATCCATTTGCCATGGATAAATATACCAGAAATGAATGATCAAAGCCTTCAATAAGAAAGTCAAGCACCGAGAATACCGAGTCGGTGATCTAGTAGTCAAGCGCATCACCCTTCCACAAGGTGATCCCAGGGGAAAATAGACTCCCACCTATGAGGGACCATTTGTAGTCAAGACAGTATTTTTCGGCGGAGCCATGATACTAAGCACTATGGATGGAGAAGACTTCCCGCATCCTATGAATGTAGACATAGTCAAAAAATACTACGCATGAACGAGACCCGCTAGGTCGAATGGCCTAGGAAACAATATGGGCGTCCTGGCGAACCAAAAAGGTTCAGGCAAAAGTTAAGGACATATATACAAAAAAATTGCACACCCGGCAAGTCGAAAACCTGCAAAGGCGGCTTGGGCAAAAAAGGGTATCTCGGTAGACTAAAAAACCGAAGGGGCGGTCTAGGAAAAAGTTAGGGATTAAAGCGTACGACTATGTCTCGACGAGATTATCTACTTACAAATCACACTACTATCAACTTCAAGATTCAAATGGCACAAATCAGTTCAATCACCTTCTTCTGGAAACAAGGAGATGAGATAGTAAAAAAAATATATGAGCAATAGAATAGTTGAAACTCGAAGAGATTGTTTCCACATAGCTTTTTACTATTTTCCAAACATTTTTGACAATTTCCTCTTACTAGGATCTTTGTCTCTTATACACAAACTGCCTGTCTATAGGCCACTTTTCAAAATTAATGCAATTTCCCTTTTCCAGTTCCAATTTATCTATTTTGTTTACATAAAATCCAATGATTGCTTTATATGATTATATGCATCTAACAATAAATATCTATTCACACACATACGGCAAGCGAACATAAATAGTAATTACTACAGGCTCTAGGAGTTGAGATGACGACTAAAGTCACCAACACATCCCCAGAGAGTTATCAACGCATCCTCACGAAGTCACTTTCACAAAAAACATCCTCACAGGATAATCTCTACAATCCCCACAGAGCCCTCACTCCCCCGACAAAGACGAATCTCTCCAACAAAATTACTAATCTACCATCTCCTTTCATCAGTATACAACTCTCAACTTCATTATCTTAGTCCCTGAGCAGTGATCCTATCAACCTCATCACGTTAGTCCCCAAGCAGTGGTCCTATCAACCTCATCACAATAGTTCCCAAGAAATGATCCTATCAACCTCATCACGTTAGTCCCCGAGCAGTGATCCTATAAACCTCATCACATTAGTCCCCGAGCACTGATCCTATCAACTACATCACATTAGTCCCCGAGCAATGATCCTATCAACATCATCACGTTAGTCCCCAAGCAGTGATCCTATCAACATCATCACGTTAGTCCACGAGCAGTGATCCTATCAACATCATCACATTAGCCCCCGAGCAGCGATCCTATCAACATCATCACATTAGTCCCAGAGCAGTGATCCTATTGGCTTCATCACATTTGTCCCCGAGCAGTGATCCTATCAACTTCATCATGTTAGTCCCCGAGCAGTGATCCTATCAACATCATCATGTTATTCCCCGAGTAGTGATCCTATCAACATCATCACGTTAGTCCCCGAGCAGTGATCTTATCAACTTCATCACGTTAGTCCCTGAGCAGTGATTCTATCAACATCATCACGTTAGTCCCCGAGCAGTGATTCTATCAACATCATCACAATATTCCCTGAGAAGTGATCCTATCAACCTCATCACGTTAGTCCCCGAGCAATGATCATATCAACCTCATCACGTTAGTACCTGAGCAATGATCCTATCAAACTTATCTAAATTCTCAAGTTATTATGTTACATTGGTCCCCGAGAAGTAACACATCAACCAATTACATCAGTCTCCTAGCAGTAACAGGTTATGCAATATCACATCATTCCCCAACAAAGTTTATACACAAGATATTCATCCTCAATTGAGTATCTCTCAATAATTATCATTCCCCAACAGTAGCAATATCCAGACTTGGAACTTGGTCATATAGCGCATCTGAGGAATCTACAACTCTTTTATTATCAATCAGGATCTTCATCCCCAAGCAGGAATCAAAGATCCCCAGCAGAATATTCCTATCTTCTTCAAGATGGATATATTTTGAAATACCACAACATCTACATTCATACATTATAGCATGTGCATATATCATTCAAAGAGCGTTTCATATACTCGCATACATTATAATTTGCATAGAACTAACCATATCCTTTCAAGATAAATTTCCCCGGAAGGTGAAAGTTATTTTCCAGACAGAAGGTCAAAGATTAATACCCAAAACAAGACGGGAAACTATCTGAACAACCATGCAAATTATTTCCAGACAACAGAACAATAATTAATACCCGAAACAAGACAGGAAAACTATCTGAACGACCATGCAAATTATTTCCAGACAACATGTCGCACCCCAAAAAATTTTCCCCTTTGTTTCACTTTGGTGATTCGTTTTTATCATAGATGTTCTATCATGGTGGTTCCAAAATTCTACAGGAGAAATTTTCATGAAAAAAAGATTACACTGGATTTCTGAAGGAACTGTCATTTTGTCATTAATTCGGTTTAATTCGAGTTTCAAAAGGGATTTATTTGCTTTTGGAGTGGGCATTCAAAATAAGTATTTGTTTTGTTTTTCGGAGTTTAAACTTTAAAGGATTTGTTTGTCCTTGAAATTTAAATTGACTGGAAGGAACGATGCAAGTTCATTAAACAAAGTGTCGGTTAATTCACCTTTTGGGTACAGTAAGATGCTACGGGTTTTATTCAAGGTTGTACCTATTTGTTTTGAGTTTCTACAAGGTTACGTTGCATTTTACGAGGAATTTGAGAATTAAGCTCGAAATGTGAAGAAACAAGTTTGTGTTATTAACCTGATCAAATTTGAATTATAAAAATTACAAAGTATTTTGAAGCTTGCTCATGGAAAGTACAAACTTGTTACAAAAAAGGAATTTGTAAATTACAATGATAAATCCTACAAATCCTACAAGTCCTACAAATTCTAAGAATTTGCTACAAGATATTTGAGTCTTCACAGTCTTCCCGTTACGTTGCTCTACTTTCTCTAGGCCACCGTTGTCGTTTTCCCACGTTACCTAAAACAAGAAAAATGGTTAGTAGCTGTATGTCAGAATATATTCAAAGGAAACATGGTATTTTTCAAACTCATCATTAGGGATAATTTTAGGAATCAGGAGTGAAGGTTAATTGTTTCAGATGACAAAGCCTCAGAACCGAAGTTCTTTCATCGGCCATTACCGTTACCTCCATTGCAAATCACAACAACTTCCGTTATTTTTTCACAGGCAGCCCATCAGTCCAACAGCCCCATAACTTGGCAAAATAATTCCAAAAAATCAGTTTTTATTCAAATAAAGTCAACATACAGCAGTCAACATACAAGAGGCACAACAGGCAGCAAGAGAGAGATTTTTTTTTACCCATTTGCTTGGTTATCAGCATAATGTGAATGTTTTTCACTCAACAGACAGCATACATAAATTTGACAAAATGCCAAAGTTCGGCCCAAATATCGAGGCGAAATATGGCCAAGAGAGGAAAATTGCTATTAACTACAAGCAACTAATTACCACAGGGCATGTTACCAATGAGGGACAGAAAAGTATAACACAAGAGTGATAACAAAGCCAATATCAAGCAAATAGACCAAGGCAGAAATCTGTTCTAAAGTGGCATCAGGATAACCAAGATCATGTTAAGTTCTGTTCAAACCAAAAAGTAAAAAGAAATAGCAGACAGCAGGGATACTCAAGTGGATATCAGTTCAAGGAACCAGCAGACCAAGAAAAAACACACAGGATACCAGAAAGAACAAGTGAAAAAAAATCTGCTCTTATTCAAATACCAGTTCAAAAAAACACAAGGGATATACACCAGTAACCAGAAAAAAGAGGGCAAGCATCTGTTCTCACTAAAAAACCAAATACCATTCAAAAAAACCAAGAACACAACACCAGATACATACCCTGTTCTAGCCAAGAAACGAACCAGAAAATCAAAACCAGAAACCAATCTGAGGAGGGGGAGTTCATTACAAAACACAAAGAGAGAAAAAGAGAACT
This sequence comes from Vicia sativa, assembly GCA_021764765.1. Classification (NCBI taxonomy): domain Eukaryota; kingdom Viridiplantae; phylum Streptophyta; class Magnoliopsida; order Fabales; family Fabaceae; genus Vicia; species Vicia sativa. The sequence continues at coordinate 69,461,917 of CM038792.1, forward strand.
TTGTTTTACAACTCAGAAAAACCAAGCATAGTATCAAGTTCCTTCAACCAAACACAAAAATCCCAGAATACATCCAAAACAGAATATACCAGAAACCAAAACAATCAAAAACACAAACAGAGCAACATAGCACTCATCATTTTCACCACCAACAACCTTCAGTTTCATTGTTTTTTCAGAAGTTCATATTCCGAAATCGAGAAATAAGAAGAAGAGGAACGGTCTCACCCGGAACAAGGTTAGAAGCAAACCTCCATCACTGACACGTCTCCAAAGCTCGGGTATACCCACCGTCGCCGGAATCGCCCAGGTCTAGGGTTTCCTTCCTTTTCATTCACAGCCTGTACCAAACACAGAAAATCGAAAGTCAAACATTCAGAAAACTGAAACATGCAACAGTTCGAGAGAGAGATGAAGAAGAGAGATTTCCAATCGCGGTGAGAAAGAGAGATAGAGACGATCGACGGCAAGGGAGAGAGAGTGATCTCCGGCGAGAGCAGTGAGAGAGAGACAGAGAGCACGCGAGCGTGTGAGATGAGGAAAACGGCGATGAGGGTTTGAGAGAACGCGTGAGGGAAGAAGCTGAACGCGTGAAGAGAAAGAATGATAATCTGTTTTAATTTTCCTTTTTCTTTTTCTTTTTTCTTTTCAAAATAATAAAAATTATATTTTGTTTATTTGTTTTTTTTTGGTGTGTCTGGTGGTGACAAGTGTCACCACCTTTGTTAAAACAAATTTTCTTTTCTTTATTTTATTTTTATTTTCTTCATTTTATTTTGTTTGTTTAATTTATAAGAGAAAAATATGTTAATTAGAAAATTAGTAAAAAAATATATGATAATATATCACTTGGGCCGGTGGAGTATTTATTTCAAAGAAGAAAGATCTGACGCACCCAAATCACCAGCAATACGACGAAGTTTTGCGGAGTATTCGAGTTCAGATGGATTTCTTTTTCATACTTCGCGGAATCACTGCAATACAGGCTATTTCTGAACTTATCTTATTTCCATTTCTTTATTTATTCCATGAATAATATTTTGTTGCGATGTACTAAATGATTATTGGATCTGATAGTTTGTGTTTGATGATTTATCGATTAAACTATTAGCCGATTTTTCATCAAACAGAAAAAAATCATCTCTAATAATTATTTAAATTTCCGATTGTATTGTATGATATCTTGTCTGTTTATTTACTCATTCAGTATTTATTCACCATTGTACACTTCGCACACAACTAAATGTTAAAATTAACCATAACCCGCTTCCATCTCAAAAACACTTTTAATAAAACTCGATCCAACGTCGAGTCTTCTTCTCAAACCTCGATCCAACGTCGAGTGCATTTTCAAAACCTTTTTCATAATAAAGTACAAGTTTTTAAGTCGTTGGACGTTAGACCGCTTGCTTAAAACTTGTCCCTAAACAAACTTTAGTCTTTAAGTCGTTGGACGCTAGACCTGTGGCTTAAAGACTCCTAAATAAAGTGAACTCGTTTCACTTCACTTTTTCTCAAGAAAACTTTTTGGGTGAAAGACGACTCATGCGAGCATTCGTTCCTCGGGTTTCTAGTATTTGAATCGTGAGACGCTAGCCTCGTTGTTCGGTACTTTTTCATCCACATAAAAAACAATTCAACTCATTCAAATTCTTTTATCGCTCATATGCGATCATAAAAAACTCTTTTCGGATAAAGAGAGTGTAATAGTCGTTTCAAATACGAACGAGGACTTAAGCTTTTCAAACAAACAAAACAAGTCCTAGTTCAAAGTATTTGAAATGTCTAAACGCACAATTTTTCTTATAAAATCAATACAACAAACTTAAAACCTTTTCGAAAGAAACTACAGAGTTTTGACTTTCCCATTGCACGAGGGAATATGTAGGCGCGCGGTTCTGAAACCGTGTCAAACTCAAAATAATAATAAACAATTTCTTTTCCTTTCGGTATTCATAACTTAGCAATAAACACACACACACAAACGTGTAGAATTAAATGGGTCCCATCGAGTACAATGGATGTAAGGGGTGCTAATACCTTCCCCTTACATAACCGACTCACGATCCCACTTTTTGGTCACGTAGACCGCCTTATCCGCTTGTTTGGGGTTTTATCTATATTTTCCCGTTCCTTTTAGAACAAATAAAATTAGGTGGCGATTTCACTGTTTTCGAGAATTAAAAGATTTTTGAAAATCGAGTTGCTTCACAACAGAATAAAGATTAATACCTGGAATGAGACGGGAAAACTATCTACATTTTGATGATTATTCATTTCAGAAATAGCCAAGACGAAGGTTTATTCTGACTCTCTATTATTACCAACTACCCCGGATGACATCTTTAATCCCATCTCTGACTCCACGTCCTCATCTCCCTAGATGGCATCTTTAAGCCCATCTCCGACTACATGTCAACATCTCTCCACCTTCAGAATGCTGCATGTATGGTTAAAAATCAATACATACCAACAATCTCATTCAAATATGAGCATGGAGTCTAACGTACGACTCACTCTCCAGTATTAACTTCTCCAAATGGCATCTATAAGCCCATTACAGTGTATCATCAACTGACGATCTCATTCCATACACCGGCGAGTGCAAATTTTCAGGGGTACTCGAGTGTTCAATCATCTCCTACCTTTAGGTCACGAAAGGAAAATATACCTGTCATACCCCAATTTTTACCTAATATACCACTTCACATTTGCATCATTCCATCACTAACAGTTCAGAACAGGATTAATCGAGTGTGGCTTCCACAGGTCAAAATTAGGGTTTCATCAAATTTTCATCTGATTCAAGAGGTAATCAATTAGGGTTTGAGTTCTCACTCACCTAAATTGATGTATCTTAATCAATCATCAACCTCTGATCTTCAGATATCCAACTTTTCCTCATGATCTATCAAGGATCGACCAATTAGGGTTTTCATCGAGGATGAGCAATCTCTGATTTTCTGATCAATGAATGACTTTTTTGATTGGAGATTGATCTTCATATCCTCAATACAACATGTTGACCTAATTTTTGGATTCAAAACATCACAGAACCTCACATACTTCATCAGTCAATTTCTGGATCATCTGATGAAATTTCATCTGCATTGAAAAGTCAAACTTTGACTTTTGGTCAACTTTTTCAAGACAAAACTTTTTCCATCATCAAAATACTTCAAATGATCCATCATGATCATAAAAAATCAAGAAATTTGGAAAAGTCAATAAAAATGTCCAAGAACTCTCAAATCCATGGAGTCTAGCTATACTTTTGAATTTGAAACATAGAGCTCCAAAATCCTTGATTTTCAAGTACAAATTTCAAAATTATAGGTCATTTTTGAGTTTCTTCTTCTAGAAGCCATGCCACCTTGCAAAGAGGGATAGAGCTGATAAAAAATCAGATAGAGAGTAATTATGATGGGATAAGATCAAGTTGAAAAATTAACCATGGTTAAAAGGAAGCTTCCTTTTGCATTTATTGCAAAAATGACTTCCTTGCCCTCTAAGGCAACTTGTAAATACCAAAGCCAATTTTCTTCACTTACCATTCAGAACTTGTGACCTATAAATAGAGGTCATGATGGCCATTTCAAACTACACCAAAGTTATGCCAAAACAAGCTTTCTCACTTCTTTCTTAAATTTCAAGTAACATAGTTCAAGTTGAGAATTCTTGCATTTTTGAAAACTTGTGAAGAAACATGAGATATTTGGTGTCTAGCATGTCATAAACATCTAATAGAATTGGTTTGAAACTTAAAATCAATCTAAGAAACACTAAAACTCAAAGTTGCATTTCAAAATTTCAAGCTTGCCCAAAACTGCCTTAACTGTCGAATTGGATGTTTGGCTTGAGAAAGTTGTGATTTTTTCACTCAAACATCATCAACATACTTCATATGGATGATGCAGATCATTAACTTCAACCTGTAACAGCTCTAACATCAAATTCGAGTTTCACTTTGAACCATATGCAGGTGGACTTGGTCAGAACAATCCAAGCAATTTCAGAGTGAGCAGACCTTCCTCACACGATCCTTGCAGTCCGTTGGTGCTATAGGAGTCATCAAAACACAACTGGAAACGCTCCAATACAGTTTTCGATCTCAGCTTGAACAGGTAAGAACACGAACTTAAAACTCTATGATTCCTTGCCTCCAGTCCGAAAAACTCTTGGCCGTTTTGTTTCTGCACCATCACTGATCAATAACCCTCAATCAATTGATCAATTCATCAACCATACACGATTTCAATTAGGATTTTCAGAACTAGGGTTCTTCGTGTTCTTGAGAAATTTAATCATGTTAAGCTTAAAGTAAATGAAATTAAATGACACCATCATGTTCCTGGGCTTAAAACGATCAAGTTTGATGTTTACATCATTCAATTTCATCAAGAAATAAGGATTTTAGGATTGATTGAAGATTGGAGAAGATGAAGAACATTGCGCGCGTTTTTTTTCAAATTTAAAAATCCAGTTTATAATATAATTAGTTGGTTTGATTTCAATACACGGATGTATTGTCGCCCCAGCGGTTGCCAGCTCACTCTTAAGTCATTCATGCCTTGCCTTGCCTAATGGTCCCGGGTTCGAATAGCCTTGGGACCATTTTTTGCCAAACTTTGTAATTTTTCTTCATATTTTTTGCAAACTTTGACTTTTTCAAAACCCAATCAAAACTCCTCATTTTGAGGTGATTTTTTGTACACATGTCAATAAACATGTCTATTTTATGATAGTGTCAAAAAGTTTCAGAAAAACTTTCATCCGATTATATTTTTATCGAGCCGAAAGCGATGCATTTGAGTACTTTGTAAAGCACTTTCAAAGGTGATTTTTTAAAACTTTCGAAGCCCGATTCTTTTCCGAACTTCTTGTAAATAAATCTCATCTTTCAAAAACATTCTTCAAAACTTTTCATCAAACTTACATCTTTGTTCCATGATCGATCCGATTTGACGATAAAACCGAATTCGTTTTTCCTCGAATTTCTTAACCGATCATGGGCCTCCCTTACGGTGTAAGTCCCAAAATTCTTTTATGTACATACATATTTCCTTGTACATATCAAATTCTTTCATATACATACCAATTTTTACCTGTACATAATACAGATACCTTTGTAAATACTCAAGTACAGACAAACTTCGTCCGTTTGTTTTCGTTTCGCTTGAATATACACTGAATACCATTGGTATTAAAAGGAGCATTATTCCCGGTGAAACTGCTTTTAAACCAATGGGCCTCCCTTACGGTGTAAGTCCAAACCCTCCTATGTACATCCACACCTCTCTATACATAAATACTCGTTCGTGTACATATTTACTTTCTTGTACACATTTCAAACTTGTAAATAATCAAGTTACGCTCGTTTTTTAACGTTCATTTCACATACACTTGTTTATATTTCCTTCATAAACTCTTGTAAATAAACATCATGCATTGTTTATATTTCCTTCATAAACTCCTGTGAATACATATCATACACACACTTGTTTATATAACTGTATAGTTATAACATAACAACTAGTCTAACCAATAGGCTCCCCACAGAGTTTAGCCTCCTCTTGGGCTTTGTACAAGGTAACTCATTTCACCTGAGTTTAGCCTCCTCTTGGGCTTTGTACAAGGTAACTCATTTCACCTGAGTTCAGCCTCCTCTTAGGCTTCATATAAGAAAACTCATTCATCTGAGTTTAGCCTCCGCTTAGGCTTCATATAAGACAACACTCCCCTGCTGAGTCAGCCTCCTCTTGGGCTTTGTTCAAAAGAACTCCTCATTGAGTTTAGCCTTCTCTTGGGCATTAAACAAAGAAAGAGACCAGGAAATCTCTTAACAGCCTCCTATTGGGCTTCCAATACAAAGAATCACCCGCGTTAGGATAGAACCCAGAGAGTATAATTTCCCGGTGAAATTGCTCTTAATCCAAAACGATGGTTTCCCGGTGAAATCCCTTTTAAAGCCAAAGCCAGCCATACCCTATAGCTTCCTCTTGAGCTTCGTACAAGGACCCTCGATGACCCTCGGAATGCCTCCTCTTGGGCTTAAAATACAAGGACCCATGGGCTTCTTAAAAGCATTCCCTTAATCCAATCAATTTCTCCTTGAGTTTTAGATGTTTATCATCTCTATGGAAGAAGTATCTCGTCTATCACATCACATACAATCAAAAACTTTTCAAACTCTTTTCAAACAAAAACATCTCTTAATAGTAAGTGGTAACGCTTGTACACTCAAGCAAAACACCCAATGCTTACAATTAAAAGATTCAATCATTTTTCAAACATCTTTCTTAAATTCGTAAGTGGTAACGCTTGTACACTCAAGCAAAACACCTATAACTTACGATGAAAGATTTCAATCAATCAAACTTTCAAAATGTATGTGATGAAATAGATTAGGTACATTTTTCATTAAGATGACATTTGTCTTTGTCTCTTACTAACATCCCGTTGCTTTCCACTAGCATAAGTGGGAACTACGATTGCTCTGAATTTCTCAACATCCTTTTGAGAATACGTAGGCACAAGGTCTTATCCTTGGCGAGCAAATTTCTTTCTCCCTCAAATCAAACAAACCATAGATCCATTTAGATCCGAGCTACAAATACTCTGATTCCCATTAAGGGATATTTATGCAGAAGATCCAAAGATCTTTGTGAGCACAATAATAACAAAATCTAGGATCCCACAGAATCTATCCTTCTTAAAATCCAAAGGAGAAACTTTCCCAATCATAGAAATAGCAATTAAAACACACAAACATATTCATATATAACGCTATGGATAACCATATATATTTAGGGCGCTCCATCTATTCCCTTTATATAACAAACCCCCTTACCCGGAATCTCCCCAATGCGTTACGTCTAGTTTGCGCTAGTCGTAATGCATATCATAATCAATTAAGGGTATTAGCAGCTTTCCCCTTTTTCATAATCATAATTTCTTGTGTTGAAAATAGTAAAGCTTGATGCTCGCGACATCTTTATAAACAAATCAAAAGAGTAAATCGTTTCGAGCCAGAGGATCCGAATTCCGATTCGATTCCCTAGCGCGTCACTTTTTAACGCGAACAATACCAATCTAACCCTTCCGATACAAGAAGATTGAACAGGTGCAACTGTTATACCCCAAAATTTTCCCTCCTACTTCTCAAGACAATCCACATCTCTATACTCAAGGATTTCATAAGGGTTGACAATATGAACCCTCTCCTAGGCAATTATCCCAAACTAAGGTTTTGATTTTCTCAAGTCAAAATGAATTTCCAATGCTTAAAGTGGCCATTATACCTCCTCATATATTTCAAGGGATTATCATGTCGAGTTTCAAGCCTTACAGCTCAAGTCTGCTCAGTCAATTGCTCAGATGGTTGAAAATCAGTTGTATTGGATAAAACGTCAATTGTGGTCAACATACTGTCAAACTTCATAATTTTTTGTCAACCTCACTATTTTGAAGTAATATTCATCATTTGATCAAGGGTTGATCATGATTCCTCAAGAAAATGTCAAGATTTGATAAAAAGTAAAAGTTTCTAAAGTAGGGTTTTTTGGACAAAAGTCAACAAAACTTTGACCAGGAATAACTTTCACATACTTTATCATAAATTTTTCCAACAAAGCTCATTTTGAAGGGAATTCAACTCTCTAAAAATTCATGTCTCACAAGCTTTGGCAAAAAATGCTTCATTTGAGAGTTATGGATCAAAATACTTTAGGTTCTTCTAAAAGTCAACAAAAACTCATATTTTTGAAAAGAAGTGTACATACACATGGAAATTTTAAATGAAGATGAAACCAAATGGAGTGTTTAGAGGACATCTTGAGCTTTCTAAAAAGTCTAAGAACACTCAAAAATGTTGAAAATTGAGCAAGATACAAGTTGTGCAAGTTAGACATTTTTTGAGGAGGTGCATGAAGAGAAATACTTGAAAAAATCAATTATTTTTTTTAAATGGGCCTAACTTTTCTTGGTTCAAACTTGTTTCTTATCTAAATTAGAACCTCCAAACCCAATGCCACGCCCTTGAGCTTTTATTTTTATTTATTTTGAATTTTTATCCATTTAAATTCAATTTAATTAAAATAAAAGATATAAAATCCAAACATTATGTGCACAGATTGATTTTCAACATTCTTGAGGTCCAAGCAAACCAAATAATCTGATTATTTCGAAATAAGGATGATTGGAAAGAGATTTGATTGAAATTGGCTCAAAAAAGGAAAAATAAAGTTTAATTCCAATCAAATATTTTCACATTGATGAGGATATATTTTCTCATTAATTCTTGACCTAGAGTCATCCACTATATATAAGCAATGATCCCAGATGCTTAGAGGAGAATCCTTGCCTCCATGAGCAACCCTAAAACTCTAAAAAATTCTCAAGAAAATTTCAAATTTGTATAACAATTTCCAGCAATCCTCAAGCCAAACTAGTCATCCATTCACTCTCCTGAGCATTCCAGGAGTCGATCCCAGGTCTTACAGGAAGCCAAAGCCTCTCAGAACATGCAAATCGTGTAGCACCAGTTTGGTAAAATTCTTGATTTAGAATTCTTGAATTTATGCATTGTTAACTGATTTGATGCATCCACTTGTGTTTATATATGTTGTTAGATCATGTTAGATGCATGACATGTGAGTTTTGACACAGAAATCACAACTTGCCATTGTTAGGGAATCAAAATGGTGAAGCTTTAAACCTCACGTTACAACCACTTTCATAACAAAAGAACACCACCATCGTGTTCATAGGATCCCAAATATACGATATGGTTTTTTTTTGCTTTGAATGATGCGTTTTTGCAGGTTTTAACATGATTGCAGGTCGGAGAAGATGACCGGAGCCCTAGCTCCGGTGACGTCTTAGGCAAAGACTCCTTGACCGCGTGCATGGCTCGTTCTGGGTGGCCGATTCTAGAAATATGGGTCCTACGCATGTATATGTTTGAGAAATCATAAGATCTGGTAACACATACAGTTTCTAGAAGTTCTGGAAGAAACTACAATACAGGTTTCCAGAAGTTCTGGAAGAAACTACAATACAGGTTTCCAAAAGTTCTAGAAGGAACTATAATACAGTTTCCAGAAGTTTTGGAAGGAACTATAATACAGGTTTCCTGAAGTTCTGGAAGGAACTATAATACAAGTTTCCAGAAGTTCTGGAAGGAATGATAACACAGTTTCCAAAAGTTCTGGAAAGAATTATAGCACAGATTTCAAGAAGTTCTGAAAGGAACGATAACGCAGTTCCCAGAAGTTATGGCAAGGAACGATGATCCAGATTCCATAAGTTCTGGAAAGAGTGAGCCAGTAGTTCTGGGGACGAATAGATCAGAAGTTCTGACACCAAAACATAAAAATCACTTTTTTTTAAAAAAAAATAAATAATTAATTAGAATATGGTCTTTTTTTTACATTAAAATCAACCTCCAAAAAAAACAAAAAAATATTTTTCCTATTGTTTATGCATTTAAATTCTAGAAAAGATGTATGGGTCGCAAGGTTTTTTTTCCATGTAATAGCGAAGATTTACATTTTTGTCTTTACTTTCCGCACTCCCATATTATGTAACTGCCTTTACTTTATGTATAGATTAACTGCTAGTAACTAGGCGTGTATGGCAAGACTAAAAACAACATTAGATCACCTCTAATTCAAGATAAACATCTGAATACAACACAATTTTCACATATGCACCCACCTTAGGGTATCCTCTCTTGTTGCCTTTCGAATAACATGGTCATGTCCCTCAAACGTAGGCATACCATTAGCAAAGTTGCCTTCGAATAATCATCATAGTCCCATTCGATACAAAGATCATAGTCCCTCGATGAACCTCAATTGTTGCCTACAAACATATGATCTCGTCCCTCGGTTGTTGCCTAAGAAAAGTGATGATCGTCCCTACGAAATGCTAAGGTATCCCTACATGTTTCCTTTTATGACCATTACGATGACCCTTCGATTGTCCCTTTACATTCAACGGATAGAGTTACCTACCAACTAATGGTATGGATAGCGCTACCCTAAAGGAAAGCAAAATAACATGGAAACGAACATTTTGTTTAGGTAATAGACTCTAAATTGCTTGCTCCACTCTAAAAATACTTTTCACACCTCACACTTTTCAAAAACTCTTCAAACACTTTGTATACATTCCAGCGTGAATCATTACAAAGTTAAACACTTTCCAAAACAAAACATTTCCAAACACTTCATATACATTACAACGAGAATCATTTCGAAGTCAAAGAGAAATGTCTTTCAAAATACTTTTCAAATGCACAGACATAAAAAGAAAATTTATAAAGTGAACTAAGCAATTAAGAGTCCGTAGATAACTACGGATGGAAAGGGTGCTAATACCTTCCCTTTTCATAACTGCCTCCCGTATTTAGAATCGAACGAATGTCTTTTCCAATTATTTTTGCCTTCCCTTAATTGGATAAAAGAAAAGTCGATGGCGACTCTTGCTATCCGCAATATTTACGATAAAATGCAAAACAAACAAGTCAGTTCTCCCACCGTGTTACACAAAGTCTAAACAAAATATTAACCCTTCCTTGTCAATTGCATCAAAGGTAACGAAAACTTAGAAAATCCCTCAACGAACTTCCGATAATAACTAGCCAAACCAAGAAAACTTCTAATCTCAGAAACAAATTCCGGAGCCTCCCATTGAGATACAACCTCAACCTTCGACAGATCCACAGAAATACCACCACTCGAAATCACATGCCCAAGGAAACTCACTTATTTCAACCAAAATTCACACTTAGAAAGCTTAGCATACAATTTCTTCTCTTTCAGCACAGATAACACAATCCTCAAATGCTCAAAATGATCTTCTTCGCGTTTAGAATAAATCAGAATATCATCAATAAATACGACAAAAAATTAATCCAGATACTTATGAAAAACCCTCTTCATGTATTCCATAAATACACCTGGAGCATTAGTAACACCGAACAACGTTACAAAATACTCATAGTGACCATACCTTGTCCTAAAAGCAGTGTTATGAATATCCTCAGCGTTCACACGAATTTGATGATACCCAAACCTTCTTACTCATAAAATCCAATTATCTAAATATCACATATATTCAAATAATTCAAATATTCATCGAATCACCAAATTTAATTAATTACCATATAATATAATAATCAATAAATAATTATTAAATTTTGGGATGTTACACACACCCAACAAGAAACTTCAGTTTAATGCTCCCGAAAGTTTAACTTTTTTGGAGACCTTCTTCACAAGATTAACTTTCGATTTGAACACGAAAATTTAGGGTAATATCAAAAAGAATCTGTTGCTCGAAGAATCATGCCAAAACACCAAACGAGACAATAGTTATGAATCTCTGAGCACAATAACCCATATATAAAATAATTTCCATTTTAGGGAAATTAAATTATTCAGAGGTTTTCCTTGAAGAATCGGCTTCCGGATTGAACACGAGAATTGAAGATAACATCAAGATGATCCAAATGGCTGTGGATCCAACTCAAAACAATATTCCAATTGCAAGTTGGGAATTTCTGAATTTGACCCAGCGAAAACGTTGTTTATGGCTCGCACTGTCTCAAATCAAACGAACGCCCGATTCTTCTGTTGTTTGAAGCGTATTAAGACACATGAGAACTTGACATGATGGTGGCTAAACTGATTATTACAATGATAGCTTGAGAAACACACAAAACACCTTTAAACCTTAGAAAACCCAAGTTTTTCCCTGTCGCGCGGTATAATAGAATAATATATTTTTTGTGTAGCTTTCGAGAAGAAAAGCCTCGACTTCATAACCACTTGTCGATTGAGGATCCATGCAATTTTAAATGACCTAATGGAGGACATGAACATGCAAGATGCGAGATGTATAATCCAGACGATCCTTATTAAATAGTAGGGCAAATTTGGGGTATGACAAAGTGGCACATGAATCATCCTCGAAAACAACACTGGGTTGGTAGTATAAGTATCCTTACATTTAGAATTCTATATGTCAACATTCATGACGCATATGAAGCCACTGTCTCTAGTCTCATCCTTGTTTAAAGTGTAATTCCTTATGTCAAAGCAGGATGTTTATCGCTATAAGGTGTGTCGAAATAGTCTAAGTGTGTGTGTTGAATTAGTTTGTCGAAGTGTGTCGAGTTCTGTTAGTTATCAAAGTGTCGAAGCAAGTTCTTCCCACATTATTTCGACTTAGATCTAAAATAGGTACTTTGGACTTTGGCTTAGAGAGAAGCTAACCTAAAACTATAAATAGAGGGAGTAACCCATATTTTTGTAATAAACTCATAACAACTTGTATTCACATGCAAAGTTAATAAAGACTTTTCATAGTTTGTGGGCAGAGAGAAACTTTGCAGAAACCATAATCTCTTTTCTTCTTTATTTTTATTTTCTTTTCATTATCATTGTGTGGTGATAACAATATTTTTCATCAAGATTGATATAAATTCAACATAGATTTTGGTGGATTTCCAACATCCGGTATCAAGAACTCCAGTTGAGCGATCAAGGGAAGAAGAAGAAATTCAAAATGGTGATGAATTATGTGAATGGAAAATTTCCCACAAACCTTCTAATTATAAAAGGTGATAGCTATGAGAATTGGTGCAAACATATGAAGGTAATATTCAGTTTATAAGTTCTTTGGGATCTTGTGAAACATGGATTAGAACCGCTTGAAGAAGAACATACAAAATACACAGAATTCAAGAAGAGGAATTATAAAGCTCTTTGTATAACTCATAAATGTATGAGTCCAGACAATTTCGAAAGGGTTAGTGATGTAGAATATGCAAAAGAAGCTTGTGAGGTTCTTAAGAAATCTTTTGGAGATGCAGAAAATGTGAAAGAGATGATGTTACAAACTCACAAAAGAACGTATGAATTACTTCAAACGAAAAATAATGAGAGTATATATGATTTCTTCACTAGATTTATAAAACTAGTGAATCAAATTAAGACTTGTGGAGAGAAGTTAACATCAAGAGTTATTGTTTCAAAGATCTTTAGATCTATGGCTCCAAATTTCGACCATGTGGTAGTTTCCATAGAAGAGTCAAAGGACATGTCAACTTTGTAGAAGAAAGAGCTTCAAGGGACACTTGAATCTTACAAACAAAGAGTGACATAAATATCTTCAGGCGAGTTGAAGAGTGATATGGTTTTGCAGGGAAATTCAACAAAAGAAAGTAAAGGCAAAGGAAACTAGTTTGACAAAGGTAGAGGTGGCTAAAACAATTAGACTAGTAGACAAAACCAACAGGAAGGAATTGTGTCGAATTAGAGAAGACCCCAATACCAAGGCAACCAAAGAGTTATTGATTGAGGTAGAGGAAGAGGTGGTGGTCGAAAACTTGACTAGAGTCACATTTAATGTTACAATTGCCAAAAGTATGGTCACTATTCTAATGATTGTCCACAAAAGCGAAATAATCAAGAAAGTGATACAAAGTTTGCACAGTATGAAGAAGAAGACATGTTGTTGATGGTCATAACAAGAGATGAAGATAAATTCAAGAACCAACGATACATAGATTCAAGATTATCATCACACATATATAGAAGGAAATATTGGTTTGTCAACCTAAAACCCTCAATAAAGAACATGTTAAAATTTGCAAATGACAATCCTGTAGCAGTTGAAGGTATTGTAGATGTTATGATAATGAGGGAAAATGGAAAAAGGTCAGTAATTTCCTACGTGTTGTACATACCAAACATGAAGTACAACTTTCTCATCATAGGGAAGTTGGTTGAAAAGAATCACAAAGTGTTGATCAAAGACAAGATGATGAGAGTCATCGACGCAAGAGGAAGATTAATCTTAAAGGCCCCTAAGTCTCAGAATAAAACCTTCAAGATTGAACTTAATAAGATGGAGCAAAAAGGATTTCCATGGAATAGGTGTAGTCCCATCGACTTTGCACCAAAGGATTTCCATTTGGAAGAAAGATGGCATGGTGGAAAATATAAAATCTGACCAGAGCTACTATAAGGTCGATGAAGTAAAAGGTGGAAAGAGGTCTTTCGACCAACACTTGGCGAATATGGCACCTTGTGAAGATGAAAATTACACTCCTAATGAAAACTCAAACAATTTTCTAAGCGTGGATCCTGATCGTGGTTTCATGTGGGATTCTAAAGAGGCAGTTGGGCATAAGGAGTCGATTCCACATACAGGGTGGCCTGTAATTGAAGATGATGAATAGTGAGTCAAAAAATTTTACTCAAAATTTGGGCTATGGTTGAAAACAATTAAGAAATTATGCTTTAGAGACTGAGAAATTAAAAAACATGGTTGTCGAAGCCATGTCAACAAAAAGGCCAATAGAGCCAAAACCACAACTTCATGAAGTCGGGGGCTAGAATAAGCCTCTAGGGCTTAAAAGCTACTCACTAATGGGCGCGGAGACTAGACGTAGAATGATTGATAATTATGTCTATGATTGTTCATTTCACTTGTTAAATTTAAATAAAATGTTAAACTAGTTGATGTTGATGTTTCGTCTTGTTGTGATATTAAAAGAATGTAGTCGAGTTTAAATATATAAAGTCAAATTGGCTAATGGACACTAACAACATTAAATAAGTTTTTTTTCAAGGTTTAGTTTGTGTTTGCCGCCAAAATTGTCAAATCTCAAAACCGGGAGGGCAAGAGGCAAAAAATTGGCAAAATTTATATTTTATGAATTGAAATTCCTGAAAACATTTTGCCATTGACTATTTGGCGAACGTTAATTGTGAGGAAATTAGAAAATCCAGTCGATTATGCTGACAGGAAATGATAAAGGAGAAATTTCAAAAGGAGTAACCTTATAATTTCCCAAAAGGGTTACCGATTCAAATACAAAGTGCAATAAATTTAAGCGGGCAATCGAGATTTGAAATCTTCAAAGCGGACTTTCTCGAAGACGATCTTGCTGTCGAGACGTGATTTCTTCATCACCAGCTTGCTAATCCTACTTTTTATTTTTAAGGCCTTCTCACCATGGACAATACCCTTTTGGATTTCTTCATTCTCGCTTCGACTCATGGGTGTTTCAGTTGAATATAACAAGGCCTTTAGGCCTTCTCCACAAGCCACCTTCCTATGGAGCTCCTCTATCTGAGTTTTTAAGGAAGAAAGTTACTGGTCCTAGGCAAGACGTTTTTCAGCACGTTCCTGAGTTTCAGCCTCGAAAATTGTCAACTTCTCTTCACAAGCTTTGCAGATATTCCATTCAACTTCCATCTCAGCAGCGTCGGACATGAGCTGACTGTCAATTTGTCTGCTCAGAGAAAGATCATTAATGGTCTCGTGAAATAATGCCTATAGGTCAATAAAATATTGAAGGCCCCAGGAATTGCATAATGAGAAATTTCATCAAATAATTTGAAAACATCAGTTTCGAAATTGTTCTCATCGACAACAACAGAGAGGAGATTTTCGTTGAGCAAGTACATTTTTAATTTCCGAAGTTTGAAGTCACGTCAGCTTCAATAGTAGCAACTGACAAATTTGTCGAACCAAAGAGATGAGATACAGCAGGCTCTTGATGGAGCTTATGGAACTATTACAACCGGTGTCTTGCAAGATTAGGGGTTGAGGGTTAACAAAGGCAGGTTGTGCCAAGTCATCACTCATAGGGGTTTGTTGTTCCAGGTTTTCTTAAAGAGGAGCATTATCATTAGCAGGCTCTTAATTAGTGTCGATACTATTCCCACCTATTTGTGCAGGAAAATTGTGTGTGAGATCATCAGGATGTGTCGAGTGATAGGTAACATCGGCAAAGTGATTTTTTCTAGTTTCAAAGGCGAAAATTTCTATAGTCGAGGTCGTCTCGACAAAAAAAATGGTTTCGTCTACCTCCTCATGAATTTGTGATTGAAAATAGTGCAAGGGGTCAAGAAAATTGTAGCTGATAAAAGGAAGTGGCGAAAGAAATAAGTACTTCTTTAGTTGGTTGAACATATTGTTTCTCTGGAAGATAAATTGGTGAAGAATGTCGAGGTAGTGAAGTTTCCCCTTGATCTTGAGTGGAAGGAGGATAGGAAACATCGCCATCAGTCATAGGTCTTGAAGCGATGGTCTTAAGGAAGATTTTATTAGGACACTTATGCCCTTTGGTTTTGACATGAGTCAAAGTTTTGGATGCAAAGAAAATATGGGAACCGTCATTATCGTCAGAGCCGTTTGGATCAGTGGAAGGTTGTGGATATATAAAAGAAGAACGTATATACGCGTATCCGGGGTATGGAAAATTTATCCATCTTGGAAGGCTTAGTGGCGAAACTCTTGGCGGTCGAAGACCGTTTCCTTCCCTAAAATCAGCGGAAAAGGATCAAAGAGAGTTTTATGAAAGAAATTAGACCGTCGAAAGAAGGCAACAATACATTAGCAGGTTGGGTTTCCTTGATGACAACTTCAAGAATTTTTTGTGGATCACCAGTTAGAACCTTTTGAATAGGGTTGACAAAAGGCCGATTGGCCTCCCAAGCGGCGAAAACACCCATTAACCTTTGCAAAAAGGTAGCATCAAAAAAATATCGTGTTTAGTACTGGAACCACCAATGGTCGAATTATTTGGTGTGGAAAAATGAAGGGGTAAACTTGAACACAGACAATTCACGAAGTGGAGTGTTACTGACATAATAGAGGCATTCTTTATATTCTTCAACATCTAATTATCGACCAAACCAGAGGACATCGTGATGATGAGAAAATAAAGAGTTGGGTATCACTTGGCTAAGTCCAAATTATCGAGTGACTAAGTTTGGTTGCTATCTCATGAAGCCAAAGAATGTACATGTCAGAAACGCTCTCCACATAAAATTCGATTTTGTAGCCGCTTTAGGACTGACCCAGGGAAGGGATCCTTAAACCTAGAAGGGCCAACAATCCTCCTCACAAATGGAGCCATAACTTTGACAAAACAAGATATTTCTATGAATTGATTAATATACTTCATAAAAACGTACCTAGTTCAAGCTTCCTGAGGCATAAGCAGCGACAACCTTAATCCTTCAATAGCTCTGTGAGTCACAGAGCATTCAACTGCTTCCGACAAAGGAGAAGTTAATCGATGCTCGAAGGTAGAATTCAACCAGTGTTGCAAGAGACAAAACGGTCCTGAGAGAGCTGGTCCCTTGGGATTTTTAGAAATGTTTATTTAGCATGGAGGCGACATAACCTAAAGTGTGATAAAGGTACGCCAACAAGAGTTTACCCTAAGAAATTTATCGTCCTGCATGTAGCTAAATGGCAAAAGGGATAAAACCTTTAGACACTTGCAAGGCATAATAAATAGTAAGAAACCCAGAGAGTGAGGAAAGCAATATGTTCTTCATCAGAAGCATCTCCATTGTCGATAATATGGTGATCTTCAATGTAGTTTGCAAGGATATGCCGAAATGAAATTTAAGCTTCGTCGATAAGGTAAGATCAAACACTTCTCCCATATGAGATAAACTGGTGATAGCTGCTACATCAAAGAGACTGAGTGTTAACATTCCGCAAAAAAGGTTAAAGGTGTTGGTCGAACCTTCCTAAAAGAAAATTGAAGATGTGATCATGCATGGGTTAATTTTGTAAGCATTCCTCGACAATTAGATCACTTCAAAGATGCCAGATGCTTTCTAGAAGGACCATTTTTTACCTTGGACCCTGTCGAGCCAGGCTAGATAAGCGAGTTTTCTAGAAGTGAGTATAGAACGAAAGGGCCTGGTGGAAGTATCCATAATTTTAATGTCAAGCGTGAAATATTAGTTGAACGTAAGTGGTTTCGCAGGAGTGTATCAGGGAAAGAATTCCTGAACCTTTTTAGGGTCGTTATTCTAGGTTAGATACAGCCCATGTAAAACATGAAGTTCCTCAGAAACAACTAATGAAATGAGCATCTATTTTTGCCACGCTTCAATGGCACAAGCATCAATGAATGTTGGTTGTAGAATAACTGACAAAGTGGCATCGTTGGTAAGAGAAAAAGCCATGGGTTGGTACCTGTAGAAATAGGAGTAGAACCAAAATTTGCCATGGTAATAGTTTAAAGAAAAATGCAAGAAACGAATGGGGTTTTGTGAGCAAGAAGAGAACATAAAAACAGAAGAAGAAGCGATGGTAGTCTAAAAAGGGTATATAAATAGAATTAGAGCCCGTTAATCAGCGACATGTGACACTAATGCAATGATCATGAAGAAAAAAAGAGGGAAAGTTGGCGGAGTGTGAAAATCCACGCCCTAAAACCTAGGAGTAATCATGAAGAGTGATTGAAGTGACATTGGAAATTGTTGCGCAGAAAGTAATCATGATTACACATGACGTCATTCTAAATAAATGTGCCGCCAAAAACTTGAAAGAGAAAATGCGGGATTTCTCCCGTCGACAAAGCTTTATCGAACATGGTGTTTGGGGGGTAATTTATTGACAAGCAATTTTCGACAAGGGAAATAAACCTTTAGGATGTAAGGAATCTTTGGCTGAAAAAGCATATGTACATGAATAGTATTTGGGTGCATCTACTAAGTAGAAGGGGAATTAATCAGGAATGGAAAATCCTTGGTCGGCGAGGGAGTCAGTTTCTGGAGGTGGTTTCGACAGAGCATAAATATCGACAGGCAACAACAAGTAGGGGCAAGAACGGTTATCAACACACAAACCAGTAAAGACGTGGGGACGCTCAAAGCAGTTTAGAGCAGTTTCTCCATAAAACCCAACGTGGGATATTAATCGTTGACAGTTACGCATTTAGGATTTATATTTAAGCAAGTGTTTGTATTTATATTAGAGGTTTCATTTCTTCACATTTAGAGCATTACACTAAAAGTACCCGCATCTAAGAGAGAAACGAGTTCAGGATTAACAATGTATGAATGCTTCCATATTTAAATTCTAAGCAATTTCCAATTTTCATTTATAACTTACAAGTCTTATCTTTTGTCTTTATTTACTTTGCAATTATTATACCTTTTGTTTGTGATTCCCGTTTCAATCCAAAAACACTCAAAGCACTAAGTCTAGGATTATTGTAGCCGATCTTGCAAGTAATCTTTAATAAGAGGCTAGAGATTGTTTCATGGAGAAATAGGACGAAGAAGTGAAATGGAGAAGATAAGGGAAAGAGGTGGTTCTAGAACGAAAAAAATGAATTTATAAATGGAATTATGTGTTGTGAAAACCACGAGGCAAAAAGTATTTCAAAAAAATTTGAATCTCCCTCTACGTGAAAAGTTGGAAAAGTTGTTAGGGAATCTTTATTATTTATGTTGCGTCGTGAAAACCACGAGACAAAAATATTTCAAAAAATTTAAATCTCCCTCCACGTGAAAAGCCGAAAAGATTGTTGGAGAATCTTTACTATTTATGTTGCATCGTGAAAACCACGAGGCAAAACTATTTCAAATTTTTTCTCATACAACTATTTGAAATGCTGAACACAATTTATTTTATTAATTTTTCTGTTTTGTGTCATAATAATCATGACACAACCTTCATTTTTTTGCGTCATGTTGTTCACGTGACAGGAGGCTGTATTTCTTATAGTGTTCTAGCAAGTATAGATTGGCCCCAAAAGGAGTAACTTTGACTCTAAAATAACCTTCAAAATGGAAATCTTCTTGAATGTTGTAAGTCATATCAACCCTTTCAACTACCCCTACAAAATCCTTTTTGAACCTTGCCAACTTTGTGTCTTCATTGTTAAACTGAAGATGTGCAAACTTAGGTTTTGTTCTCTTGCACTCCAACCTAAATTTTTCTCCACTTGTTTGCAACGTCATTCTTTAACACTTCACCTTTCGGTTTCTCTACCCGATTATCCTTCTTATCGTTCACCAGTTGAGCATATGTTCTATCACCCTTGTACTCTTGACTCATGTTTGCGATATGTGACTTATGATTCTTTTGTTTTCTGTGAAATTTCTAAACCGTCTCTGCCTTCCCTACCTCTTTGAAATCTTGGAATGTCAAAAAAAATCTTCCTACCTATAATGAAGATGTTTTCCAACTTTGTTGCATAAACTCTGTCATTAACCTTTCTAAATCTAACTGTCATACCCCAAAATTTTCCCTCCCACTTCTCAAGACAATTCATAAGGGTTGACCAGACAAACCCTCTCCTAAGCAATCAATCCAAATTAGGGTTTTGCTCCTCTCAGGTCAAAATGGATTTCCAATGCTTCAAGTGGTCATCATACCTCATCATATGCTTCAAGGGATCACCATGTCAAGTTTCAAGCCTTACAAGTCAAATTTGCTCATCCGATTGCTCAGATGGTTGAAAATCAACTATATTGGACAGAAAGTCAACTGTGGTCAACATACACTCAAACTTCATTTTTTTTTGTCAACATAAATAATTTGAAGTAATATTCATCATTTGATCAAGGGTTAATCATGATTCCTCAAGAAAAGTCAAGATTTGATCAAAAGTCAAAGTTTCTAAATTAGGTTTTTTAGACAAAAGTCAACAGAACTTTGACTAGACATAAATTTCACATACTTTATCAGAAATTTTTCCAACCAAGATCATTTTGAAGGGAATTCAATTCTCCACAACTTCATATCTCACAAGCTTTGGCCAAAAATGCTTTATTTGGAAGTTATGGATCAAAACATTACAGGTCCTTTTAAAAGTCAACAAAAAGTCATCTTTTTGCAAATAAGTGCTCATGAACATGGAAACATCAATGAAGATGAAACCAAAAGGAGTGTTTATAGGACATCTTGATCTTTCTAAAAATTCCAAGAACACCTAAAAATGTTGAAAATTGAGCAAGATACAAATTGTACAAGTTGAGCATTTTTGTGGAGGTGCATGAAGAGAAATACTTGAGAAAATCAATTTTTTTTCTAAATAGGCCTAACTTTTCTTGGTTCAAACTTGTTTCTTATCTAAATTAGAACCTCCAAGCCCAAGGCCACGCCTTTTATCTTTTATCTTCTATTTATTTTGGATTTTTATTCATTTAAAACCAATTTAATTAAAATAAAAAAATAAAATCAAAACTTTAAGTGCAAGGTTGATTTTCTCTCATTCTTGAGGTCCAAGTAAGCCATACAAGGTGTCAATTTCGAAATTATTGAGATTGACAAGAGATTTGATTGAAATTGGCTCAAAAAGGCAAAATAAAATTTGATTCCAATCAAATATTTTCACATTGATGAGGATATATTTTCTCATCAATTCTTGACCTAATGCCATCCAGTATATATACACACTGATCCCAGATGCACAAGGACGAAAATTCTGGCCTCCAAGAACCCTAAAAAAGCTTTAAAAAAACGTGTGTGTCAAGCAACTTGCAGCCAAAGTTTTGCTTCGATCCATGTCATTCCAAGCATTCAAACGTGTTCCTGGGAGTCCTCTGAATTTTTCCAGATACTCACAAGCCAACAACACATCCAAAATCCAGAAATTGAAGTCACGGTTTGCATACTCTAAACTCAAAATCGATTTCAATGATTCATGCACTTTTAACATGATTTGATTATATATTTGTGTTCCTGATGCTATTTCGAAGCTTTCTGCATGGTTCGATTTAAGTTTGAGTACAGGTATACGAATCTGCCATGGCTAGGGTTCCAAGCTTGAAATTAGGGCTTTGCGAATTAGGAAAAATTGGACGAAACCAATGACTCCATCATACTCAGAGGATCAAACCGAGTTGATCCATGGCCTCATAACTCATTTATCGTTTGTAGTTTTCCAGTTTAATTTTTGCAGGGATTTAGCTACAGGAGCGATCTGTAGGTAAAGGCTATAGCAACGAATGAAAACCGTAGCTAAAAACCTGATTATTTCAAATGGGGACGATGACCCTTGGCGCGTTTTCTGTTTTTAATTAATTTCCAGAAATTAATTTCGCTTATAATATATTCGTTTCATATGCCTAACACAAATGCAGGCTTGGTCCAGTGGTAAGGCAGCGCTCGTATGAAGGCAAGGGCAGAGGTTCAATCCCTGGCTCTGTCCATTATTTTTACTCATTTGTAAAACTAACCTTTTTTCATTTATTTTCACATTTTTCTTATTTTATTTAATTTCTTTTCAAAACATTTTTTTAACACAATAAAAAAAAATCACAAAAAAATATTTCTTTTCATAATTAGGTTAGAAAAACTCTAATTTAATTTTTTCATTCAAAAAATATTATTTTTACTCATATTTTATTTAAGGGTTAATAGCTATTTACCCCCTGCAATATAGACGAGTTTTGATTTACCCCCCTTTTAAAAAAAATGTTTGATCACCCCCTTAAAATGTTAAAATTCTAAGTCTTTTGCCCCCTAGGTGTAAAAATTACCCCCCTGAAAAATATATATTTTTGATTTACCACCCTGATTTTTACACACTTAAGGGGATCCCCAAAAATTATAGGGGGGTAATTAAAAAAAATATTTTTAAAGGGGGGTAAATCAAAACTCGCCTATATTGTAGGTAGGCATGTCAAATAAACCCGATTGGCCCGCCCCCCAAATTAGGGAAAACCCCTTAACCGGTGCAAAAGGAAAACCGTTATTTATTTGGGGTGATGGTAATACCCACCCCGCACCCGCACCCGCCAACTAAATTTAATTTATTTAATTTATTTAATTTATTTTTAATAGTTTTATTACTCATTTACACTTTTTAATACTTTTTAATGTTATAATATCATGTTTATTAGAATTATTATTTATTTTTTTGATAATAAAATTTAAGCGTGGTTGTTTGCACTTGAGGAGTCGGTTGGCGAAATCCGATGCCAAAGTTGAAAGGCATGCCCCATGGATAGCCTTCTGGCATACTGAAAGGTGAACTACTAGTCTGCATAAACCAGTAGTAGTATCCTCTGAAACCGCTGCTTGGTTTTGACTGCTCGATGCTGCTTGTTGACTTTGCGCTGCGGCCAATGAGTTGACCAAAGAAGTGAGTCTCTCCACCTCTTCTTGTAGTGTTGTTACTGTGCTACGAAGCTCAACATTCTCTTGCTCAAATCCTTCCATTACTTTTCTTCTTTTTAAACGTGTATCGTATGTTCGAGTAGGCTGTGGACGCGGTCGAGAAACTCTAAGACGCGACAGCTTGGCGATCTTTTCCTATCTGTTGGAAGAAATTCCAAAAGATCAGACTCTAGACGACAGACTCAAAATGCAAAGTATGATGCATGATTATGATTGTAAAGAAAGATTTCCAAAGAATTTATGCTAAAAGAGAAATTTCTGGCAAATATTTGGATGGAAAACACAAATTTATTGATTATTGAAAGAAGATTACAACAATTCTGTTTTTTAGAGCATTGCTCACACAAATGATAAAATAAATGATAAAATTACAAACTAAATTAATTAAACGTCCTCGTCGGATGAAGATCCAAAGGCTTGATGCAGCTTTAACTTCAGGATTTCCTTTCCATAGTGAGCTTTCAGTTCAGCTTTCTCGGATTTTAACTTGCTAATGACTTTCTTCCATTCGTCGAGAGCTGGATCGCTGGTTGTCATTTCCTCAAGCTTTCTCTTCCTTTCTTTGATGTATCTTTTGATCGCATTATCCTTCTGACGAATCTTCTCATCTTTCTCCATGAGCCATTCATCTTGGAAGTAGAGCGTCTTTTCATGATCTTTGACCTGCTTCTTAAGCTTCTCATTTTCGAGATCAGTCTTAAGGAACTTGTTTTCCAAAGATTCTTTCTCAAGCCTCATCTTGGCCAAAGCTTCTTGGTATTCTCCCATAGTTTCGACGGGAAAAATTGTTGATTTGGAAGCGATTGAGAACATGGGTTCTTCATAAGCGTAAGGCATTCGAAATTCTTTCGCCCTTTTCTTTACCCAAGAAGTGTAGGTTTCCATGGCTACACAATTCTTTGCCTTACCTTTTTCTTTCCTTCGAATATGATGCCAAGCTCTGATCATTCTGGCTTTCAAACCTTGAGAATCCTCTCCTTCATGATAGAAGTAACTCTCTACTGTAAAACCAAGAGGTTTACTAGAGTTTGCATACCCGAGTTGACGTCTCGCCAGGAATGGGTTGTATTTGATTCCTCCTTTCGTACTGATGAGAGGTACGTTGGCAAATTCTCCACAGCTCTCAATGATTTCCATCTCATTGTCTGCCAAGGTATACCAATGGATATCGTCGTTTGTAAGAGACATGAGTCTTCTTGACCAATGCCACTCGTCTTTGTTTTCGCGGAAGATATGAGATTTAGGCAAGTGTGAGACAATCCATTTGAAGAACAAAGGTACGCAACACACGATAGTTCCGTCTCCTTGACGATTCCTATGATGAATGGAAAAGTACGTGTCACCAAGCAGAGTGGGAACGGGATTTCCAATCAGAAAGATCCTTATATACCGATATCAACGAAATTTGGGACGTTGGGAAACAATACCAATCCATAGAGGAGTAAAGCTAAAATAGCTTCAAAGGCTACCATACTACCGGCCTCAGAGAATTTAAGAGCCTTCTCCATTAGGAACTTTGAAGTTAATCCTAAGAGTTTTCCTCTGGTAGTTAGGTTTTTGTCTATCTCAGATTTCTTTAAATGAGTCATCGTTGCAATGACTGATGACTTAGGAATGGCTTCCAAACCATTGAAAGGCACTTTGTCCGAATCGAGATACCTAGGATATGCGCATTTTCCAAAGTAGGCATCAACCGATAATCGTGGAAAGTGAAACAATGATAGATCGGATCGAATCGAACGAAAGTTTTGAGAAGTCCTTCATCAACGTTAGTGTTCAGAATAGTTAAAAGAGTTCCATAGCGTTTTCTGAAGTCCGAGGGATCTTCTACCAAGGATGCTAACTCTTTTAACTTTCCTACATCAGAAATTCTAAAACTGTATCTCTTGGTGAATCTTCCTCTGACGTCCATCACTCTAACCTAAAATATTTTACAAAGAAAAATCTCTAAATTCTTTGGAAATGGGAAGAGAAATGAAGTTTTTGAATGAATGCATGAATGAATATTGCAAACATGGTTAGTAGTTATACACACGGTCAAGCGTTTGAAGTCACGAGCATGAGGCCAACGATAAGAATCAAACGTGGGTAAGTTCTAAGGGCTTATTCATCTGTGAAACGGGTTCTACTGATAATACAGGCTCAACACTCCTCTTTGAAATATTATCGGATTTGTTGAATACTCGATGGTCCAATAATATTTTTCAAGAGAAACTCGCCTGATCGTAGTCTCGCATGACAATTACTCTAGGCTTACGCCCGAATAATCTCTGCACTACATCCTAAATGGCCAGGATGGGTTATGTGTTCTACAGCCACTCAGCTTCGCAAGTTCCCTTGAAAGCAAAATGTCTTCGCAAATACTTGCTAAACACAAATACCCCCAAGACAACCTCCACTGAGAGAGGGATCTCAAATTAACTCCGTAAGTACTGAGACTTCTCACAAGTTAATAGGACTATACCCCCACCTAGATCTTAAAATGTTTCTTAAATCTGGGTTAGGATTTCTTTCCATCAGATGAAATCGCGAAAACACACAATAAAGAAAATGTATATGCGCATATGAAAGCTTAACCCTCTTTTCTTTTTGAAAACAAAAAAAGCTTGATGCTCTTAGAGTCACATTTTTTTGAAAATCAAAGTTTCAGCAGACTCCCAGCAGAGTCGCCATTTTTCTGTCATAAAGGTGTCGCGCTAGCGAATCGAATATGAATTCAGATCCTCTGGCTCGAAATGATTTACTCTTTTGATTTGTTTATAAAGATGCCGCGAGCATCAAGCTTTATTATTTTCAACACAAAAAAAGATGATTTAATGATTATGGAAAAGGGGAAAGCTGTTAATACCCTCAATTGATTTTGATATGCGTAACGACTAGCACAAACTAGACGCAACGCATTGGGGAGATTCTGAGTAAGGGGGTTTGTTATATAAAGGGAATAGATGGAGCACCCTAAATATATATAGTTATCTATATCTTTATATATGAATACGTTTGATATGTTTGTATGTTTTAATTGCTATTTCTATGATTGGGAAAGTTTCTCCTTTGGGATTTTAAGAAGGATAGATTAGGTGGGATCCTAGTGTTTGTTATTATTGTGCTCGCAAAGATCTTTGGATCTTCTGCATACATATCCCCTAATGGGAATCAGAGCATTTGTAGCTCGGATCTACAGGGATCTATGGTTTGTTTGGTCTGAGGGAGAAAGAAATTTGCTCGCCAAGGATGAGACCTTGTGCCTACGTATTCTCAAAAGGATGTTGAGAAAGTCAGAGCAACCGTAGTTCCCACTTATGCTAGTGGAAAGCAACGGGATGTTAGTAAGAGACACAGACAAATGTCATCTTAAAAAATGTATCTAATCTATTTCATCACATACATTTTTGAAAAGTTTGATTGAAATCTTTCATCGTAAATTATAGGTGTTTTGCTTGAGTGTACAAGCGTTACCACTTACATGTTTAAGAAAGATGTTTGAAAAATGTGATTGAATCTTTTTAACTGTAAGTATTGGGTGTTTTGCTTGAGTGTACAAGCGTTACCACTTACAATTAAGAGATGTTTTTATTTGAAAAGAGTTTGAAAAGTTTTTGATTGTATGTGATGTGATAGATGAGATACTTCTTCCATAGAGATGATAGATGTCAAATCTCGAGGAGAAATTGATTGGATTAGAGGGATGCTTTTAAGAAGCCCATGGGTCCTTGTATTGTTATCCCAAGAGGAGGCATTCCGAGGGTCATCGAGGGTCATCGAGGGTCCTTGTATGAAGCTCAAGAGGAAGCTATAGGGTATGGCTGGCTTTGGCTTTAAAAGGGATTTCACCGGGAAACCATCCTTTTGGAATTAAGAGCAATTTCACCGGAAATTATACTCGTGGTTCTATCCTAACGCGGGTGATTCTTTGTATTGGAAGCCCAATAGGAGGCTGTTAAGAGATTTCCTATCTCTTTCATTGTATGATGCCCAAGAGAAGGCTAAACTCAATGAGGAGTTCTTTTGAACGAATCCCAAGAGGAGGCTAACTCAACAGGGGAGTGTTGTCTTATATGAAGCCTAAGCGGAGGCTAAACTCAGATGAGTTTTCTTATATGAAGCCTAAGAGGAGGCTGAACTCTGTGGGGAGAGTTATCTTGTATAAAGCCCAAGAGGAGGCTACAACTGTGGGGAACCTATTGGTTAGACTAATTGTTATGTTATAATTTAGACAGTTGTATAAACAAGTGTGTGTGTGTGTGTGATATGTATTCACAGGAGTTTATGAAGGAAATATAAACAATGCGTGATGTTTATTTACAAGAGTTTATGAAGTAAATATAAACAAGTGTTTGTGAAACGAACGTTTAAAACGAGCGTAACTTGATTATTTACAAGTTGGAATTGTGTACAAGGAAGTAAATATGTACACGAAAGAGTATTTATGTACAGGAGATGTGGATGTACATAGGAGGGTTGGGACTTACACCATGATGGTGGCCCATTGGTTTAAAAGCAGTTTCACAGGGAATAATGCTCCTTTTAATACCAATGGTATTCAGTTGTATATACAGACGAAACAGAAACGAACGATCGAAGTTTATCTGTGTTTGAGTAAAAAGTATTTGTATTATGTACAGATAAAAATTTGTATGTATATGAAAAGAATTTGATATGTACAAGGAAAATATGTATGTACATAAAGAATGTTGGTTTGGGACTTACACCGTAAGGGAGGCCCATTGGTTTAAAAGCAGTTTCACAGGGAACAATGCTCCTTTTAATACCAATGGTATGTAGTGTAAAATGAAAACAAACGGAAGAAGTTTGTCTGTATTATGTACAGGTAAAAAGATGTGTACATAAAAGAAATGGATATGTACAAAGAAATGTATGTACATAAAAGAATGTTTTTGGGACTTACACCGTGAGGGAGGCCCATGATCGGTTTAAGAAATTCGAGAGAAAACGAAATCGGTTTTATCGTTTAAATCGGATCGATCATGGAAAAAAGATGCAAGTTTGATGAAAAGTTTTGAAAAATGTTATTTGAAAGTGTTTTTGAAATGTGAAGTTCATTTATGAGGAGTTTTGAAAAGAATCGGGATTCGAAAGTTTGAAAAATTCATCTTTAAAGGTGGTTTTGAAAAGTGCTCAAAGTGTCGTTTTCGGTTCGATTAAAATATAATCGGATGAAAGTTTTTTTTGAAAATTTTTGCACTATCATAAAATAGATACATTTATTGACAAGTGTACAAAAAATCACCTCAAAATGAGGAGTTTTGATTGGTTAAAAAAAATGTTAAAGTTTGTAAGAAATATGAAGAAAAAATGAAAAGTTTGAAAAAAATTGGTCCATGGGAGGCTTGAACCCAGGACCTGATGGGTGGATACGTGGCACAAACACTTACGAGTGAGCTGGCAACCGCTGGGGCGGCAATACATCCGTGTATTGTGTTTAAACAAACTGAATATATTTTAAAACAGATTTTTAAATTTGAAAAACGCGCGCAGTGTTCATCTTCCTCCGCAATCTTCAATCAACCATGGATTTCGTGTTTCTTGATGAAATTGAATGAAATAAACATGAAACTTGACCGAAATTTAACAAGGAACATGATGGTTGTGATTAATTTCATTTATTTTTTGTTTATCATGGTTGAATTTCTGATGAACATGAAGAACCCTAGAACTGAAAATTCTAATTGAAATGGTGTATGATGGATGATTTAATCAATTGGTTGAGGGTTAATGATCGTGAGGGGTGCAGAAAACAAATGGCCAAGAGTTTTTTCAAAATGAATCAAAGAATCATGGAGTTGAAGTTCAAGCTCTTACCTGTTGAAGCTGGAATCGAATTCTGGGTTTAAGTGTTTCCAGTTGAGTTCTAATGATTGTTTGAGCACCAACGGCCCATGTGGAAGGTGTATGAGTGGTCTGCTCACTTCGAATCACCCCGGATCAATCCAACCAAGTCAACTTGCATAAGCTTAAAATGGAAACTCGAATTCTGGGTTAGAGCTGTTACAGGTTGTTGTTTATGATTTGCATCATGTCTATGATGTATATGGATGGTGTTTGGATGATCAGAACATCAATTGCTCGAGCCAACCTATGAATTCGACTCTTAAGGCAGTTTTGGCAAGCATAATGACATGAGATGTGAAAACTGTTTTTTAGCTTTGCTTATGTTGATCTTATGTTTCAAACATGTTAGATATTGATTATAGGATATGTTAGACACCAATTTGATCAGAGTTTTTCATTAGTTTTCAAAATTGCAAGTTTTCATCACTTTGAACTATGATTCATGAAATTTGTGAAAGTGGAATAAAATCATGTACTTGCATGGCTTTGGTGTAGTTTAAACTTGAAAATGATACCTCTATTTATAGGTCAAGATTCCTGAAATGTTAGGCACAAAGATTGGCTTTTGGTAAATCAAACTTGCCTTAGAGGGCAAGGTAGTCTTTTTGCCTTAAAAGGAAACTTCCTTTTTTAACCATGTGTGAAAATCCGATCTTGATCCTATCCTTCAATTATTACTTTCAACTGATATTTATCAGTTCTAAACTCAATTTGGCAAGGTGGCATTGCTTCTAGAAGAAGCAATTCAAAAATGACCTATAATCTTGAAGTTTTGACCTTGAAATTCATGGTTATGAAGCCTTATGTTTCAATTTCAAAAGTATAGCTAGACTTCATGGATTTGAGATTTCTTGGACATTTTGGAAAGCTTGTTTCAAGGGCTACAACTTTCATGTTTTGAGTTTTTTCCAAATCAAAGTGGAACTATGTGAAAAAATGCCATGAAGTTTGGAAAAAATACAAAATTTTAACACTTGAAAATTTTTTTAAGTGTTGAAAATTTTGACTTTTTGTTGACTTTTGCAAATTCTTTGATTTTTTATGATCATGATGGATCATTTGAAGTATTTTGATGTTGGAAAAAGTTTTGTCTTAAAAAAGTTGACCAAAAGTCAAAGTTTGACTTTTCTGTGCAGATGAAATTTCATTAGATGTTTCAGAAATTGACTGATGAAGTCTGTGAACTTTTGTGATGTTTTGAATTCAGAAATTAGGTCAAGATGTTGTATCTAAGATATAATGACCAATCTCTAACCAAAAAATTCATTCATTGCTCAAAAAATCAGAGAATACTCATGCTCGACCAAAACCCTAATTGGTCGATCCTCGATTGATCAGTGAAAAAAATTGGATATCTGATGATCAGAGGTTGATGATTTGATCAAGATAGATCAAATGAGGTGAGTAAAACTCAAACCCTAATTGGTTGCCTCTTGAATCATATGAAAATTTGATGAAACCCTAATTTTGACCTGTGAATGCTACACCCGATTAATTCTGTTCTGAACTGTTAGTTATGCAATGATGCAAATGTGAGGTGGTATATTAGGTCAAAAATTGGGGTATGACACACTCCTATTACTATCTCTCTCATCATAAAAAAAATTTCTTTATCTTTCACAAAAAATGTCAAAGTTTCTAAAGTTATCAAAGTCACTTAATTCCAAAGTTACTGAATCCTTTTCCATAGAGAAAGGTTGGGATTCAGTAAGTTTAGCTCGGGAACTGTATTGTGACTTTCACTCTCTCTCTCACTCCTATAATTATCTCTCTCATCATAATTTTTTCTTTTTTTCTTTATTTTATCTTTCACAAAAAATGTCAAAGTTACCTAAAGTTATCAAAGTCACTTAATCTTTTTTATCAGCGCATTTTGATGTACATTCCTCTATGTTTATACTTAAGCATTTTTTTGGCTTGATTTTTTATTTTTATATTTTATAATGTTCTTATAATTAAATTTATTTTTGCACTTAATTAATTTTCGTATTTTATTTTTCAGCATTATCAGATTTCACTAAAAATTCATAAGTGGAGTTTCAGGAATCGGTTTGAGGCATTCTAATACTTTATGGAAAGCTAAGGAAGAGAGTTACAACTTTCATTTTGAAGCCAGAAGCTGATTTGAAATTTAGATGCCTAGGAATTCTCATTGAAATTTTAGACATAAAAAATCATTAGTTTTGGATCATTTTTGGGCCGGTTTTTGACCCAGTTGGGTTATGACCCGAATTTCTTATTTTCATGTTATCTAGGGCATCCGTTTACTGTTCATACTTCGTTTTTCCTTATTCACAAAAAATACTTTGTACGCTTGTTTGCTATGGAGAACTAATCACGAAGGCAAATCCTGTTGTTTATGGTTTCCACTTTCCATCACTTTGAAGTTATTCTATTGCCAATTTAAATTCTATTTTCGTTCAATTCTTTTCTACGAAATCATTTGCTTAATTTGATTGTAATTGTTTGCTTAATTTGATTATTGTTCATATGATAGAATTGATTAAATTCGATTGTATGAATGTTCCTGAATTTAATTGCGTGTTATCGTTTGCTCAATCAGTTAACTCGTCATATTCTCAACCGTTTACTTAATTCGGTAAACAGGAACATAATTTGTATGATTTCGATAAGCGCTTGTCTAATTGATCTCATAATCGAATAGGATCAAAGTCGTTCGGGATTTGTGTTATTATAGTCGATGATAAGTCGGAATCCGAATTAGTAGGATTAGTCATTTTAGCTTATTTCATAACCACTTTTATACTCACTTATTTTGAATCGAAATCTAAAACCCCACATTCTTCTAACCAATTGGTTAATAATATACAAGAAACCTTGTGATACGACTCGAGTCATTGTCGCTATCTATAGTTTTACAAAAACACTCGTTTTGATCTGTGCACGACAGCGGATCACCTTTTCCATAAAGAATGGTTGGGATTCAATAACTTTAGTCTGGGAATTGCACCATTACTTTCACTCTATCTCACTCCTATAATTATCTCCCTCATCATAACTTTTTCTTTATTTTATCTTTCACAAAAAATGCCAAAGTTGCCAATAGTTATCAAAGTCGCTTAGATTCCAAAGTTACTGAATCCATTTCCATGGGAATCAGTAAATTTAGCATGGAAAGTGCATCGTGACTTTCACTCTCTCTCTCACTCCTACAATAATCTTTGTCATCATAACTTTTTCTTTTTTTCTTTATTTTATCTTGGGTTAAATATGTTTTTGGTTCCTACAAAATTTTCAACTTTCATTTTTAGTCCCTATTACAAAAATAAAATATTTTAGTCCTTACAAATTTTTATGCATGCAGTTTTAGTCTCTGTTATTTTCTAAAATTTTGAAAATTGTTTAAGTATCCTTAAACTTATAAATTTTTGAATAATTTTTTTCATGCTTGTTTAGAATACTATAAAATATTTCTTTACCAAATTTTATAATTTTTTAAAATGAGAAGAATAAAATATAAATTTTTTAAATTTCAAAAAATAATGATAAAAGTAATGAAAATCTCGACTTAGAAATCAAATTTTAAATTCATTTTTTCTGAGGAACTTTTTATAACGTTTTAAAGATGTGTACAAAATAATCTTTTAAAAATACATATTGATTTAACATGAGAGACTAAACCGTGTATAATAATTTTGTAAGGATTAAAAGATATTATTTTTTTAATAGGACTAAAAATAAAAATTGAGATATTTATAGAGAGCAAAACATATTTAATCTTTTATCTTTCACAAAAAATTGTCAAAATTGTCTAAAATTATCAAAGTCACTTAATCCTAAAATTACTTAATCCTTTTCCATAGAAAAGGGTTGGGATTCATTAACTTTAAAATAGAAATTGCACCGTAAGTTTCACTCTTTCTCTCTCACTCCTATAATCATCTCTTTTTTCATAACTTTTTTTTTCTTTTTTTTATCTTTCACAAAAAATATCAAAATTATTTAAAATTATCAAAGTCTCTTGATCTCAAACATATTGAATCCTTTTCCATAGAAAAAATGCAAGTTAATTGAAAATGACAAGACAATTTAGAATACAAGTTAATCTTAAGGCATGACAATCGTTATCCTCAAAATTAGAGTGGAATCTGATTTACTAATATAAAAGATATTTACATAGAAATAGATGATTTCTAATACATAAAAAAAATTCTAATATTTCACTCTTTTATATCCCTCCAACCATTTATCCTAACTTCTTTTATCTTCCAATCACATTGATTTATTTTTCCTTGACATCTTTTCTTAAAACAAATGTATTGTTCAGACTTCAAATGTCACCTAACAATGACAAGATTTGGTCATATAATATATCCTAAAGTATCACATCAATTCTATTTAGACCTTAATTAAAAGAATAACACAATAATTTATAGTTGCATTATAGATATAAGCTAGTACTAGATACTACGATATCACATAGTCAATGTCACACTAAGTAACATTCTAACTCTACGTGAAAGTTCGAGGTTGAGGTTTGTAAACAGTTTACAACCTCAACCTTTATTCTGAATAAACTTCTTGTTTTCTTCTTGCTCAAATGAGTGTTCCAACTCACAACTTCAGGTTCTTGTTCCTGCACATATAAAATGAAACTAATATCAGAATTATCTTGATATATATGGTTATTTCTATCTTTTGTGAAGAATAATGATATTTGTTTTTGTTTGAAAATGTTGATGATTGATATATTAAAATTATGGTGTACTGAAAATATACCTGGGTGTGAAAGGAAATGATGATATGTGGTCGTCATCATCATCATGCATGGTATTCTAACTAAGGATACAATGAGAGAATAGTTAGTGACATGCTATTTATAAGTAATATTTGTGGTCATTTGAGTTCAGTTGGTAGCCACTGAGACATCTGATTACTGAGACACTGGTTCGAGTGGAAATAGTAGAGTGGCAGTTGGTTGGTGGTGGAAGAAAGAATGAGAGACAGCAACCATTCCTGTAAGAATGATGTAAGAGGTCACTCAACCCCCACATTTGAGAATACTTTTTGTTTCATTTATTTTGGTGGAAGTTGAGACCCATCTCTCCTTTTTTGCGTTGAAGGTCAAGTAACCCAACTATACATGGAGAAGATGTTGACTCCTATACATATTGTCTACAATATTTTACTTTTGAAAAAAATCACCATCAATAGTGTCAGAAATTTTCAACAATCTTTTGCAATATATGACATATATATAATCAACTTATAAATTTCTATTTTATTAATTTATATAAAATATTTTTTTTTAAAAAGAGTACGTAATAAAATTCAAAATGGATCATCTTTTGCTTACTCATGTTTATTTTGTACTGATTCAATATTAATAAATGTGGTTGACTCTATGCATTGGATTAAAATACGGGATCATGATTGGATTAGACTATCCAACTGCCAGAGAGGATCCATATCTAATAAAACTACTAAGAGCATAATTATCGCCTACTATAAAACATTTTTACACTACAATTAACTTAAATATGTCAGAAAAGATAGATATTTATATAAATATGACGTCTCTTTATATGCATTTGATGTCCAATGAGAGAATTCTCTTACATTGCAAAAATGGAAGATTAAGTGACAAATATTCATATTAATTATTTATATAATATAAATATAGAGTATATTTTAGAATTTGGTGGACCCACTTTAGAGTTTTTTATGGATTTAATGGATATTTGAAAAAATAGTTGGGTTGTTTAAAAAATTCAAAAGTATAATATAATATAGAAAATTAAAAAGGGTCCATTTAAAGAATCTAAATGATATGATGGATGTGATTGCTCTAAAAAGTGGTAAACAATAATTAAACTAGTAAAGAGAGATAAATAGTAATTTTGTTGTAGAAATAGTTGGATTAAATGAAGAGAGATAACTCGACTTTGGAATTTTTTTTTTATCAATAACCATGTTATGAAAAAACAAATACATAAATAATCATGTATTGAAATTAATTACCCAAATAACCAGGTTTCATGGTAAGGATACAAGCAAGAGTCATCTCAGATGGCTCCTGCATTGTTTTTTAACAAGGAGGAGCCATCTCAGATGGCGCCTATATGTAGGTTTTTCCCTTAAAAGTCATCTCAGATGGCACCTAGGTGTTAATTACATGGGAAAAGCCATTTGAGATGGCGCATATGTGTTAATTAGATGGGAAAAGCCATCTGAGATGGCGCCTAGGTGTTAAACCTAAAAAAATCTATTCAAATTAAAGTACGGGACACTGTTGTGAATTAAACTTTAAATCTAAATTTTCATTACATGTAGCGAATAACAATTACATAAATTTATTCTCGGCGACCTGGGACATGTAAACGACCACGGGTTCCACAAGTGTGTCCTCTTCTAATTCGTGTAATGTGTGGTTCTTGAGTCTGTTGTGGTTGGGTCGATGGCTCCTGTGCATAGGTCGATGGTTGCTCGTAGTGTATGCGATCAGGATCGCCTCAAGATCTGCATTGTTTGTCAAACTGCTTTCGTATAGACGTGTTCCCATGTTCTCAAAGCTTGATCGTTGTGATGGTGGGTTAGGTTCCATGTGGGGATGATAGCAGTCGTCATTTGTATAGGTGGAATGTGAATGTGTGGGGTGAAAAGAAAATTGGGTGTTTGGAGACTCGTACTTATACGAATGATGGGGGATTTGGTACAGTGATGGTTGGTGGTATGTTGGGTTTGGTTGGGGAATATTCATCGGGCATGTCAGTGTCCGGGATGAGGTGATATGTTGATGGGCCCATATAAGGGTGTTGGACATATGCTCTTTCTTCGGAGTATTGTATTTGAGTATTTGGCATGTAGGAGTGTTGAAATTGTGTGTCAGGCATTTGGGTGGGTTGGTAATTAGATTGAGATTGGGGTTGGGATTGAGTGTTGGTGGTCCTGTATCGTCGGGTTGGTTGGCGGGAGGTTGGTGGACGTTGGGGTTATTGGTAGTGTTGTTGGAGTTGTTGTTGGTAGTGTTGTCGCGGTTGTTGTTGGTAGTATTGTTGTGGAGCTGAGGGTTGGCCCTACTAGATGCGTGGGTCAATCAAATAGCGGGGGTGAGAGACATGCATTTCTGGGTTCGTTACGGATCGGTACCAAACAATGTATTGAGGAGAGTGTTGCATAATTTCATCATCTTCGTAAATAGGAAATTGTAAGACATGGTCCCGACGATTTTTCCACATCCTACAAAACTCTCTAGCAAAAGTTTTCCAATTATCATATCCCCATTGGGCATCGACCCTTTTGAGATGCCACGGATTCAAATATATCGGATTACACGGTATGTCTTGGAACATACCGAACTGCATCTTCACACGGTCGTTGTGGTGCATTTCCACAATGTTAAAGCGTATAATAGCAGTCTTCGCATTCCAAACATGTGCATCATCTTTATTGGGTACATGACCCAAACTCAGGTATGGTCTCCATGTAAACTGTTGAGTAAAAAAATATGCAGATTAATGAGATATTTTAAAATAATATACGTTAAAATTAGTTGGAGTTAATAGAAATTACGTACATCATTCGCACCCCAAGGTGGTCTATTAGATTACGATAAAGGACAACATTGAATCTCAGATTCTTTCCGTAATTCATACCCGTTACGCTATACCTAAATGAATGAAGATTTAATATATTAAGATTTTATATAAATGAAAGACATGAATAATTTAATAATTAAGCAATTTACTTACTTTGTTGCGTATAGAAAACTGAATGGTAGGTCGTTTACGAGATTAAGGAATTGCATCCTCCACCAACCCCATGCTTGAAGCAAGAAAGCGCATCCATTAAAAGAAATCGTGTCTTTCTTACAGTTCTTACATAAGGAACGATAGTCTAAACAATGAACCCCAACTATTTTGTCCTATTTGATCAATGTCCCCAAGCAAACTTAAGTACATAAAATTTATGTTATTTCTTGTACTCTTGGGGAATAATAGGCTCTCAAACAATAACATAATATAATTTCGTGTCTTTATTATTTTTTCTTCCTCGGTGGAATTTTCGTTTAAACCAAGGAAATCATAATACACTAGTGTGGATAAATAAATACTTTGGCCTCTTGAACTAGAATCTTCACCATATCTCTACCCAACATCTCCTCGCATAGAGCGTCAGCTTGTTGGACCGGACCATTAACCGCCTTACCATTAATCAGAAGACCCATCAACATGTAAACGTCCTCAAGTGTGGTCGTACATTCACCTATGGGCAGATGAAAGGTGGGTGTCTCAGGTCTCCACCTTTCGCACAATGCAAGAATAAACTTTGAATCTATCATGACACAAAAAAAAAAGAGAGAATATGAGATGAGAAGTTGAGAAAATGTGAAGAATGAATGAGACATAGGTGTTGTATTTATAAAAATCACAAATACACGTAGGAGACATCTAAGATGGCTCCTACATGTAACATACAAAAGGGAGGCGCCATCTAGGATGGCTTGTGCTAAGGGAGGCGCCAACTGGGATGGCGCGCCTAAGTTCATTTGCTTAGTGCATGAGCCATCTCAGATAGCGTCTAAGTGTATTTATTTCCTAAAATCTGATTATTTGCGTAAATATTTTCAAAATATGGATATTTGCGTATTTTTTTTCAATGCATAGTTATTGAAAAGAAGAAATAAATTTTGAGAAAATGCATATAAATAAAAAGCTGAAAATTATAAGTGAAATACATCAAAAATATAAGTGAGAGAAAGAAAAAAACCTTAGTTAACTATGTCTCCCCCTAAACTCAATGAAAGTGTTTTTCTTTGGATTTTGTCCGGGAGTTTAGACTTTAAAAAAATGAATAACTGAGTAAAAGGGAATTAAAAATTTTAGATCGAATCGTTTTTAGAATGTTTTCATTTTGTCAACAATACAAAAACTTTTCTTATTTGAGGAATTGAAAAATTACACTTTTGTTTTAAAAGGTTTTGAAGAGATTGGATTTTAATTTTTAATTTTCAATTCTTACACTACCCATTTATGTTTTACTCAGTTTTATTCCATATTTTCTAAAAGTTATTTAAGCTAAAATAAACAAAATATCAAAGATAAACGCCAACACAATTGAGATGTTTATATTCCATCGGGATTCTGTAACCATTAACATAATATTTGACATAAGCTAATGCATTCTTAAGAAGGTCAAGAAACAAAATATAAAATAAAATAATCTATGCAAAATACAATCAAGAAAAGGCTTGCATAGAAAATGGTGAAAAGGGTAAAAATGGTACATAACCAGAACTAAATCACATCAATTGTCATGTAACTAGTTACTCGCAAAAAACCTTTTCGCTACAACTTGACAGCATTGAACAAAACTAAGCAGTATTGTTGATAATAGTTGAAAAATTAGCATCCTTCCTGCAGCTATCAATCTAAATTTGGGCCGGACGCAATATGGTCTAGCTAGACATCATGACATGATCAATTGCCTGCAAGGCTTGGGTGGAAAAAAATCGTACGTCAACATCAGGATCCTCGCTGAGCTCAACCAGACACGGCCGGATTGTCTTTTCTACCACCTGAATGGCAATGGTGTTTGTGGGATAAGATTTATGACAGACAAAACAAAAAGGATATGTGGATGGAAAACACAAGAAAGTGTGATACTTACAGACTGATCGACGATGGGGAAGATGGACTCTAATACCTTTGCCACATTGAATTTTATGTTGGGCACTCTACATGGGATCAAGATCAAACAGCCAGGAGTTAGAAGCTTGATCAATTAAACTGATTCTTACCCGATTGTGCTATGGGGAAACTTTCAACAACTGAAATAAAATACCTGTCTTTTGATGCTGCAACAACAGCAGGCAACAATTTTGAACAAGTGACTTCAGAGCCCATTACAGGGGCTAGCAGGGAGATGGCGCGGAGAATGGTCATCCGATACAAATAGTGTGGATTGTTAGTCATCTCCAAAACCTATTTCCATACAATCCAAAATGATACTAGTGAAGTTTTATTTAGGACAACAGAAAATGTAATAGCAGATAGAAAGCATATATTTCAATGATTATATAATACAGTGAACACCCTGCCCTGAGGGACCAAACAGAGGCCAGGGCCGAGGAACACAAAGCTAAACATAAAGCTCATGGCCATCTGTTGAAGGTAAGTTAGCATAGAATGGAAGATAATTCATAAAACCTGTATTTCATAATTTTAGCTGCGGTCAAAAATTCAATTTTGTCATATTCACGATTGATGACCTTTTCAAACATGACTGAAAACAAATCAAGAGGACTTTGTCATATTCACGACTGATGACCTTTTCATACATGACTGAAAACAAACCAAGAGGACTGCAGTTTCTTCAATCTCAATCAAGGAGAAAAAAGAGGAAGAATTTTCACTGTCCCCTACTCCACTTCCCATGATTGCTCATGAGCAACAACTTTCTTCCACAAATTCCAATTGAAAACCAACAGGTTTGTAATTCATTTAAAATATGGTTTATTATTATGAAAACCAGCAGGTACATTAACTAATTGTTATTTTCTAAAATTATCCAAATCAAACTATAAATATACAGAAGTACACACAGACAAAAAACATTGAGATACATGGTAGTGTACCATGTGTAAATAATAAATTAAACAAATAGACGAACCTGGGGAATTATGTGCTGCATAGCCCACTCAGGACCAAACTCTTCGGCTAGACGTTTCAAGTTGTTAGCAGCTGCTTCACGAATTGAATGAACCTATACAAACAATAGTAATGTGAAATATGCAGTTTCCAAAATGCTAACATACTAGCAAGGAAGTGAGGAGCACAAACCTTATCCTGTAACCACTGCATGCATAGAGCACCCAATTTATCGTCAAAAAATCCAACCCCCAATTGACTTGCCAACAAGGGTATATACTCTATAATTGCAAGCCGAACCCTCCAATGTCTATCCTCTGCAAGCTCCACAATGGCAGGTAATAATGATTGAGACAACAGATCGATTCCAATCACCTGTAAGAATAGCTTGATTAATATGACTTTGAAATGTTTGCTTCGGTATATGGCATGCAAATGTAAGGACGAAAACAAACAGGTTAATTGTGTTAAATTGATATCAGAGGAAAGGAAAAGGTTTTCAAGAGTTTATAAGTATTCTGAAAAATTAAAACTCAAGAAACTACGACAACCTGATTCACTTGATCGAGCTTGCTGATAATGTTTAGGCGCACATCAGGGAATTCATCCTTCAGAAGGGATAGGAAAATAGGAAGAAGTTGCTCAATTGTTGCTTCCTGCATTGAAGATAAGGTAGGATAAGAACCACATTTGCACTAAAAGCCACTACTACCATGATCAGGAAAAAAAAATCTTGAGGAAAATCTTTTATTGCACAAGAAAAGAAAGGCAATAATGAATTGAAAATCTAAAGCTACAAGAATAGTTGCAGAATTATTGCCACAAGATTAGTTGCAGAATTATTGCCACAGGATTAGTTGCAGAATTGAATTATCAATATCCAGTAAACTCAATATAAGTTTTCATACTACCAAAAGGAAGAAGCAAGATACCATAAAGTGTCTACACTAAGCAGCCAAAAATAAAAAATATAGACCCTAAGAAGCAAGGGAACTATTAAAAATGACACATGAATGTGAGAGAAACAAGGCATGACATGTGAGACATTACTAACATTCACCTAGTTTCTGGCCTTGTTAATTTAGAAGCCATAAACACTGCTTTAAACCTAGATTTAACATTAAGATATTTCCTTTGTTGCAGACCTGGGAGAATGGGGAGAAGGTGATGACTTTAAAGGTGAATCTGATTAAATACTATACAGGTTGATCAATCGCACGGCATGACGTATGCCTAGCCCACTTGCAAAAGACATATTTTAGTACCTGGTTGTTAGATTTTCAATGGCCTACACACCACAATCAGGTGACATATATGAAAACTGTGAAATATACAACCAAAACTCCGCTCAGTTTATGAGTTACATACTCGGGAAAAATAAAAAATATTTTAAAGGCCATAACAGATTTCACTTGCAAGATATACGGATACTGTAGATTAATGTTGAAGTCAAAATTACTGCAGAAACTGCCATCTGACACTTATACCTTTCCTAACACTGGAGCCATTCCCATTATTACTGAAGCCAAAGCTGAGCGGACATGTTGTGAAGAATCTGATGACAATTCCTGCAACAGTTGTTCAATTTAGAATGTTAAATTACACAACCAAAACAAAAGAGAGCCTTCATATTTATTACGGTATTAAACATCCATCAGAAGTTCATTCTCAAAGATGCACACCTTCACACAAGGAAGAATATGCTGAATTGCAAGATCTGGACTTAAAATCCGGCAAAACTTGGTCACTTTCCCAGCAGCTGCTATGCGTACCTCAGCCTCATTATCTCGAAGCAATCGAACATAGGCAGGGACCAACTCCGCTCTTCACAAAAAAATAGTTTCTACACGTTAAAACCTCAAAAGAGAGACATTGACAGGGCTTTAGAGTTGGCCGATTTATATGTAAGAAAAAATCAATGCTGAAACATGTTTTGGCATTATAACATTATTGTGAAAATTAAGGTCCAACCTAGTGAACTCAGGTCGCAAGTCATAATAAAATATATTTACATCACATATACCATGATGGAAAGATATACAGTAACTTTAATATTTGACAAAAATAATACCTGGTAGGTTCAGGGCCTACAGCTTCACAGAGCTCATACAATTGATTTGCAACCATGTAACGCACACGCCACGACTTATCCTGCCACAATAAAATGAATCACATCAAATAAATAATTAGCTAAAAGTATTTGGTAAGGTGCAATATAACATTGTACAAATATGTAAATCCAAAAATATGTGTTTGGGAGTGGGGAACTAAGTCGATGGAAAGAAAGGGGACATTTTTTGGCTAGGGGACTAAGAGCATGTTTGGATTGTCTTATTTGAGCTTATTTGTTGGCATAAGAGCTAAAGAAAACAACTTATAACATGTTCCTAAGTTTTTTCTCGTTTTTTTCATAAGTTCTCCAATATAGCTTATGAAAACAACTTATAGCATATACAAAAATAATTTACCTTTATTTTATCTTTTGTTAAAGAAATAGATTATACATAAGCGCTTATAAATAATGAGTTCACTTTTCCTCATTTGGATGTTTAAAATAAACATTAAAGAAAAGGCCAGGTTTTTTAATAACAAAAACAAATTATCACGCAATTACGAGTTTATTATCATCTCTAATTTACAATGTAGAGTTTTAGAAAAAAGAAGGGGATGTAAACCATTGAGTTCAAGTTGGTAGGCTCAGGGGTTTTGTGTGACACAAAACTACCGCTCAAACTGAAGAGAAAGTTTTATCATACATCGGTATGGCCTGCGATGTTTACAGGAGACATAATGTTGGACAGTTAAGAATCAACACAAAATAAGGTGTAGCAAAGATGAACATGTTGCGTTGGATGAGTTGGAAAGACTAGACGGAATAAGATTAGAAATGAAAATATTAGAGTGTGCTGAAGTAGCACCTATAGTAGAAAAGATGGTGGGAAATAGACTTAGATGGTTTGAACATGTAGAGAGAAGACATGTAGATTCTGAATGTCTGTTTTAAGGAGAGTAGATCAGATGGAAAAGAGTCGAGCCACTTAAATGAACCAAGAGGGTTTTTGTTTTCTTACTATTATTAGCATTGACACTTACAATTGACACTTAAATCTATTAAATACTTAGCACCAATATATGATAAATTGATTTCTTTTCCCCAAAATATCTCAACTGATAAAGTTGTCCGTCTTCTTTAAATTAACTGAATTACTCTCCTTTTAATTTCTCTAGAGTTAGAGTGGCTATATTCAATAATATGCGCCTACATGTACTAAATTGATTTATTTCCCCAAAATATCTAAACTGAAGTTTTGTCCATCTTTAAATTATCTCGTTT
Source organism: Vicia sativa (assembly GCA_021764765.1). Lineage (NCBI taxonomy): Eukaryota > Viridiplantae > Streptophyta > Magnoliopsida > Fabales > Fabaceae > Vicia > Vicia sativa. The sequence goes on from CM038792.1 coordinate 69,504,673, forward strand.
ATTTTTCTTTAGATATCTATATGGTTATAATTGCTATAGTATATCCCTACTACAAACACTGAAGTTTCAGTCTAAAGATTGAAAAAACAACTGCATTTTCTAACCCCTCATAGTGGTAGTCATAGATGCATAGGAAGGACGCTACGGTACCAGCAATAGGTACGATATATACAGCAATTTGAAAAAATAATCAAGGCCCAGGTGCATCAATAAAAAACATGAGTTTTTTAGAGTATAACATGAGAGCTAAATTGATCAACACTTCCACTCACAACAAGAACATCACAATAAAAGTTAAAAATTGATTCTAGTTACAAATTACAATAATAAAGAAACTCAGATACACAAATATTTCTAATATATACCAAAGCCACAAATTTCATTCGCAACGGAATAATGAGAAAAGATGTAGCACCAGACACATCCGTACGGGTACTTCACCATTTTACAAGTACTCGTGCTTAAGTGGTGATAGTACAATATCACAATTGATTGACCGTTTTACAAGTACACATGCTTCAGTGGTGATAGTGGATATTTTCTTCTCTTCTGTTGCAACTCATCATGTACAGTATCAAAATACATTAATGTGCTTTATTAGGCTATATACCAAACTAGGGGGTCAAGATGTTCTCCATTTTCTTCCTTCTCTCAAACTCCAAACTAGGAGGTTAAATAATTGAAGTGCTATCAACTCAAGAGCCTTTCCTTCCCATCCCACCCTCCAAACATCTATTGATGACAACAACACTTCTCATATGACATATTCATTATAATTTGGTTTTAACCCGTGCATTAAGCATGTATACAGTAAAGAAAAGATTAAAAAGTTTAAGATTGAATGGATCTAGATAGTAGATTATGAATCTTTATCCGAGTGTAAAATGAAGCATGATAACTGAAGTGTAATCAACCCAAGTAGCTTACGCGCCCCCTCTCAACCCCCAAACATATATTAATGACAACAACACTTCACATATGACATATCCATTATTTATTTGGTTTTAACCTGTGAATTATGCATATATACACGAAAGAAAGCGATTAAGAGTCTAAATACAATCGGATTAGGGTGAAATCAGATGAATCGCAGTTGTTAATTGTTAAATAGTATGATCTATGGTTTTTCTATGATTTTGGTTAAGGTGGCACAAGGGTCAACAGCCGCATGGCACACGTGTTAGGGTTGGAGAAGTTTCTTGTCTGCAGGTCAGAATAAGATTCTTATATGTATGTGGGACAAAAATAAAGCCCATTTAAAATATGTATGTGGGACAAAAATAAGATTCTTCAGTTTTGTTTGTAACTTGTAGTTATGAGTTTGCAAGAATTTATTCATCGACTTATTTTAGCTTATACATTTTTTATTTTCTTTGGTTTCCTATATAGGTTCCCTATGTTGGAAGTAATCCTATTTGAGGAGTATAAGAAAATAAAGGGCACTAAATGTGGGTACCTCTCCCAGCCGGGATTCAACCCTTGGTTTGCCACATGTATTTGAAATGTGATTTATGGTTTTCTTTATCTTGAACTATTTTATATGCATATATATGAGTTGTATGAACTTCATATAACTTAGGATTTGTGTTTTGATTTCATGTTTAACGAAATTACTTCCTCTTTCCTATTTTGCATAAAATGTTGATTTCAATTACCTAGGATATACGAGACTCAGTACAGGAGAGCTTTCCAGAGACTCTTGTAATAAAACTAAAATCACTAGCTAAGGCCATTGATAACTTAGGATAAAAATAATTTGAAGGCAGCAGCTGACAAGTAATATAACTTTAGAACAGAAAATCTCTAGATTAATTACATAATTTGGCAGCTGAACCATCTATATATATAGTAAATATGGATGAGCATAATGACGAAAAGTAATTAATTATAGATGACCAATAGTTTCATCCAGTTCTATATGTACCTGAGAGAAATTAACAATAACTGGGAGTATATGTGCAACACAATCTTGTGGCTCCAACAGTTTTCCAAGAGCAGCACATCCCTCCACGGCCAACAATCTGACCGAGTCTTGATCTGACCCAAGTAAAAAAATACATTTACATGTTAAAAAGTGAAGAACATTCAGACATATAGACAACATACTTTGCAACACAATCAAAAGCACATATTTTTCCACCTAAAAAGAACATGAAATGTTTATTTAGTACCGTCTTGAGTAAGATCATCAAAAATTGACATGATGTCAGCCTTCAAATGAGTATACTCAACAGTTGCAGCGAATTTCCCAAGATTTGTTGCCGCAGATCTTCTAACCATAGGCATGTCATCCTGACATAACTGACTGTATATTGATCTCAACTCTGTCTTTGTCGCTTCTGGTGCACTAGGGTAAGCAATATGGAATAGACCACATGCAGAGACTCGAGCAGTAAACCATTCACCCGCAGCCAATCTCTGAAAACAGAAATCATAGCATTAATTGGATAGTATAACGCATCGCCAAAACTATGAGTGAAAAAGGAAAACATTAGATAGCATTCATTTCATGATGGTTTCCATCTAAAGTAATCATAAAACCATTTAGATTGATGAAAAAAACACTAACTGACCTTCACCAACGGTATAAAATACTCAACCAAATCACTCTCCCTCATCTGAGATCCAATTCGACAAAGCGACTCAACAGCTTTATCCCTCACACAAGTCTCCTCAACACTACAAAACGCCTCCAAAGGCGGCAACAACGCGCTAGCATGTTCCACTCCACCAACATAAGGAATGAAAACTCCCAACTCTTCCGCCATAGCAAGAAGCACCTCGTCATCATCGTCATTATTTTCCGTCAAAAACGGAATTAATTCTTTCCGCGTTCGCTCCTCACCGAGCGCACGCGCAATCGTCGACAGGCGGCGAATCGAGTTCAACCGCAGTTGGATGTCGTCGTTTTTCAACTCGTCTATAAGTACCGCTATTGGATAAAGTGGTTCGTCCGCCATAGACATTTTGATTTGTTCCCAATTGTTCTGAAAGAATAAGTAAATCAAACTAATCACATCCTTTATTAGAAATTTTCAAAGAAAAACTAGAAAGAGGAAGAAGAAAGTACCGTTTTCGCGCGAAATTGAGATCTTGTTAGGTTGAAGGAGACGAATGAGGGATTGGAAAGGGGATTTAGTGGGGGTGTGGATATAAATTGAAAACCCTAAGACCGTGTGAGAAGAAGAAGGGAGAAGAAGACGATATTAGAAAGCGAAGTGGTCACACAGACAGAGAAATGGAACTCGCTTGGAGGAGTTAAACGCACCGTTGCCCCTCGCACGTGTGTCACTTGTTTTCTTTACTCTCTTTTTTGTTTATGTTCAGTTTTTTTTTTATATATGTTTAGAAAGAAAATGTAGTTTCACCTATGTTTGGTTCCACTTCTACAAGATCTAGAATCATATATATATATATATATATATATATATATATATATATATATATATATATATATATATATATATATATATATATATATATATATATATATATATATATATATATATATATATATATATATTGATTCTGATGATTTGAAGTGTTTGATTTGTTAAAAGTAGAATTGATTATGTCTTCAAAATTGATTTCATTTGAAGCTAGAATTTGTAGTTTATATCTTTAAAATTGATTCTGGATATTTTTTACATTAAAATTTATTGTTCAACTCACTTTTACATAGATATATCCAAACATAAATCAATTCTACTAAACTCAATTCTATTAAAATCAATTTTATCAAACTCAATTCTACTAAATCAATTCTTTTCACCGCCAATTCAAACATACACATATATGAAAGAGAAACATATATTAAAAAATGACAATTTCTCATTACACCATTACATTTTTAAAACTCCAAAATACTTTTGAGTTTATTATATATTTTTGAACGCATCAAATTTTTTTTGTTAAAGTTTAATTCGGAGATGCATCTCCAAATAAATCTAAAAGTAATTCGCAAATATATCTCTGAAGTCACATTTCTTCTTTAGATTTTGAAGAGAGGAGAAGACTATAAAAATGCTATGAATCTGTATAAAGTTGTTTGTACGGAAGATATTTCGAGAAAGATGATAGGTTGGAACCACCTATTCTGAGCATGATTAAACTCAATACATGTGAAGCTAGCGACAATAATAGTGTTATTGGGTGTGGTGGAGTTTTAAGGGATCATCATGGTATGTGGAAGGGAGGTTTTAGAAAAATGTAGGGAGTTGTAGTGCTTTATTGGCGAAGATTTGAGGAGTTTTGGAAGGTATTAAGTTAGCTGTCATTTGTGGCTATACGCGTATTGAAATTAATGTTGATGCCTTGGTAGTTGTCAAAGCTATTGAAGAGGGGAAAGTGGGTCAGGTGGATTGTGTTGCTATCTTTTGTAAGATTTTGGAGGCCATGTCAGAGTTAGAGATGGTGGTTGTTTTTCATGTCTACCGTAATGTGAATGTTTGTGCAGACTGTTTAGCGAAGCATGCATGTTTTGATAAGGAGTTTGTTATTTATAACGACGTCCCTCCTTTTTAAACTAATTATCTTGATTTTGATGTCATTAAAATTGTTACTTCCAATGATGCTCTTTTGTTGTTTTCTTTTTTGGGCTTAGGCCCTCCATTAAACCAAAAGAAAAATATCAAACAGCCACCACATTTCTTAAGAAAATAGTTTGGAGATGTATCTTCGAACTATGTGTGAAGTAAATTCGGAGATACATCTCTGAATTCTTGTATGAATATTTCTTGTGCATAAATAGTGTATTGAAATTGTAGTTTTTCAATCCAAATTAATTTTAATTTGATCAACATTGTCATTATTTGTTTCAAATATTTATATAAATGAATATCATAGAACCGAGTAATGCGTTAATTAATAAAAAATACTATCATAGTACAATATTATTATCCAAGTCGATGAAAAATATACAAAATACAATCAAATGCATAGTTTATTGAGTATGTATAATCCTAACACCTTGGCTCCTTCTCTATCTATGGTAACCCAAGACATTTAGTGCCTCGGTAAGAATGGAATGTGCTAGGTCAACTACTTCATTGCCACCTCTCTCAAACAAACCGGACTTGATGCTCTTTCTCGTCATTCGCATAATGATCTGATAGATTGACAACACATCAATGGCATGACCATTCATGGCCTGCTCATTCTCTAGAATCTCCTCACGAGCATACCTAGGTAGATGTCCTAGAGTGTTTGATTTCATGTAACCCTCAACATAATTTCACTAAGATGTGGCTACCTGAATCTGATACTCCTCTAGTGCCAGACGACTCTCAAAATCCACCATAATGTCATCCAATTTTCTATGGACAATACTCTCAAGAGCAGCCTGGATGGGGCACCTCAAAATGATTTGCACATACCAAAATTGTCGCATGCACTGCTTTGGCAGATACCTACACATGATATTAGTCCCACGTACAATCCATCTGGAGTAAAGTGAAATTTGGTTAAATGGAATTTGATCCCACTAAGTAGTGTATGGCTTTCAAGCAACGTCATGCCAAGTCTGGTCAATATACACACGAAACGGCACCACAACATCATTCTCTTTGCGCATGAGATTGATTGCGACTTTGTGTGTCTTAAAGAATCTAGACCGCAAGTATACAGTCCTATCGCGTGTAGCTTTAAAGATTATCGAATCCCAAGGGACTAAATATCGACTTATCGCTATCTTAGGTTACTACGTAAATCTAAGGCTAATAATGTAATTGATTTGGATTAGGGAACCTAACTGATTATAATCTAGTTTAGATTTAAGGGGGAATATCGGTATGTAATGGTCGGACTTCGGGGATTTAGCAACTCATTGACTCAACTCGGATTATTAAAATAGTTTCCAGTAGAAAATATTTGTTTGAAAACCCTTTTATCACACTCTCATGTTTATTGATTCAGATCCTACAATTAAACCTAAGTGTGCGCTCTCGGTGTATCAATTAGAGTTTAAAAATAGTTTTTGAAAGCAAATAAGACCTAATCAACTTAAAAGCACTCTCGTTGTATTTTAAGTTGATGCACAATTACTACTGTCCAGTTATTATTTACTCTCGTAACAAAACAGTTGATATTTAAAACTAGTAATTGAAACCAGAAAATTATTCTTTTAAAAGGAACATATCAAATGGTGTTGCTAAACCCCCTCGACTATATGACCTTACATACTGATAAATAAATTTAGTCTAGCATGTTATACGATTCAATAATAATGCAACATAAATAAGTAACATCAGACAATTTAAATAACCCAAGCATTTCAGACAATTTTGGCATTAATAAATAAAAATAATTAAATTAAACTTATAAATAATATTGTGAAATATTTGGCTAACTTCAAGTGTCTCCCACAGGTCGGTGAGATATGCCCTTTGTTGCTCCAAAAAATAAATGTGACGAAGAAAAATAAAAAGCACGATTTTAACGTAAGTTTAGAGTCAACAAAGGTTCGCAGCAATCCCCGATGTGGAAATTGCTACGAGAAAATAGAAGCAGAAACTACTAAATAACCTAAACCAAAATCGGTAAAATAAAACTGAAAATAAATGGTACTGAGAAAATTCGGCAGAGTAACAGTAAGGTAAGTGAAAAAGAAAGCGTGTGAAAAAAATGAGGATTAAGGCCCTATTTATAGACTTGGAGGTCGCTTGAAACAATAGGACGTTGAGGATTTTTCTCCTCCGGATTCGCCTCCGTAGTGATTGCTACGGACAGTTGGTTGAGTGTGATGGTTGTCACAAGGCTTGGAGAGGAAGCTTAGCTTCCTAAGTCATCATGGCCGTTAGGGCACGCGTGGCAAGGTGTAACGATCGTTACCCTTGTGTGGACTCCTGGGTTTGGCTTGCTGCGCGCGTTGAAAATGGGTTGAGCTTGCTCTTCTTAATTCTCTATTTTCCAAAGCTTTTTACTTGTAATGCACCCTATTTTTCATACACCCTGCAATTTCATAATTGCTCTTCTTTTGTGGATTTTAAGTACGATTTGCTTGACTTTTCTCGACTTTTTCGCACATGCCTTGTAAACATCAAATTCTTGAACACATAGAAAATACTGGTATAATACGAATAAAGAGTAATTTAATTAATTAAAATACGGATAAAATTCATGTAAATTGATCCAAATATTCGATACATTTTCGAGTTATCAAAGATACAAGCAACCGTGTGGGTAATCCTTAATATATGTGGGTTATACCCAAACTCGTGTATACGGTGGCAGTGAGCAAGGATACATTCCAGAGAATGAATAAGAAAAAAACATTAGTAACAAGTGTGGAAAAAGTTGTTTTTAACTTAATATTGGGATTTGGAAATTACCATAAGCAGAGTGCACGAGCCTATCGTTTACTTTGTCGTCCAACGAGAACTTTCACTCAGCTTAGAATACAAGTATACCAAGCATGCGGACCCTCAGTTCCACTCATGAATGACCTTCAAGTCGATGAAATACTTGAGGTATGTCACATCTACGTAGGTTGCATTTTTGTCCACAAACATGGACGTGCCAACCAATAATAGGAACAAGCACCTCAACACACACTCCATGTGGTATCCACCTATGACTTAAAGGTGTATGAGGATGGAAACATCATCTAATGTAATAATCATCTCACCAATGGGATATGGAAAGATAATATTTCATTATGTCATCTCTCAGCAAATGCTAGAGGACCGAAGTACACTAACTACTCTTCCAAAGGTTGAGTAAGTCTGTGAATCTTTCTGGAATGGTAATTGATTTCAAACATGCTTGTTCCTGTTGAAAATTAAATATAATAGTCTCAATCAAATTGAATTTGGTTAAAATATAAAAAATAGAACTGTTAAGAAATATACATCTTCATCTCAGATATGTGGATCCACATGATATCTAAAATATATCAGTAATGAAGTGTTTGTAGGCCATATTGAAAAAGGACCTGCAAGTGGGGCCTCTTGTGTAGTTAGGGTCGGTTGTACAATTGGGGCTTCATCCTCGTGTTGTGCACGAGTCTAGGATGACGACTGTTATGATAGTTGACTCCTAGAGGTCAACACCTCCATGTCGTGAGGCATATGGATGTCTCTAGCCTACTCATACTCAACTCTTTCGCAATAAGTAGACACAATTAGGGTGAGGCGGTCGAGTCTCATCTTATTGTTGTTTACAGCCATTATCCTTGAAAAATACATAAAAAAAGATATTAGTGCATTAGGAAGGAAAGGATTCGAAGATGTATTTCCAAACATCAAAAACAACACCTTTCGGAGATACGTGTCTGAAAAAAGCTTGCTTTTTTCATTTCAATGGCAGAAACATCTCTACCCTTACCTAACCATCCAGATTTCATCCAAATCACCCAAATAAAAGAAACAAATGCAACACTTAATATATTTCAAATTCCAATGTTATATAATGCATTAAAAGTAACCTATTTGAGCTAATAGATTAATCAAAACACAAAATAAGCTAAACGAAAAACTTACTCAAAAATGTGTTGTTCAGGGTGTAAAATGTTGAATGCAGTAGTTAGAGGGAGTTGGGAATGATAAGATACAAGAAATTGATATTAAGTTGCATCAAAATTTGAGATTGAGTGTGAACTAAAAATGTGTAGCTGGAGTTAAAGACAAAGTTTGTTTTCTAAAAATGAAGAAAGAGAGCCTATCACGCGTTTAAATATGTTTACATAGTTCGGAGATGCATCTCCAAAATGATTTTTTTAAATTAAAACAAGGTTAATCATGAGATGTATTTGCGAATATACCCTAAAATCCCTTCGCAAAGACATCTATGAATTAACCTTTAGATAAAATGTAGAATTGGTGCATTTGGAGATATATCTCCGAAAATAGTGAGCATTTTAGAATTTTGACACAGGTTCTGGGAGAAGGTATAAGGGTTCAAAGAGAAGTTCCCTAAAAAATAAGATGTTGGTATTCATATTTGGATGAGCTAAAGACAAGATTATCAACTCGACCTAATTATGTGTAGGTTTATAGATTTATTCTAAATCTTACATCTTATGTGAGCTCAAGCACACATGTGTCTACAAGCATGCATGATCTCTCTAGTAAACATTTATATTTAGTCAATCGAAGTCTTGACACTCACATCCATTATGAATTAGGAAGTTACTTAATGTTATCTGGGTAAGATGACTACTTTAAGGGTCACGGTTGAGAGGAAAGTTAGTACTTTCACCACTACAAATAGGGGATTCATTATACATTATAATCATCTACTAACCACCATAAGCATTAAACACCTTGAGTTTTGCTCATAGTGTGTCGCTATGATAACTTACCCTCTCATAACTTATCAAGAACATTTGGTGTTTGTCGCGGGATCATGGTAAAGATAATTCTTTGGTTTTAAAACAATTGAGAAAATCGTGTGAACTCAACCCCGCATAAATAAAGTGGGGTCTTAAATAACATAAAAATGAGTCATTGTAAATGCAACTTCAGGAGATTTAATAGGAGCGAATTTTTGAGGAGGGCCCCGAAAAAGAATTGAATGACCAACATTCCATGTGTTAGGAATTGTTAGTTCCATGGTTTTAGGATTGACATAATTTTTCTAAAACATGGTTCTATATTATTGTTGATAAAGATGTTACAACATTCTTATTAAATTTTGCAGGTCAAGAAGATTTAGTCTGGAACATTTGATTTATCTTCAACTATACATTAATTAATAAATTAGGCCTTGAGACAATTTAGGAAACTTTATATTGGTTGTTCCAATATTTAAGGAGATTTTTATACACAATTGGTGCATCACTTAGCTTATGGATTAAGAAACTTCTGGGTGCAGAATTCGAATCCCATGGACTGTAGAGGTGTGTTTAAAGAGAATACATAACCTAATGTATTTGAATCTTTCAATAATTATAAAATTATGGGAAGCTTATAGTCTTAGGTTTTGAGATCTCTTGTGTTGTTGTTGTAAGTCACCCTTGTATATTTTGACATTATGGTAGACGTAATGTTCTCACTCATAAACCTTTATGTATTGAGTTGAGTATTATTCTCACTCTTGAAGCTTTTAAGAAAAATAGTTGAGTTTGTATTGGAAGTGTAATCTTCTTGTTGAGTTGTTTTTTATACAATCATTGGGATTTAGACTGTTAGATATCACTGAGGTGATTTAGGGAGTGAGATGTCGATTTCTCATATCTAAGAAGTTCCTAGGTAGAAGTTGCATTGGATAGGGATTAAGCGAGAAGTTGTAAATTGGGACTGTTTAGGCTTTATATTAATACCAATGATAGTTGATTTCCTCTCTGGATTGGTATCCCCCATAGTAAGTGAATTGCATCGAACTGGGTTAACAATTCTATGTGTTATTTATCATTCTGTAATTTAAATTTTAGTATCACTTGCATCTTGATAAATTTGTTCAAGATGTCAAATTGGATGTTGTAACATATGTCTTGACATTGTTCTGATGTTGGGAGATCATTATTATCATGTGTTGCATATACCAGAAAATTTCAATTGGTATCAAAGCAGGCACTCTGGTCTATTGGGTGAGCTTCAGGGATTATTTTTCTAGTACTACTTCTCTTATTGGAAGGTTGGAATGATGGTATTTTGGTTATCTATGGAGAATAGTTATTGCAAAGAGCCATTGAGTTTAGACAAGTATTGTTTGCTTTATGCAACACTTTATGGGGAGTATGATTATCTGTCATGTGAGTCTTGAGTCTGTTTCTACTTTTTCTACTACTTATGTCGTAGTTGGTTGTAGGATGTCCTATAGGATGTTATAATATCCTATATGTTGTGTTTTTTCTTTCATGTTTGTGTCTTGTGCTATAATTTATGTGTGTTGCTTCTGCTGCACGTGCTTCTAATAATTTTTGTTCTTGAGGGGGAGATTTATCTCTCTGTGACAAAAACTAGTTTTGTGTTTTAGGAGGAGTATCTTAAATGGTTCTGAAGACGCAACTCATCTTCTTCCTCACGTATAAAGTTAACATGTTTAACATGTAGCTTGTGTTTGTGTAACTTTGTATCTTTGATACATGTTTTGTGCAGTTTGGTTTGTGGTTTTATTCCTCTATGCTCTTATTTCTTTGTGGTGTTATTCCTTTCTTTAGGTTGGACTTTTGGTTGTTTTAACCAAAATTTTCCAAAGGGGGAGATTTTTAGTTCCATGGTTTTAGGATTGGATAATTTTGCTAAAACATGGTTATATATTGTTGTTGATAAAGATGTTACAACATTCTTATCAATTGTCATAACATTTTTGTTGTTATGAGTTTTTCAGCCAGATATCATGACATCATGGTCTGGTACATTAGGTGTTGTTGTTTTTAAACCTTGACAGATTTGATTTGATTCTATGATATTTCTTTTGGATATATATCAGTAATTTTTGTAGGTCAAGAAGATTTAATCTCAAGAGTCTTAGATTTATCTCAAGAGTCTTAGATTTTTAGAGCTCTTGTGAAGTTGTTGTAAGTCACCCTTGTATCTTTTGATACTTGGGGTAGATATAATGTTCTCACTCAGAAACCCTTAGGTAATGAGTTGGGTATTGTTCTCACTCTTGAAGCTTTTAAGAAAAAAAGTTGAGTTTGTATTGGAAGTGTAATCTTTTTGCTGAGTTATCTTTTATACAGTCACTGGGATTGGGAATGTTAGATATCACTGAGGTGATTTAGGGAGTTAAATGATGATTTCTCATATCTAGGAAGTTCCTAGGTAGAAGTTGCACTATGTAGATATTAAGCGGGAAGTTATAAACTGGAATTATTTAGGCTTTGAATTAATATTACTGATAGCGGATTTCCTTCCTGGCTTGGTAGCCCCTAGAGTAGGTGAATTATACCGAACTAGGTTAACAACTCTATGTGTTATTTATCATTCTGCAATTTAAATTTCAATATCACTTGCATCTTGATAAATTAGTTAAGGATGTCAAATCGGATGTTGTAACATCTGCCTTGACATTGTTCTGATGTTGGGATGTCAGAATTACCATGTGTTGTATGTACCAGAAAATTTTAGGGATTTTGAGAGACCTTTATCTAGAGAACTACAAGCCTCTTCACTTGGAGACCTTCGGTAAAAATATAAAGACACCTCAAGAACATGTGTATATGATCTACATGTAGATTATCACTGTTGGATAGTAGAGTTGTTGAAGTATAAGCTCTTATCAATAACTCTAAAGTACGTTACATTAATGGTAAATGAATTCACCTCAACAGTCCATACCAATCTATCCCAAAAATTGGTTCATAAAATTTAAGGAAGCAAACATTAAAAAATGTTTAAAACTAGTATGTTCAACATGTGTTGAGGTCACTCTGAAACCCTCAAATACTATTTCTCTAGTTTGAAAGAAGTCGGTATATGGGTGGTCAACCAAAACCATGATATATTTGTAGCTTAAATTTCATACATTTAAATGAAACTTTAGTGCAAAAACTAGCCACATTATGCAAAAAATATGGAATTGTGCCAAATGTTAATCAAGGATAAGAGAGAAACACTTAAAAGAGAAGCAAACATGCTAAACAAAGTCCCCCGGATGAAAAGACACTTTTACACCGAAACGATAATATACCCAATAGTAAAATATATTGAATTTCGAACTTAATGATAAAAGAAATTATGACTTCTCAACGACTTGTTTAATTGTAAGGAGGAGCCAATTTTGATGAATGAGAACTTGCACACGAGAGTGCTGGATGAGCCACATGAACCAAAATTACATATAGGTTATAACAAAAGTCATTTGAGGGTTTCTAACATCTCACAAATGGGCACAATACTAATAACTTGTATCATCTAAAAAGAGAAATTAAAAGGCTAGTACGAAGAGGATATTTGAAAAGTACATAAAAAGATATCAACCAATGACAATGGCAACAAGAGATAATCCATCTAAACAAAGATCTCCTTTATCTCCCTAAACACAATATAGAGAGCAACATGATAAAAAAGACATATCAACCATACATAATCTCAACACCATTGTTCAAGGAGTTTCTAGACATAATGAGTTGAGTTTAGCCACGAGGCAATATATGAAGTAGGTGAACAATGTCCAAAAGTTGTTCAAAAACAATACAACCCCATTACTCCTAGACATAATGTTCTCAACAAAAATACCTAGAGTGTGTTATTTCTTAAGGAGATGATCTAATGGTGACCGAGATTAAATTTTTAAGTTAGTGTGAAAATGGTCTTAGTTGACCATTGGATTCAAGTTAACATCTTATATTAGGAGGCTTTTGAAGATATGCAACTTTTCTAATTGTAGTTTCAACGTTACCGAGGAAGCCTGAAGGTGAGAAAATACAAAAGAATGAGGGGTTAAATTGTGGAGCTGATAACTTATGCTTTTTTAAACATCAGATTCTGAATTTGACCAAGTTCATATTTTAAGCTTGAGTATGCACCAACAAAATATTAAAGTGTAGAAGCAAACAGGTAAACTACACACAAGACTTATCTTGGTTCCTCTATAATGAGAGTAGTCCAGTCCCCTTGCCACACAAGAGCTTTTTACTATAATTAGAACTTGATTTACAATTTTCTTAGACACATTGGTCCAAGACTTACTGCTCAATTTGACCAGAAAGAGACTTCTTGTCCAAACCAATTGTCTGAGACTTATTTTCTTAATCACACTAGAAAGAGACTTAATTGACTAAACCAATTATTCTATACTTCCTTGCTTAATCATACTAGAAAGATACTTCCTTGCGAAAACCAATTTTTCAATACTTCCTTGCTCAAACACTCATCCTGAGACTTCTTTGCTCAAACACTCAGTTTGATACTTTTCCGAATTCTAAATAAAATGTTTAGATTACAATAAGATGTACTTGATCTTCAATCAGAGGTACGAATAATAAAACACACACAAAGACCTTGATATTTAAAATTAATAAATATATAAAAGTGTAATAAATCTTATCAAGTGTATGTGCAATACAACAACTATAAATTGAAACTTGGAGTATGAGATAGTTCTTGCAATTCTTATAAAACAACAACAACAACTATAAACTAAAATTTGATCCACTAGAATTTGGATTCACTTGCTTCTTCTTTACAAGCTCTTTAAATGGGTCAGAACCAAGTTAAATATAAGTTTAATGATTCTGAACACTTAATCAAACATTAGTATACCCTATTGTTCTTTAAGTATTTTTGTTATCATTAAAATCCAAGAGGTATTAGCTTAAAGAGTGTGAACAAATTTTGTTCCAACAAAGCTAGGTAGGATTATCGGACGGACAACTGAACATGAAAGGCCATGTCACCATCAATACCTCCTTCAACCACTTAAAAATGTAACAACAAAAAAAGAAAGAAAGTATGCAACCTAGTCGTAAGCTACATTGGAACAAACCATATATTTTTAGAGATATCCAACTAGTTATGCAACTATTCTGGATGAAATCAAATGAAATATCCAAGGAGAAAAGCCCAAAATACATTTTCTATATAAGGAGCTTAAAACCTACACTAGAAAGCAAGCATTCACGTTGAAGATTTTAGAGTGCTAGATTTACAAGAGTCATTGTTATTTTATGTACCTCACACTATGTTTCAGTAACTTCGTATAGTTGTAGGTTTATCTAATTGAGTCGTAAATTCAACATCATTCATCTTGTTGATTGAAGTTGATCAGTAGGGTTTAGTGATTAAAACACTAAAGGGTTAGTGTTTGAGAGAAAATAAAGTGAGAGGGTATCTAATATTTATGGGTCTTAGATAGAAAGTTATTGGGTAGTGTTAGGTAGAGGTATTGAACAACATAGGGCTTGTTGTTCCTGTAAGAGTAATTGTACTAAACCATTAATAATAAATTTCCTTTCTTGGGTTGCCAACCCTCCAGACATCGGCGCAGTTGAATCAAATTGGGTTACTAATTATTGTGTTATTTATTGCTTTTCCGCTCTATCATTTGTTTTAATCATGGTGATTTTGGTTTAACTTGTCAAACTAGTTGTTATGATATTGCGTTCAACGTATGCCCCCAGAGGATTGAATTTCATGTTGCTTACTAAGTTGATGAAATTTCTCAAGTTTATCAAGTTATTAAGGTCTAATAACTTACAAGTTTGTGTGATAATGTGGTTTAAGGTCAACATGTTGATGCGTCTATTTTATTGATAGAAAATAATATGGATGAAGATAATGAAGAGTTTAAATATTAAGAGAGTGTTGAAGCAGAAGAAGACAACGAAGATGTGAGTGTTGAATATATCATATTTTAAAATATTGTATATCTATCATGCCTTTAATAAGCTCAAATTGAATAATATTTTTACTTATAATACATATTGTGTTAATTTATTGGTTGTTTTATATTCTTTTATTTTAATTAGAAAAAATGCCACCCCAACCTGCCCCAACCTGATAAAGGTAATATTAAAGCCCGTCTCCCGTGGGTAACTATACTTGAGGTGCATATGTCTTCCATGTGTTATTATTTACTTCAGTCTAGTCAGAGGGCTTGGTTGACTATGCCTCAGTCTAATCATGAGGCACAACTGGTTATGAGCATTTCTCTATCTCATACATATTACACTTCACTGCTCACCTCACATGATTATCCACTAGGTTTTGTAACCATATCATCCCAGCCTACATATGTATCCCTACCACATATGCATTTTGATGTATCTAGGTTTCCAATTTCCTCACATGTACCCCCATCATACATGCATCCAGAGGGATCTAACTTTACATTTACCTCACATGTACCCCTATCATACGTGCAGCCTGAGGGACCTAGATTTCGATTCCCCCCACATGTACCCTCGTCATACATGTAGTCTAGGGGATATAGCTTTCTATTTTCTCCATATGCACCCTCGTCATCCCATCATCTTGGGGGTTCATGCATCCCTCATCCCCCACATGCACCCTCGTCATCCCATCAGCTCAAGGAATCTCGCACCCCACATATATCCTCATCATCCCATCAAGAGCCGAATGATCCTACATTGCGATCATGAGGATTAGGATGTCATTTAGGATGTGAATGTGGTTGTGATGGATATTCAGTATGAGAAGATTAATGGAAGATGAGTTATTAAGCCTGGAGGAAACGCGTAAGTTTCTTTCTTATATTTTAAATATATGGTACATGTTATCATTTTGTAAATTTAATACTTATTCAAATTATTTTTGTTTAATTTTTTGCCGAGTAGGCCTGCTACAGTCAACATAAAAGAGGTTATTCAAAATTTATGTAAACCGTTTTGGAAGGCTTTTGGACAACTTGCCAGGAAGGATGAGAAATTGTACCCATGTTAGTTTGACAAATTTCGGGTATAATATTTTTATTTTAAGTAATTTTTTTAATGAATAACTTCTTTAATTATCTATTTTCCCCAATATTGCAGGAGAAGTGCACATGGTGCGTAATAAATGAAGCAAGGATTGAACATAAATTTAAGAAGAGAACATCAATCAGACTTTATACCATGCTTATGCGTGCTAGAATTGGTTGGCAACAAAAAGGGATCCGCCTTCCATGAATGAGTTAAGATGTATTCAAAGAAATGTTTGATTAATGGAATTGAGACGAGTATAAGAAATAATCATAAAGCAAAGTTACGTAGAGCATCTAAAAATGGAGCTTTCAATCATAAAGCACGAAAAATTAATATCACTGAACTTGCTCAACGGATGGTAATTATATTTTCACCTTTCTACCTTTTTAAAATTATATTCTTATTCATTATATATTTTTAGTTGAAGTTAATTGTATTAATTAGACCAAGGACAAGAGAAAAACCACATTAGTGAATGGGCTTCGTGAGAAGGTTTATAGGGGGAGAGATGAAGAGTATAACAACCAGCGTGCTAGAAAACTAAAGTAAGATGATACTAATATTTGAATATTTTATTTAATTCTTTTATTGAATTAAATTGTCTAAATTCTATTATTTAATTTAATTTATTACAAATGTGTAGAAAGACACAATTTATATCTCAATAAGCCGAATTTAGTGTTTTGTGGGGTCCATATCCTATTGATCCATCTGTTGATGTTCATATTTGAATGGAAGCGGAAAGCATAAAAATTAGAAAACTTATGGTACTAGAATTTTTGCCTCCAATTATAAAAAAAGAGACAAAAGTTTGTTTACGAGAATTGCAGACGAGGAAGGTTCGTCAGGTTCCCCGATATTATTCCCTAAAATGGTCGAAATAGTAATACAGTTAGCTCTAATTAAAGCAACACGTGAAGGAGCAACACATGAAGCTGCACAAATAAGAACTACACAACAATAAATTAAAGAATATATGCTCTCACAAAAAAAAAAAATCTAAATTATGGTTCTATGGATGAAAATCAAGAATTAGGTGGTGGCCAAGGAATATTAAATTTTGAGTTTTATTAACTATTTTTAAATTCTATTTGTATAATATTTAAATATTTTTAATTAATTTTAGATTTAAATATTTATAATTAATTTTGACTTTAAATATTTTTATCTAATTTTAGATTTATATTTATATTATTATAAAAAAATTATTAAAGAAATATTATAATGTGAGGGGATAAAAATCTTGCAACATGAATGTTAAAAGTTGCGAGGTGTTTTTCACCCGGAAAAAAATAAATAGCGACGTAGAAATAACTTAGCAACTTTTTTCTAATTCTTACCCTGCCATCTATAATGCACTTTGCTGGTCACCTATCTAGAGTGTTGTGACATGAAATACACATAGCAAAGTTGCGAGCTGGTTTTCATCTAGCAACATTGTGAGCTGACTAGTACTCAACAAATAATTGCGATTATTATTTTTACGAAATGTTTATCTGCTTCTCAAATTTAGAGTTGTGGGGTGTGTTTAAGAGTTGTGAGGTGATTTTTACCCCACAACTTTCTTGTTTTCTTGTAGTGAATTGGATGTTTTTTTTCATTGATTGATTGCAAATCAAGTCAATAAGTGTATGTATTTTGCATATCTTTGCCACTTATCAATCGCTCACGAGGCCCACACATCAAGAACCACAAGGAAATGTGCAAGGAATGGGTGCGACCTCACTCAAGAACATAACACATAAATCAAACCTCATACCAACTTTCCACCGTTAGATCTAATTGGAGGGTGATCCACGCGAAGTTCCAGATTAGACAAAAATAGTTCTTACTACCTATGCTATATAAAGCTCTTTGCACGCGTCAGATGTAGGTATTTTATTCATCCTCACACTCAAACTACCTTTCATTCATTCACAAACTTGAGTGTTAGAGTACTAATCTTACAAAATCTTACAGGTCCATAATACTTTGGGAATCTAACATGTAATTCTCGCAAAATTCTATGATAAACCACCTTTCTTCATCGTAGTTCAGAAAAGCTGATAAAACAATGACAACATTTGATTTTTTTGGTTCGAATCATGAGAGAGAATCCACTTCCTCCCACGGTCAAGGATGGACTTGTCCTGTGACTTCTTGCTTCCTTCTAATTTTACAACTTTTAAGTTCTAAAATTTGAAAGATTACTCAAATTCATACTTTGACTTTCTTGTTTTCAAGAAGATCATATAAGTAGCAGTTGTTTTCTTGTGGCTAATGTTGGTAATATCTAGCAAATTTATACTTGGTTTTCTCTCTGCCACACATTCCAAAACATGTGAACAAAAAAGGAACTTTCTTGTTGTTTTAGCTCAATTTCATGTTTCAAAGTACTTGTAAATTGTATTTGTAAAGTGCAAACCAAAAACAAAAGTTATACATGAGTCTAATTATTGCAAAGTGTAGAAATTAAACTCTATGATTTCTCCTGTAATAAAGACAAATAAATGAAACAAAAAGAAAGTAAAATAATGCATTTACTATTTCAAATTTGTATTTTTTAAATATAAAAATGAAACAAAAAATGCTATGTCATATTCAATGCCTACAAAATCATGTCCTGAGTGTGACTAACCCTTACTATTTCACTTCAAAATAGGTTGATCAAATGGATCTTTAAAATTAGCCTTCTCACTAAGATCTTGAAACTCATCCACAAGATTTTGAAGTCTTGCAACAAACTCTATCAAAAGTGAAGCAAATGTTGCTAAAGACAATGAGCTAGCACTTTCATATACTTTAGATTCTGATTCATTCACTATGGCATCAGTGCAATAAGAGAGGTGAGACAATGACAATAAGCTCTTGTTTGCATTCTGCTTGAAACTCAATTCTGACACCGAACGTTGTAGCTGCGAATCATCCCTCAACTTATTGATCATTGACTGCTTATTATTCTCGTTAATCGAATTGCCAGATCGTTCATTTTCTTTAGACTGGTGTTGTCTTACAGCTTCCCAATTATCTGAATTGACTAGAAGGAATGAATGACTATCAATCTTCATCTGCAATAGCTCGGCGGCCTCATGAACTTCTATCAGAATGTCCCTTGTGCTCAATTTTTCCATCTTTTCAACTTTGCTTCCTAGTTGTCGCAATATTTTAGCTCCTTCAATGCCTACCTTCTGAAGTTCTTGAAAGAATACCAACCTCTTTTCTGGAGGTGCCTGTGTATGACATTAACAATGTATAAATATTAAGTGACATATCATTTATGTTGTTGAGTGTTTTCCAAGCTACCGAGGAATGTGTTCGAGACTGGTTAAAATAGTTTCACATTGCTTGAGAATCAGCGTTCCTCAACCCAACGGGGTGCCTTTTTTAAAGGACAAAGCTGTGAGGATTCTCACACTCAAATTAAACAATAACTCGTAGCCGCAGGCGCGAACTTGAGGTATAAACGAGAAACGCTTGTAATTAATACCTGGATTTCTGAAAGTATGCATCCATGCATTGCCATGACCATGAAAGCACAATGCCTCAATGCTCCACTAACTTTGACATAGCTTCTCCAAGGATAATTGAACATCTTGTATGGACCATGAGGTGGCTCCCATAATGCAAAATCTACCTGCAAAAAAAAGGGTCAAAATAAGTAAGAGAGTAAAATACCAAACACTTCTATAGAAAAAATTTATGCAGAGGAAATGAGAATACCAAAGCCTCTTCTTGGCTTGAAGATTGCACTGCTGTTCTACAACCTTGATAAAGAGGGTCATCAGAGGCTTGATATACAAGAATTTTAGATGGAACTCTCTCATATTCAACACATTGTAGATATCCATTTACACAACCTAACAAAATGTACCACAATAACAAGCCTAGCAAATTAGCTTCTATAGAACAAACAAAAGAAAACTAGCACGAATTAAACAACAACAACAATTGATCCTTATTCCACTAACTGAGGTCGGCTACATGAATATACTTCTGCTATCATGTTCTACCCAGTATCATACTTCTATCCAAATCGTTATTATGTGAAAACGAAGACAAGAAACATGTCCTAACCTTCTAAAGATGCGGCAACTCCGTGGAAATTTTTCACAACCAATTTGTGGAGATCCTCACCAGACCAAATGGGGTAAATACAAATATTCACAGACAAACTCACACCAGCACCAACACCAATAAGAACCAATCTATAAAAAGCAGTGGTAAAAAACAGCAGTCCATGTCTTCCAGACACCAGCACAATACAAAAGGTTAACAAAAATACACGAAAACCGTATTCATAAGGCTTCATTGCAGGATACAACTTCATAAAATTTGCACAAAACCCTGCAAATCACCACGGAAAAAATATTATCATCGCAACACAAATACTTCAAATTGAAAACATGTAATATATGTCACTGTCCAACACCAATACAACATGATATATATTTTCTTAAATTATTACTTGTGTCAACTCATCTGTGTGTTTCATACATATGATATAAACTCAAACAAATGCATCCTCGAAAAACCAACCTGCAATAAAAATAGCTACTATAATAATAAGTTCATCAAAAGCACCACCAATCCAAACGGATAATTGTGCAATCCCCAAAGCAAGCACTCCAGCTGAAATTGTTCCCAAACCACGATTGAAACCTTTGTTAAGGGTTGCACCTACACAAAATAAAAAAAAACAATAGTAACACGGAATTTAGGTATGCATTCATGCATGCATGCATGCATGAGAATAGTACGTTACAAGTAAGGACGTACCTATGCTGAATTCAAAAACAACAACAACAGTGAGAATAGCCCAAATAGAATACTTGCTAACTTGTTCTTCTTTAATGTAAATAAAAAGTGAAACAATAGCCAAAGATAATCCAGCTTTCATAGCGAAGATGACTTTGCGCGGATCGTTGCGGCCCATATGGTGGAGTTTATGGATGAACTCAAGCGAGGCATTGTGAAAATTGATGAAGCGTTGAGAAAGGACGTCGAGATTGAAAGCATGTTTGTAGGAGGGTTGTTGGAGGGGATCATTGAAGGAGAAATCACATGAATATTCTTTTTTAGCGAGGAGTCTTTCTTTGCCTTTTTCCAGAAAACTGTGGCGGAATGAACCAGGTGTCGGCTGCATTCTGTATGAGGGTGATGATTGAGTGGAGTACATTTTTGGATGGATGGAAAAAAAAAATGAAGGAAAGAGAGAATGAAGGGAGTGTTGTGTTGGGGTAATGCTCCATAAGACCCGCCTTTCTTTCGCTATTGTCTTTTGAACTTTTCTTCAACCCATATAATATATTTTTGGTAACCTATAACTCCTCTTAATGTTTTGTTCAAAATAATTTCAACTATTTACCTTTATCTATAATGATCTTAAAAGAGTACTGTGATGCTGTAATATTTTAGAAAAAAATTATGGCCTCTAATTAAAAGAGAAATATGATTATGTGGTTTATTATAACTTATAACTTCTCACCCTCTTCAAATAATAATAATAATAATAATAATAATAATAATAATAATAATAATAATAATAATAATAATTATTATTATAATAATAATAATAATAATAATAATTATTATTATTATTATTATTATAATAGTGATATATTTGTGAAAGACCCAACAAGGACGAGGAAATCTGGACTCATATGTCCGTCAGTAACGAGTGACACGACTCTAATGGTGATGTGTTTCTATCGTCTGTGATTAAGGGCAACCTCGCCCCCTCTTTCTCCCTTTTTGCCTAGTCATGGCAAACATGGGGAAAAATGTACCTCAGTCATAGAGAAGTCAGAATCAATATGCCCATCCATGTCTCCCTAGAAAGTAGAGATTCGGTTCACTACCGACATAGTAGGTGGTTACTGCTCCTAGGAAACCTAGCTCTAGGCCTAAAAAGGGCATCTATAAATATCTCATCCTCAATATGAGCGAGTGGCATATCATAATACACACGTTATATTCATAATAACTACAGAACTTCTCACCTCACGTGAGCTTTCTCTCTAACCACCGTAAACACCACCAAATCGGATCTTTCACCACCGTGAGCAAGCCCTCAAACCACCTGAAAAATACTAAGGCATATGGTCATCCATATCACCATAGGGATACCACAGATCTTGTACTTTTTGACAAGTACACTAACGTTAATCACGGGCCCCGATAAAACTAACCTCAGCCACACCTTCTCCGTCGCCATTCACTACCTCCCCTTAAAAATGGCTAACAAATTTCCATACTACGTGGTTAACATTATCACATAAGGTTTTGCTGATGGAGGAAGTTCCAACTCCTCATAGAGGAAATATACCAAACATATGCTGACTGCGAATGTAATATCCTTTGGACTCTCTAGGGATAACTAGAGAGGGACAGGGGTCAACATCACTTTCTCTAGCAGTGACACCATCAGAATCCTCCATCATGATAAAAATCCCATGGTTATCATGGTGGAACAAGGAAATTGGATTATCAAGCGAGTCTTAATAAAACCTATAAGCTCAACCGATGTCTTATTTTGGAACACTTTCTAGAAACTTCAACTTGATTCCAACAAAGTCAAGGATTCCAGGGTTGGTTAATAGGTTTGTCAAGAAAACATGTACAAGTAAGAGGCCATATAAACCTAGAAACAATGGCGTGTGGGGTTATACTAAAAGGTGATTGAAGTTAGCTACCTCATACTGGATGCTTTATCGCCCTATAATGTCATATAGGGAAGAACCATCACCAATGTGTTAGGGGAAATTATTTCCACTCAGTATCTGATCCTAAAGAAGCCGTTACCCAATGTATAAGTAGGGACAATTCAAAGAGATCAACAAAGTGCCCAAGAATTTTACCAGAGAAACCTAGCGATAGGAAAATAAGACCTCGCCCTTGTGGGTTTTGTGACACCCCAAAATAATTCGGTAATTAAATAATTACGATTTTTAATTATTAATTTAATTGAGAATGTAATTTATTAATATATTGAATTATTGAGATTAAATATGGATTTAGTGGGAGTATGTTGAGTAAAGTGGGGTGTGAAGAGTAAAAGACTCTACTCACATTAATTGATTTATTTTAATTATGTTAAAAAGGAATTAAAGGAATAAAATAAAGAAAGAAGGAAAAATAGAATCATTTTTGGAGAAACAAGAATACGTGAAGTGAGAAGAGGAGAAAAGGAGGAAGAAAACCTAGAAGCGTCAGAAGTCGAAGAACCCACAAGGTAAGGGGTGATTTCGATTGGTTATTGTTTATTATAGGTTTTGATTTTAATATTATAGATCATGGCATGTTAGGAAATCTATGTTTAGGAATTTCTAGGTTCCCATGGATGTGTACCTAATAGTGTCAGATGGTGTCAGATTGAGTCTGATTGTGTCAGAATATGTAGGGAATATGATTAGAGTGTCAGTAGATGAAAATAAATGATGGAAATATGTTGTTTGATGTGATAATGATGTCAATAGGATGTGGTTTGGTGTTTTCCATGTTGGGATTCGTATGGACAAGTTTGGGTTGGATTGAGAATGAAGAAATGCTGTCAAAAGTGCAGGAAATGGCTTTTTAACACGTGGGAACCGGTTCCCAGTGGGGAGGAACCGGGTTCCCCTTTGAAAAATTGGCAAAAACTGGAAAAATACACGAAGGAACCGGTTCCTGTATGGGTAGGAACCGGGTTCCCATACATTTTTCCAGAAACGAGGTTTTGGAACTTTTCAGGAACCGGTTCCTGTATATGTAGGAACCAGGTTCCACTTCAAATTTTTGAAAAATGTCAAACTTTGAAAATTCATAACTTTCAAACCGTAAGTCCGTTTTGAGCGCCGTTTTGGACGTTATTTTCTAAATTTAATGCTCTATTTTATGAAATAAAAACATTTTCCAAAACTTGAAATTATTTTGAAAATGGGCCATTTTCCTAGATAGGTGACTTTTGACTGACGCATATTGAATTGTACATAGCAGAGATCCTATGTTGATGGATGTATTGTATGGTGTAGATGTAATAGCATGTTTATGCTGATGTTAGATGTATGCATGATTGGTGATGTATCATGGTAATTTGTTTGCATGTTTATGCTGATGTTAGATGTATGCATGATTGGTTGATGTATCATGTTGATTGTGGTGATTCAGTTATGTTAAATGAATGTATACATAGACTGATTGATGTTGCATGCTAGTGATGTGCGTGCATTTGCATTGTTTGGTGAAGTTAATTCCCATTGTGCGGAATTTGACTTGGATTACCGATAACCGATACCCGAGTGAGGATGGGTGGTTAGGCTGGATTCGTGTCCGGGTGGTTATGGACGAATCGATGGAACTGTATCCGGTTGATGATGGATCAGTGATGGGTGACTTGGTCACGTGTCGGTACCGCATGCATTGAGTCCGCATTATATTTGTATGAAGTGGTAACATGTTAGGATGTCTTCCAGTGTTACTCTTCTTTGATTGTTATGATTATGCATGATGAATGTGGTTGTGTGTGTGAATCTGGATTTATGTTAAGTGGGTGAAATAATATGCTTGTGATATATTATTGATTGAAAGACTTATAATATGCTTTAATTATGAGAAGTCTCACCCTTACTTTACCATTTCAGATTAAATTAGCAGCTGAGGAGTCGGTGAGGATGGCTCTAGAGCTTATCTTTTTAGTCCGTGTGTCAGTGTCATGCTCTGATTAGATTGTAACACTGAGGAACGCTTAGTTAAGAGAGTCATTATTGTTTAATTGTTTTGGATTTGAATTCTTTGAGAACCATGATGTTTTATTAAATTTTGGTTTTGGTATTTCCGCTGTGTAAGACATGGTCTTATAATGATTGAATTGTTGGATGATGATCCTCAGTGTAGCATGGCTACTGTTTGAATGAAGGTTTATTCTATTTATTAATTGTGACATCCCGTGATTACCGTGTTAAACTCTGATTAAAGATGATTTAAATGTTAATTTAATTAATATATTCGGGGTATTTAGATGGGGTGTTACAGGTTTCCCCTTCCCTAAAATGCTAGATGTAGACATTGATAGTTGAGAGCATAGGTTGGGTGTGGACAATGAGAGAATCATGCCCACAGAGGATCTTAAGGAAGTTTGGATAAGTCATTTTCCCCACCAAGTGACAAAGATAAGAACCTAATTTTTTAAAGAAAATAAGCGTGACCTAGTAGACTAACTTATTAGAAACATCGACTTGTTCGACTAGGACCTATTTGACATGCCAAGAATAGACACCATAGTGGTATACCATTGCCTCACCATCAACCCTTCCGCCAAGCCATTGGCACAAAAAAGCACAAATTTGGAGAGGAGAAAAAGTTGCCATCAATGAAGAAGTAGAGAATTAACGAGTGCCAACTTTATCATAGAGACAAAGTATCCAACCTGGTTAGCCAATGTAGAGTTGGTAAAGAAAGCAGCGAAGAGATGGCACATGTGTGTGGATTTCCCTAACCTTAGTGCTTCTTATCTTAAGGACACATATCCCCCATCAAATATTGATCGCCTAATTGACAGGTCATTGGGATATCATATGTTAAGATTCATGGATGCCTATCCAGTGTATAACTAGATTAGAATGGACCCCCTAGACACGCCCAAGATGGCATTCACATCGAACCATGAAAACTATTACTATAACATCACGCCCTTTGGCCTTAAGAATGATGGTTCCACCTACTATCAACTCATGGATGACATATTCTCCCACTAGATAGGGAGAAATCTAGAAGTCTAGTTAAAGATATGATAACAAATACCATTTAAGGGCGTAGACATGAAAGATACTTGAAAGGTGTCATAGAGTCAACTACGAAGTATAACATGCGCTTAAATCCCGCCAAGTGCTCCTTTGAGGTGCGGGAAATAAAGTTTCTTGGCTTCAAGCTGGAAAATAGTGGCATTGAAGAAAATCCAGATAAGTTCAAGGTTTTCATTGACATGAGAAGCCCCATCAACGTCTAAAAGTTCAACTACTTACGTGTCACCTCACCTCCCTATCCCATTTCCTTTCTTGTGTGGGAGATAAGGCCTTCCTCTTCTTTGACACCCTAAAGAAGAATGATAGGTTCGAGTGGACCCTAGAATGAGATGATGCTTTCTTGAGAATAAAATCCTTCCTCACGTCTCCACCCATCCTTTCTCGCCCCGAGGGAAGAATCACTGTGAGTGTTACTTCACCGTTAGATGTTTTGCATGATGTCAAAACTAGAAAAACTTAGCATTTATGTATATTGAACGATATCTCTGTGTCATTTAGTGCACCCTTGCATTATAGGTCTTATAAGTCATTCAAAATCACTTTCAAATTGACCAAAACCTTGCAAATCAATTTTCTGCATAAAAATTACTTGCATGTGTCGGCACATATGAGTTTCACGCCGGCACATGTAACTGTTGTACCCCAAAATTTACCCTCTTCATTTCAGTATTTCTGGCTTATAATTGCATCATAATAAACATCATGCATATACATGCATAACATTTATCACATGGTTACCAGGTTCCAAATACCTCAATTTGTGAAAGAAACTGTGCGTTTCGGTTATTTCAGATCATTTCGAGACCGATATCAATTTTTTTTCGGTTCGTATGCTTGATACAAGATTTTCTTGCCAGAAAGCTATTTTGGTTTGGTTCCGTGAGCATTGGGATATTTTCAATATATTTTCCAGTTTATCTGTTCAAATCGAAGGTCGTTTCGTCAAGAAAAAGACTTTAATTGTTCATTTCTCAATAAAGTGAATTTTGGATTTTCGGTGCATTTTGGATGCTCCGGAAGGCATATCTCTCACCCCGTCAGGTATTTTCTGATGATTTTTGACTGGAAAGTCCCTCTCATTATTATCTACGACTTTAGTTTGAAAATCGGAAGCAAATTGTATGAGGAAGACCCTCAAAGAAATTGATCTTTCAAGTGATATGAATTGAATTTTAGTGTTGTACCATGTTTTTGACGCGCTAAAAAATTCATATCTCCCAGATGGAACATCAAAACTGAGTGGGGCCAATTTCTAAAATTTTGTATTTAAGTCCTCTACAACTCTCATGAACAAGTCCAGAGCCAACTCCTTACCATTTAAGTGCATTTTTTATTGTTTGGACTTTATTTTGAGATGAACCTAACAATATTTATCTGATACGCGAAGTTCGAAAAATCATATGTCGCTCGATTTTTATCAAAATGAGGTGGGAACAGTGACAAAATTTCACAAATTCCGTTCTCTTCATTTGTTGTGGCAGCACCGTATTTGGATTTCGATTAGAAGACCCTCGTTCGAGGCAATCTCTCCAAAGAGCGCATTGAAAATTCTACATTTGTCAGACGCTCAAAAATTATGCTGAAACTTCAAAAAATTCGTATCGCCTGGTACGTTCGTCCGATTGAGTCAAAATTTTGACTCTTTCACGCAAAATCGCGTTCCATACATTTTTCATTTACATTCTGAATTCAAATTTCGCACGGACCGGGCTGTTTTGGAATAAATACGAAAATTATTTGGATAATCGCGATTTGAGCTTAATTGTGGATCCAAGGCACTCTTAGGCCCAATTTTTCACACTATAAATAAATTTCCCCTTCAAAATTTGAGGACACACAATCATTTTCTTAATTTTCCTCTCAAATCTCAAGAATTTTCTCTCTAATTCTCTCATCACTCAAAACAAAAACTCAAAGGAAATAGCAACTTCCTCTCCAAGTCAAGGTCTAACTCTTCCCTCTTCCTCCCTACACCGCCCTTACCTTGCCATGCTCAGACCTTGCCTCCACTGGACCGGCCAGATTCTGGCCAGTTCCCGGCCACGTCACCCTTCTCACCGGTGACCGAACCGCCCCTCTCCGACTGTCTTACTCCCTCCGTTTCCGACCGGACCACGCCGAGTTCTCCCCTTCCCTTCCATTTTCTGTTCGCCTCCACGCGATCCATTCCCTCCTCCTCTTGGCCTTCCACGCGCCGCCCTTCCTCTCCCTTGAGAAGCTCGGCCAAGGCTCCTAGCTGGCCGAATTTCTTCTCCTCTCCACCTCTAGAGCTCGGTCAATACTAGGAAGAGCTCTTCCTCTTATTTTCTTCAATTTCCTTCAAGAATTCAAGAATTTTCTATCTTATTATCATCAATTCAAGACTTGATTTGGTTTTTTCTTCAACAATTCAACCTCCAACTTGAAGATCAAGTAAGTGATTAATTCAATTAAGCACTTATTTTAAGCACTTTTCCAATTTTGACTTAAATTGAAATTAAATAGTCGAATTGATTGCATTTTCCGTGTGGATTCTGATTCTTGAATTTTTGTTTTTGAATTTCTTGAATTGAATCCGATTTTGCAACGTTATTGTGTCGATGTGAAGGAAAATTATACATAACACACACATACACTTGTATAATTCTTTTTCTTTGCATTTAGGTCACTTTAATTGAACATTTGCATCACCTATCACATGCTCATGCATTAAATAGCATATAGGTTGATTAAATTACATCGGATCATGTGAATTAAGTCATACTTTGCATACATAATTGTGTCAAAATGTAGCTTTATGCACATTTTAGGTGTAGATAGCATTTGCATTATACATAATGCATCTAAACTTGCATCTAAGACATAATTTGCAATCTCTTGCATTGCCATACACGCATATGGAATA
Source organism: Vicia sativa (assembly GCA_021764765.1). Classification (NCBI taxonomy): domain Eukaryota; kingdom Viridiplantae; phylum Streptophyta; class Magnoliopsida; order Fabales; family Fabaceae; genus Vicia; species Vicia sativa. The sequence goes on from CM038792.1 coordinate 69,533,621, forward strand.
ATTAGAATCAAGTTTATGTGTCGGTGTATGATTTTAATAACGTTAAAGTGTTCCGAAACTTCACTTTCACTCACTTTTTCATATATTGCACACACTTGATCACATGTATGAAATCACAACACTTCAACACATCACATTATTGATTTTATTTGACTTTAATACACACTTTGCATCATTCTTGGATAGAGTTTGTATTGAACAAGCATTGAAAATATTGTATGACATTCATTTTCATTTTACTCATGTATAAACATCATTAAATGTGTACATGAACATGCATTTTCATACACATTTTTTGCATACTTTTTGACTCAAACTTCAATCAAACTTGAACACAACTTGCATTTTATTTTGTTTTGAGTTGTTGATTACATGTAGGTGAATTAAATTCTATTTCACTTCTCATTTCAAAATCAAAACAAAATTGGATTGGAATTTAATTCAACACATGAATTTTATTGTTCCATAAGCGTTTTTCAACGTTTTTGTGCATCATAACTCTTTTTTCCGCAAAAGTCCAAAGTAACGGTACATGTCCCCTATATTTTGGCATGTTTCAGAACCATTTTTGGAGGTTTCAAAACCAAATTTTGAGTGCAACGTGCCTAAACAGAGTTGCTTCTCCGTCACTTTAAGGTCCAAAAAACGTCACATCCACTCGGAATTAATTGAAACCGCTCACGTTTTTGAAACCGTTGACGTTTTTGCAAGCAACCATGCGATTCTTAATCGATTCAGAGAAGTTGAATTTTTCGCTCCGATTTTGGAAAATCGCCTTCCCTTACCGATTTTTGTGATTTTATTTCACTTCCTATATGCTTATACTAGTTTATTTGCATATCTTCAATCGGTTTTTCATTCAGTGCTTTATTTCTAGCACTTGCTTTGTTAATTCTGACACTTTATTTCATGTAGAAGGTGTTTCAGATAGTTTTACTTGAGATTTAGATTTGTAGCATCCCTGTCTTGTGCTTGCACACATATGTATGCATTATATTGTCTGCTTTTTTGGGTTTTCACATTTCTTGCAGGTTTTGTGATTCGAATATGCACAAACGCACATTCTTTTGCTTGTTTGCATACGAACGCACATCATATTATTGATTGTTTGGATTTACACCTCTTTTGCGGGTTATCCATTTGTTTGAATATGCACAAACGCATATTCCATTGCTTGATTACGTACGAACGTGCACTTTTGTCTGGTTAATTGGATTGACACCTCTCTTGTAGGTTATCCGATCGTTTGAATGCGTACGAACGCGCATTCCTTTGCTTGTGCACATATGTGTACATTCTATTGTCTGATTGTTGTGGATTGACACATCTTTTGTAGGTTATCTGATTGTTTGAATGCGTATGAACACGCATTCTATTGCTTGTACACATGTGTGTACATTCTATTATCTGATTGTTGTGGATTGAAACCTCTTTTGTAGGTTATCTGATTTCTTGAATGCGTACGAACGCGTATTCTGTTGCTTGTGCACATACATGTACATTCTATTGTCTGGTTATTGTGGGTTTTCTCTTGCAGGATGTTTTGATTCTAATGTGCACGAACGCATGTTCTATTGCTTGTTTGCGTACGAACGCACATCCTATTGTCTGTTTATTTGGTTTACACCTTTCTTGCAGGATCCTTTGATTCGAATGTGTACGAATACACATTCTAACAGTTGTTTGCGTACAAACGCGCATCCTATTGTTTGGTTGTGATTTCTTGCAGGTTATCTTGTTTGAATGTGTATAAATGCACATACTGATATCTCTTTGTGTACGAACGCACATTCCATTGTCTGTTTTGTTTGGATTACAACCTTTTGCAGGTTTATTTGCCTCGGATGTGTACGAACGTACATTCTGCTCATGCTTTCATGCCTCAGTGTATTACTCACGGTATCTTTATTGCTTGGCAACAGTACTTGAAGTTTTTCAGAGTATTTTTTAGCTTGCAGTTGCTTATGGATTGTTATTTGTGTGGTAGTTGATATACCTTGTTTACCGCATTCTTTACCGCTTTTCTAGAGAGCGTGAGAAGTAGGGTGTTACCGCTTTCTTTTGCCATGAGAAGTAGGACTAGAGATGCATGACAGGAGCTTCCATAGTTTGAGCATGTTCAGGAACCCTTCTGGTTTATTTAAAGACCCGTCTAGGGCACTTCAGTGTGCTACTTGTGTTTAGTTTGTTTAAAATCCTCTTCCATGCATAGGGAGGTAATTCTCAGTAAGTGTTTACATTTGTGCTTACATAGGTCATTAGTGGTTAGGAAACCCATATTGGCACCACCAAGCAAAGTCCCACTTTGATATTGATTGATATATATATATATATATATATATATATATATATATATATATATATATATATATATATATATATATATATATATATATATATATATATATATATATGTGTGATGATATGATGGGAACGCGGAAATGGTTGGCAATTAACCCCCGTACAGTTCTAGTCAGTGTCAGCTCAACACACGTGAATTGTGTTGCTTCCTTTATTGAGTCAATAATAAAAAGTGGCAAGAGTTCCCTATTCTGACTTTCCACGACTTCTCGGGATTCGCATTTACTGTTGATATCTACAATTATTGCTCTTCACACTTGATAATTTATGTCATGATGTGATACCTTTCACGAGAATCAGATGTGTCGGCTCCTGGTTGCTTCCGGTACATCGGTGTTGTTGTAGGCTATGAGACTTCCTCCTTCTTCTGCGCATGTGTGAATATGTTTGTGCATTGCATTGCTTGTGTGCTTCTGTCAAATCACTTGTTTTCTTATTCCCTTTGCATCCCTTGGTTCTACAACCAAGACGGATTAGGATAGATTTCCCCCTAGGACCGCTCAGTTAGGATAGCTCTCGAGCCTAGACATTAGGATATACATCATTTGCATGTCAACATAGATAGAGATTCCCTTACATCCTCAATCTTAGGTTCAACTTTGCATGATAACATTAGGGTAGAACTAGTTAGTCTCCCTTTACATGTTTTCTTGTTTCTTTTGCATCCTTGCATATAATAAAACTAAAACTTGCTTTCTTTTTCTTTTGAAAACTAAAATACTTAATAATGGTTCAAAACTCCTTTCTCAAAGGTAAAAGAAACCAACCAATGCAAACCTTTTTTGCCTATGGGCGCTTTCTTTTTGTGTTTAAAACTCTTTTCAGAAATAAAAAACACAAAACCCACCAAAACATGTGAGCCGAACTACGACACTCTGACTTTCCCATTGCACGAGGGAATACGTAGGCATCTTGTCACAGAGCTCGATCGAGCAAAACTTTGTAAAAACTTCATTCTTTTCCCCCATGTTTTCTTTATTTTCCTTTCTTTCTCATGCATTGTAGCGAATAAGCGATAGATAGATATAACACACCCATTAGATAGAAAATAGAAGTGGATACCGTATAGTACTACAGGCGCGTAGGGTTCTAATCCTTTTCCCTCGCGTAATAGATTCCCTTACCCGATCTCTCGGTCGTGAGACCGTGATTTCTCCCCTTTTAGGTTTACTCGATGTTTTCCTTTCCTCTCGCGGGATAAAAAACGTCCCATAGAGACTTCATTGATACAATTATCCGATGATGTTCAACCGGTTGTTTCAGTAACTAAATAATGAAGCCAATAACTTCTATTTAACATAGACCGACACATGCATCACATATGCCGACACATACTATAACTTTCATTTTATGTTCCGACACATACGACTTTTAGGCCGACATATCTACTGTAGTATTAAAGGTTGTAGCTACTGACTTGCATAGACCAAGACATATGCCTTTTCAGGCCGACACATAATGTAAATTTCTGACTTATGTGCTGGCACATACTAATTGATTGAGTCAATTTTTCAATTCATTTTAATTCCGAAAATTATCTTTTTGTATACAAACTTCCACAAGTATAAATACATCATTCCAAATTAACGAAACTATAAACCCTTACCACTATCGCTCTTCACCTTCAACCTCCTATTTATGCATACACATTAATTAATCATACATAATCATCTTTTGTCAGGGTGCCATCTAGGTGAGATTTGATAACGTCCAATTGATTTGTGTAACCGAGAATTTAGGTTGAGAATTGTGGGGGTTTCATCCCGAAAATATAGGGTTTGTCCTCTAAGATCTTTGGTAGATTTTAGGGTTTTGTTCAAGACTCTCAAAAGAGGATTGTGGCCAAGTGAAAATCCTTTGGAGTTTGATTCCCAAGAAAGTAGCGAGTAAACGAAAAATCAAATTGAAAGTGCTTGTGTTCAATAGGTAAAATTGATCGTGCCCGAAAGAGCTTTGGAGTTTGTACCCAAAGGAGTAGCAAGATTTGATAAATCAATTGGTAGATATTGTATCTTGGTCTTGCTCAAGATCAAAAGAAGAGAAGGGATTGAATCAACAACAAACAATTAGGGTTTGTAGGTGCCTCTTGGAACACTTATCTTGTAATCAACTTTTTGCATAGTAAGAAATTATCCTAATTCCGAAACAGGATTTGGGGAAGACGTAACCATACAGAGGACAATTGGTGAACTTCCTAAACAAATCCTCATCTCTCTCTCTCTCTCTCACTCTCTCTCTCCCTCCCCCCCTCTCTCTCTCTCTCTCACACACACACACTCACACTTACACACACATCTCTTTACTTACTTTACTTTTCACTAATCAATTTGTTAAATATCATTGATTAATCGATTGACTCGTAAGAACTTTTCTGTTGATGTTTTTATTTTGAATTGGTTATTGATTAGCTTATAATTAATTTGATTATAAGTGTTTTTTTCATATCAACACAACTCAAGGAAAAATTCTAAAAATTCGTTCCACACCCAATGTTTGACAAATTACTTAGTTCGTTATTTTTGGTTAAATTCATTGGAAAAAGAATTGCTAGTAACTTAATATAAACGAATAATATTGTGTTACTTGTTTAAAGTATATAAATTTATAGTATTGTTTGTTCATTCCATAAAACTTAATTGCATATCTGAGTTTTAATAACTAAGTTCGTATATACGACTTTTATCGATCTATATTAAAATCTTCCGCTTGCACACTCTTTTCAATTAACTTTTTTAAACTCCGATTTTAATTGGAATTTTACTGATAATAATAATCATAAATAATAGTATTGTTCCTCAATTTTATCGATATTAGAAAGGAAGAACAAAAGAGTAATGAAAATACTTCTTCTATTTGAATCATGCAAATATTAAAGTGTTACAAACCAACAAGAAAAATCATGTTCTATACTAATGACAATGAGTAGTGATAACCACTAAATTGAAAGTACTTTATGACGAAACATTACATGCAAAAATCAAAATAGAAAAGAAAAACAAGAAATCCTTATGACAACATTGGTATCTTGAGTTGAGACATCATCATGCTCCTAATCAATTGGATGGAACAAAACAGTTGAATGATTAGCAATATGCAAACTAAATTGTCCACCTTTTTCACTAACATCAATCTTCCTCCCATTCAAACCACTCATCTCAAAATTTGACACCAACTTGGCAATCACCAATCCCAATATTGGCAATGCAAGTATAATCCCAGGACAACTTCTTCTCCCAACACCAAATGGCACAAACCTAAAATCAACTTTCCCTCCACCAGCCACAGCATCAGTTCCATTCTCCTCTTCCAAAAACCTCTCTGGCCTAAACTCTTCTGGCTTCTCCCACCATACTGGATTATTTGCAAGCCACCAAGCATTCACAACTACCTTACTCTCTTTTGGAATTGTGTACTCTCCTAGCTTAGCCTCTTCAAGGTTCATGTGTGGCACTAGCAATGGAATTGGTGTGTGCAATCTTAGTACCTCTTTCAATGTTGCTTGTAAATATGGTAACTGGCTTAGGTTTGATTCTGTAACTTGTTCACCTTTAAGCACTTTTGATATCTCGTCGCGTATTTTTGTTTGAACTTTTGGATGATTCACTAACTCTGCTATTGCCCATTCCATTGACCATAGTGTTGTTTCTATTGCAGCAACGTTTATGTTTTCTACTATGTATGTCACATTTTCTTCACTTATTTCACCTTTCATTTCAGCATCTATTATGTGATCAATTGCACAGTTTATCTCATGCTTCTCTCCATTTTCTGCCATTATTTTTCTGCACAAAATCAAAATTCTGCCATTACATATGAACTAAAATCATTTGAAAATATCTATAAAACACCTATACAGAATGCCGTCTTTCTGGATGTGCAAGTCAGACTACCGCACAGAACTTAAAATTGTTACAGTTAAATTAGGTTAAATAGACTCTCATAAAATATTTGTCACTGTTGAAATGTGGTTAAATGTTAATTGATTAATGACTTACCTTCTCTTCTCAATGAAGTAGTTGTTAAAAAATGAAAGCCTCCTAGTTTGCAAATCTTTGCATTTGTTAAGGTAGCCTCTCAAGAAAGGCCTAAGCAAAGGTATAAAATCTCCATAATTATATTCAAAACTTTGTGCCAAACGGCTTCTCTCAGAGTTAAACCTTGTAGCTTGAATAAACAAAGGGTCTTCTTGAGACTCAAATTTGGAATCAAACATCATTCTATACATGATATTATACAACATCAACTGAAGACGTTTTCGGATAACAATCCCTACACTTCCAACAATCTCATTAGCCTTAAGATCTTGCACTACCAAATCCATTTCTTGTTCCCACATGTTACTATAATTGCTAACAACTTTGTTAGTGAAAAAAGGCAATGTCATGATTCTTCGCATTTTGCGCCAGTGATTGCCGTAGACAGTGAAAACCATGTCTTGTCCATTACCAGTGAAGATATCGAATACAACGTTACGAGGACGAGAGCCGAATTCGACCCCTTGAGAATGGAGAACCTGTGTGGCTAGGTTTGGATCAGAGACAACAACTAGGTTTTTGGAACCAAGTTTGAGGAGGAAAAGTGGTCCATAAGTTTGTGACATGGATGCAAGAATACGATGGTTGAGATCATTTCCAACTTGAAGCCAGTTTCCAAATATAGGAACAGAAAAAGGAGATGGAGGATTTTTGTGGTTTGAATTGGAATAAGTTGAGTATATGTATATTAATAAGAGTATGAGTGAGACACAAGCAATGGATGGAGATAAGAGTTTTGTAGTAATAATTGGAATGAGTATTGCAAGAGTGAAAAATATTGATTTTTTTGTGAGTCGAAGGAGACCCATGTTTTAGTTTGTGAAGAAATAATATTGCTTGATACTATAAGATAATAGATGAAGAAATTGTGATGGGTTGGATTGGATTAAGGAATGTGTTTGTTTATATATATGTTTGGGGTTGACGAGGTAGGTGAGTGTGTCCCATGGTTTGTGATGAATCCATGGGCTATATTAGTATTTCAATTTTTTCAAACCAAGGTAGGAAGGAATAGTTTGAGGAATGTGAATATGATATATGCTGGTTGATGAGTAAAGTAAACAATTTTTGAAGTCAAAGCACAAAGTTTGGTGAGAAAGTGAAATAAAATTACTTGGAGACAAGACCAAGTGGATCTATTCCAAGCCAACCATGGTATAAAAAACGTTTATAATGTAAGCGCTTCTTTTAAGTTGTTTATCCACTCCTTTTCTTTAATAAAAGGGAGATGTATTGTTTTGGCTTTTAACTTCTACAAAAAGTATGAAAATTTAAGGGATTTTTCTAAGGAATTTCTCTGTATATCTTTTAGGGGGAGGAAAACAATTTATGAAAATCCGAAAATACTCTTCTAAGATGTATTTTCGAATGCACTTCAAATCAAGATGTTTCGGAGATGCATCTCTGAATGCATCCAAAACCAAATTTTAGGAAGAATTCGAAAATGCACTTATTAAAATACCCTATTTCAAGACAAACGTTAAATTTAAACATTCAAGCATATTTTCGGAAGTGTATTTTCGAAATTATGCAACATATACACCTTGTTGCATGAACAATTCTATTCTCTTCAACTCCTAACCAAAACCCTCTAAAAATTTTGATCTGGTGTATTGATCAGAATTTGAGATAAACCGAAGAGATGATGATCCGTCGAGATGGAATTGATGAAGATGAGGGGGTGTACCTGCAAGGCACTCTACTGCTAAAGTAAGAGAGAGCACATAGAGGTACAAGAACATATTAGGGTTTTTAGAGTGAATAATGGATATCTGGCCCTCATAGATGTGAGGGTTTATATAGTTTTCCCCCGTCGCGTAGCCATTGGTTACCATTTTTGGGCCTAGATATCTGGGTCCGCAAAAATAGGTAACTGTCAGGACTGGGTCAAAACAGACAATTGTGCACGTAACTAGCTAGCCTGTGTCGGACAAGAGGTATTTAACGGGCATAAGCGTTTGGGGGAGAATCCTGGTTTCCTGCTCGACTTGTGTCGAGCAGCGTGATGAAGCTGTCAACTGAGGCAGAAGTCTATTTCGAGGTCGATATGATGCAGATGTCCTTGGAGAGTTCAACCACTTCTCCCCTACGCCGAGCTAGAGTGTGGTTGTCTGACGCCACTTGGGCCGTATCGGGAGTAGGCATGGATCGGGCCCATTTATCCATTGGGCCAATCCAAAACAATAGCCCCACAAGTCGTTGCGTTTGGGCAGGGAGGAAACAACTTGTGCTCGAGGACTTATTCGGGGACTATTCTTCTGAGGAGATAGATTGTTGCTCGTTGTGTCTGTCTCGCGAGGAGAAGGAGAGTTTGTTGAAATTTGAAACGGTGGAATATGGAGGATTTCTGCCACGTGGACCTTGAGCCCTGTGCAGTAATGATGGCAGGCCTATGGATTAGGGTGTAATGATGAAGACCCCTAGGTTCCCCTAGGCGCGTGTTCGCCCACGTGCTGAAGTGCACTCTATAAAAGGGATAAACAACTTCATTCACACTTACCGCTTTTAGCATTGCACTCTGCCGAGCTTTCCATTAGTTTTTAGGGCTATGGCTGTGACAAAGGATCAATAAAAATTTTCCATCGAGGTTGAGCCATTTTTCTGGGGTACTCGCGTTGTTTCTGAACGCGTTCGTGAATCGTGGACATCCTTTTTCTAGGGAGTATCTGCTCATTGTCTAGGAGATGTTGGTTGAAGAATTTTTGACTTGTTAGCTAGGTTAATCCTTGCCGTTGAGTGGAGGCTCTGGTCGGGGAAAAGGTCCCCGTTCCTTTGCGCCCTTTCACTTGATTAGTGGTGGAAGGGTGGTTTTGACGATTGGGTCGAGATCACAACCTAGGGGATAAACAACACAGGTTTGATAGTTCATTGTCTCTTAGAGATTAACACAATGAAATATATCATAGAAATCAGAGAACTTATTGCTGCTTCGAGACTGACGCGACAAGTTATATCGCAGTTATTGTATTTTTACCATAGCCTAGGGGGTAAATAACACACGTTGAAAAATATCTTGCTAACGCTTCGAGACTAACATAGTAATCTATACTGTAGATTTTGCACATCTACCAGAACCTAGGGTGTAGATAATGCAAGTTTGGAAAAATAACTTACTGAAGCTTCAAGACTAATATAGTAAGCTATACCGTGGATTTTGTATTTACCACAACCTAGGAGGTAAATAACACAAGCTTGATAATTCATTATTGCTTCGAGACTAACACAATAAATTATATCACAGTTTTTTGCATACCTACCACAACCTAGGGGGTATATAATACGAGTTTGAAAATATCTTACTAACGCTTCGAGACTAACATAGTAAGGTATATCACAGACTTGCGTATTTATCACGACCTAGAGGATAAATACCACAAGTTTGATAATTCATTGTTGCTTCGAGACTGACACAATGAACTATATCACAGACTCTCATACATTTACCACAACCTAGGGGATAGACAATACGAGTTTTGAAAAATAACTTACTAACGCTTCGAGACTAACATAGTATGTTACTCCATATATTTGACACATGTATCACAACCTAGGGGATAAATACTAGTTTGAAATTTGATTTTGAAATTTATAGTTTAAAAATTTTGACGTTGGAAGTTTGAATTTGATAACTGAAAAGTTTGAACCTTGAAAAATTTGACTTTAACCAAAAAAAGAAAAATCTGATTTTCGGAAAAAGAAAAGTTTGACAGTTTAAACTTTAAAGCTTAAATTGCATACCCGTAGACTGATGACGACTGGATTATAGGTATACCTCCTAGTGTAATCTAGTTTTATAGCACCTCTAATTGTTATATCTGCTCTTGACTGAGGTTACTATTTGTACTAGTTTTGTATACATGCCTTTAGATTTCTCGCAGTATTCGACGATTGGAAGAAGGCCACCAGACATAACTAGTTTTGAAATGATTTTCCAGACGGGAACTGACCACCATATGAGAATTTACTACTAGACATGAACTGGTTTTGAAATAATGTGTCAGACGAGAACTGACTACTAAACAAGAACTGGTTTTGAAATAATGTGTCAGACGAGAACTGACTACTAGACGAGAACTGGTTTATAAATAATGTGTCAGACAAGAACTGACTACCAGACGATAACAGACTACCAGACGAGAATTGGTGAAAATGATAATATGCTAGACGAGAACTAACTACCAGACGACAACTGGTTTAAAAGATAATAGGCCAGATGGGAACTAACTATCGAAAGAGAATTGGTGAAAAATGTGTCAGACAGGAACTGATTACCAGATGTAACTAGTTTTGGAAAAAAGTTATCAGACGGGAACTGACTATCAAACTAGAACTGGTGAAAAAGATAATACGCCAGACGAGAACTGACTACCAGATGAGAACTGGTGAAAAAGATAATACGCCAGACGGGAACTGACTACTAGACGAGAATTGGTGAAAATGATAATATGCTAGACGAGAAATAACTACCAGACGAGAACTGGTGAAAAAGATAATATGCTAGATGGGAACTAACTATCGGAAGAGAACTGGTGAAAAATGCGTCAAATGGGAACTGATTACCAGATGTAACTGGTTCTGAAAAAAATTGTCAGATGGGAACTGACTATTAGACTAGAACTGGTGAAAAGGATAATACGTCAGACGAGAACTGACTACCAGATTAGAACTGGTGAAAAAGATAATATGCCAGACGGGAACTGACTACTAGACGGGAACTGGTGAAAATGATAATACGTCAGACGAGAACTGGTGAAAAAGATAATATTCTAGACGGGAACTGACTACCAAACAGAAACTAGTTTTAAATGACAATGCGTCAAACGAGAATTGACTACCAAATGGGAATTGGTGAAAATAGTATGTCAGATAATAACTGACTACCAGACTGGAATTGGTTTTCGAATAAATTGCCAAACGAGAACTGGGCTTTAAAAAGATTTATGGAAATATGATAGATGAATTAGATGCTATGTGAAGCGACTTAATGAATGCATGACAATGATTTATGATGACGCCAATGCTTTTGACTGATGCCCCTACGATAGGTCATGGATGGTTAATGTGTAGAGAAGTTGCTTGTATAACAAGGATGCTTGTTACACGGTGATAGGGTGTTATGCTAGCTTAACTTTCTGATACTCTTTTCGAACTCGAAGATTGTTGACGTATGAGAGAGTTTTACTGGGGATTTTTAGAGCTTTCCCCTTTGTGGCATGTCCCACCCTTATCCGTTTGTATTATTTTTGAAAGAGTTGCATGAGAAGGAACTTGGGTCCTACCATGCGGCGATATGAATTTTGACATGTACTTTCCCAACATCATAATCTTGAAAGGTATGCCCCAGATTAATTGGTACTTGAAAGCGTGACCCATGTTGATATAATCTTATAATGATTTCCCCTTGTTGTACCCTGAAATTTTCCATCCCATTTTTGAGTTCAAGATACATCCTCACGCTCAAGGCTACTCAAGGTTTGACCAGATGAAAACCCCTCCTAACCAATAGACCTCCAACTAGGGTTTTACTTTCCTCAAAGGGAATTAAGTTGCCAATGCCTCAGGTGGACTTCATGCTTCCTCATATGTCTCAAAATATCTCCATGTCAAATTTCAAGCCTCACAGTGCAAGTTTTCTCAATCAATTGCTCAGATGATTGAAAAACAGTTGTATTGGACCAAAAGTCAATTGTGGTCAACATACAGTCAAACTTCATCATTTTTGGTCAACATCAAGATTTTGAAGTTATATTCATTATTTGATCAAGGGTTGATCATGATTCATCAAGTAAACTCAAGATTCATCAAAAGTCAAAAGCTACTAAATTAGGGTTGTTTTAGGAGAAGTCAATTGAACTTTGACCAAGCATAAGTTTCACATACTTCATCAGAAATTCCTCAACCAGATCTCATTTTGAAGGAAATTCAATTCCATACAACTTTCTCTTATAGGTTTTTCCCAAAAAATGCTTCATTTGAGAGATATGGGCCAAGACACTATAGGTCCTTTCAAAAGTCAACAAAAAGTCATATTTTCTCAAAGAAGTGTACATGAACATGGAAGGTTCAAGTGAGATAGAACCAAATAGAGGTTATAGAGGACATCTTAAGATTTCTAAAAAGTTCAAGATCATCCTAAAATTTTGAGAATTGAGCAAGATATGATTGGTGCAAGTTTGACAATTTTTGAGAAGTGCATAAAGTGCAAATTGAGCAATCTTGAAATTTTGGACCAATGGGCCTAAGTTTTGAGTTTCAAACATGGCCATGACTATAAATAAGACCGCTATATCCATTCTTATATTTTTGTGATTTTTATTCATATTTATTTGGATTTTTATTCAATTAAAAACTAAATAAATTAAATAAAATGCAAAAATAATGAATTAAATCACAGGGCTTTGTTTAAATCACATGGAGGCCCAAAGAATCAGTCTTGGAAGCCAAGGAACTGTGCAAGAATGATTTGTGCATGATTAAGCCAAAAAAAGAAACTTTTGATACAAATTGCAAATCAAATATTTTTTCATCAATTCCATATATTTCCTGACCTAATTCACTCCTTATAAATACAAGAACATGACCAGCCACAAAGGATACAAATTGCTGCCTCTCAAAACCCTAGAGAAATTCTCAAAATAATTCAAAGTTTAGGACAAACTAAAACCCCATTCTCCAGCCAGTATCAATCCAAACCAACCATCAAATCGTCATCCCGAGGTTCCCAGGAGTCCATCCCAATCATTTGCCAAGCCAGATCGTGTCCAGAACTGACCCCCCCTCAAGTTCACCGGTTTTGGTTTGAAAATTGAATCTCCGAAGAAGACGACCGGAGCTAGGGCTTTGGCGTCCCTCCGACCCTCTGACTCTTTGACCCCCTGCGTGGTTGTGTATCATTGGTCCATTCAAACACCTGGGGTCCACTTGCGTGTGTTTTGATTTTAAGTTTGATTTCAGGGAATTATTCTCCAATATATATTTATGAAAGTGTTTAAAATGCTGGATGTATCACCACCCTAGTGGTTAAACGCGCACGCTTAAGGCTTACCTCTCTGAGGGCGTGGGTTCGATCCCTGCATTTTGTATTTTTTTCATATTTTTCCAGAAACACGCAGGTACCACATATATATATATATATATATTTCGAAGGGCGATATTGTAACATCACATGCACATGGCCCGGTGGTAGTGTTTTAGACCTGCAACCCAAGGGTCACGAGTTCAACACCTTAGCACCCCATTCTTTTTTTTAACACTTGATTTCCATTCTTTTCTTTTTATTTTATTTTCTAATTTCTTTTATTTTAATTTCTTTTCAAAATTTATTTAACTATTTTAACAAATCACAATTTTATTTTTTTTGAAATACTTAGAATATTAAGGCATTTTGATATTTGTTTATTTATTTTCTCATATTTATTTTTATATTTTAGTTACCTTTTAAATCCTAAAAAACGATGTATAGGTCGCACGAATATTTTTGTAATAGTCGTAGTTTACTTTATTGCACTTTTTCAATTATGTAACTGCTTACAGGATGTAATAGCTTATGACTTTATTTTCTCGCATTTTATTATTATATAATTGCCCCAAAGCCATGCATTAGTCTTAGGTTTAAATTCCCGCATTTTATTTTTTGTACGAATATTAACTGTTAGATGTATGCTAATTAGGGTTTGTATGGAAAGACTAAAATCAATCTTAGAAAACCCTAAATTTAAGATAAATATATGAATTAACACACTCTTCACACTTGCACCCTTAGGGTATCCTCTATTGTTGCCTTACGAATATTGGTCATGTCCCTCGAACGTAGTGATATCTTTGCAAAGTTTCCTACAAATAACATCATCATAGTCCTTTCGATATAAAGATCATAGTCCATCGATGACCCTCGATGTTGTCCCTCGATGTTGCCTACGGTTAAAATGATGATAGTCCCTATGAAATTTCTAGGGTATCCTTACAATGTTGCTTTCAATGACCATACGACGATCTTACGCCTGTCCCTTCACATCCAATAGATAGGGATACCTACCAACTAATGGTATGGATAACACTATCCCTAATGAAGAAGGAAAAGAATAACGAATGACCTTTGAGTGGGTAAACTTTTAATTGCTTGCTCATTTAACAAAATACTTTTCACACCATACATTTTCAAATAAATATTTTCAAACACTTTGTATACATTCTTGAGGAATGATACAAGAATTATTACCAAGTTGACAGTAAAAATATTTTCAAACAAATCACACACACAAAAGCCATTTTTCAAAAGTGAGCTAAGCAATTAAGAGCTCATAGATAACTACGAATAAAAAGGGTGCTAACACCTTCCCTTTTCATAACTTGCCCCCCAAACTCAGAATCGATAAAAGGTCTTTCCTGTTCTTTTCACCTTTCCTTATTGGATAAAAGAAAATTCGGTGGCGACTCTTGCTAACCGCAATATTTGCGATAAAACGCAAAACAACTAAGTTAGTTCTCCCACCGTATTACACCCATTAGTCAATAGGATATTCGTGTGATATGCCCCTATGATCATTGGGATTTTCCCATGATTAGGAGAACCTCTTAGATGTTGTTCCCAAAGTTAGGAGCATCTTGAAATAAATCGCCTTTGATCAAACCATTCTTGATATTTCCTTGATG
Organism: Vicia sativa; assembly: GCA_021764765.1. Classification (NCBI taxonomy): domain Eukaryota; kingdom Viridiplantae; phylum Streptophyta; class Magnoliopsida; order Fabales; family Fabaceae; genus Vicia; species Vicia sativa. The sequence continues at coordinate 69,548,668 of CM038792.1, forward strand.
TTAAATATTGATGTGTTAATAAAGTTATACCCATTAAAAAGCAATTCTAATGCGATGCACAAGCAAGTTTTTGAAATCAAAAATTGACTATTGAAAAGAAATGGATGATTAGAGATGAAGACGTGGAAATGTGGTCAGTGATAATTTAACAAACATTAGGAGTCAGTCTAACAAAAATTCTACTGAGTATGATTTCATAGTGAACCTAACTTCAATTAGGACTTTTGAGGGTTGTAACATGGTCTGGTTCACGGTTTAAGAAACAAAAGATATAAGGCTCAAAATTTGAAATTTAACCCACCCCATTCTCCTTGATGTTCTACATTCCTAAATTCAATTAACACAATGGATGCATTCAATCTGCAAGAGAATTTTTGTAGTGATGATGATGAGAAGCATTGATAAGGGTTAAGCACTTGAAGAGAAACTATGGTGATTTTTGAGGTGGCAGTCACCTTCTTTTGTGTACAAGATTTTTTTTTTTGCTTTAAATCCCTTATTTTTGCATGGACCAATTCTTTTGAATTTTCGGTCCATCGGGATGCCCTAACTTTTGCCTAAGTCAAAGTGTTTTTGGATTTTTATTTTCGACTTAGCGGGCTCATTTGGGAAACAAATCTTGATATTTCGTTGTTTATTTTGAACATTTATGACTGTCGTGTTGACTTTGTGAGCTTCATCTTCATTGTTTCCTCGATGTTGAATGATGTATTGAGGAAGAAGACTTCGTGGACTTTATCTTCATTGATTCCTCAATCTTGAATGCGAGGAAAAGGATGCGCTGGAACCTTTGCTTATATTGACTAGATTCTCCTGAGATTTGAATGCACCATTGAATTAATTGAAAGACTACCCTGCCCATGGTTAAAATCGTGGGTTTTTTTTTAAAAATAGAAAAACTCAAACTTCTGGCTCGAGGGGGTTAACTACGAATTAACTTCCTTATTTCTCCACTGTTTATAATTTGAAACAATATCCTACATTGAAAGCATACATCAACCAAATTCAGTTATATTTTATTTACATCATTCTCCCTACAAGTTTGTTAAAGTTGAAAAGATGAAAATGGAAAGGTGAAAAGTGAAAATGGAAAGTCGTTAATTATTTATGGTAAGTGATGAGAGAGTGAAACAATTGGATTAATTTCGAAAATATGCATGCTCATTTTATTAGATCCATTAATCAAAAGGTATAAAGTTTACAACAAATACAACTTAGCAACAAAGAAACTACAATTTGAAAATTGATAAAGCCTATTGATCCTAAGGACGAGCCTTTTTGTTGATCCCCTTGACTTTAGGATATCTCCTTGATGATCTTGGATTTGTCAGAGTAGGGAGCGACCCTTGTCTTTTTTTAAATGGGAATACCAATTTTGCTGAGAGGGCAATTGCTCTTGGTGTAGAGGAATCACCAATGGCAGTGGCATATGAGGCATTGTGTAGGCCTATTGTTCGCATGGTGAAGGGATGCATTATCTCTTCAATAGGACTTATATCTCTTAAACTTCTGCATATTTGTTTTAGTTCATTTGAGAGTATCGGGAAACTGTTAGCAGATGATAGTCGGATAAGGGCGAAAGTGGAAATTGATAAGGTATCCTTAGTGTATAGATTCATAAGTTTGTCCTACGGGTTTTCTACCTTTCCAAAAGGTGGTTTCCTTAAGGGTATTATGGATAACACCAAAGGGAAAATGCATAAGGGCCTCCCTTAGGCGGAGCCTCTTTGTAGACTGAAACTTTCGTATCTTAGGTCGTATAAGGTCTCACCATGAGATTTTATTTTAGAGTTATACAGAGAGTCATAGGTTTCGTTCCAAAGTCCTACCCCCAAAGAGTCTAGCCACTTGAGAGATATTCCTTTTTTGAATTCCACCGACTCTAGACGAAGTCGTCACAAAAACTCATAATGGTGTTTACCCCCTAGGCCAATAGACGATCCTTCTTTCTAATGTTTGATATTATTATTCGAATTTTAAATCCCATCAACAATGATAATAAAATGATAATAATAATATAAACAAATAAATAAACCAAAATAGAAACAAAACATACCAAAATAGAAAGAACCCCTAGAAAAATCTTAGACCTAAAAGAGGGGTAAACTCTAAAACCTAGGATTTTGTTATTCTCCAACAGAGTCGCTAGCTATAGCAACCGACTAAAACCATTTAGTCGCCACCATTCAACTTCGTCTTAAGGACGAGGAGTAACAGATAACCATAATTTGTACAAAGATTCTAAATTTGTGAGCCGGTTAGACGAAGGGAAAGTGTTAGGCACCCTTCATCTCCCTTGTTCTCAAGAGGAGTCCTTTTTAGGTCTAAAGGGGTAAATCGTGAATTTTCTATCTAAGTTATATTATTGTTAATGTACTCGAGAAAGTGTTTTAATTTTTTTAGTTAGGGGTCTCGCCTTAGTTTTTAAGTTGCATGCCTACGTATCTCTTTGCGAAGAATCAGAGTTCCAATTCGTAGTTCATAGTGTTTGATTGGTGTTTTTTATAGGATTGCATAGAATTGCTTTCGAGTTATCCTTGAATCTTGTCTGAATTTTGTAAAAGAGTGATCGCAGACGCAATTCGCAGTTAAGTTTGAAAGTAATCCAATTTAATCATTTTCTTGAAAATATTTTGGGTTAGCTGTTTTAAAACTGATTGGTCGATAAATAATTGATTTTTATTAAAATTCGATCACGCTAGACGAAAAATTGACCTTATTTAATTATCACGTTGAGCGATAACATTTGATTATTGCATTGAACAAAACCAATTTCGCATGAATTTTAATTATTTGAAATAATTAACTAGTGAACGTTAAGTTGGTCAATTAATTATTCGAGGATGTAAAATTTTATTAATTATAAAAATATTTAAATTAATTTTAATTAAAATTAATTTGATGAATAAATAAAGTTATTATTGTTTTACAAGAGAATGATTTTGTACCAAAATTACTAATCCTAATAGATTAAGGATATATTTTTTAGTGTTCTTATATTTTGGATGTTTATTTTTTTTATCGGTAATAATATTAAATAAACAAAGAAAGAATTAAATCTACTAATCTAAATAACCTACTGATAATATAAAACATATTTGTTTTTTTTGTGTTAATTTGGTTCTTTGAAGGAAAACAAGTGACTTAAAATATATGAACTAAAAAAAGGACGTGATTTAACTGATGCTAAATTAGTAATTTACTTTTAATTGATTATTTTTATAAAAACTTGTGAATTATTCATTGATTTTAAGAAAATAAAACTTGAAGTCCGATTAAAGAATCTTTTAGTCTAAGCATATGTATAAATATATTAAAGAGAAAGTTTAAGCACCTTATTTTCTAATATCAACCTAAACAATAATATGATATTAAGAATAAAATGAACAAAGTTTCAGGAAAATATTACCACTTTTCTCCTCTTTCATAATTTCTTGCCTTCTCCTTCAAAGCAAAGCAAATGTCAAGAAACATAAAAATTATTCAACAATTCACAATAAATAAATGGTTTGGTGGTGCGCTCGATTCGTCGGGTTCCGGCGTCAGGTGCTTGCGGTGGAAAAGTTGGTGGGATGTATGAATGAGAATTTGTATACAGTGAATGGGATTATAATGAAAGTTTGTAAGAGAGAGACTGAAAATTGGCGATAGCCATTGATAACGGTTTGAGGACTAAAACTATAAAAATAGGATGTTATTTATAGAGTTGGAAATTAAGTTAAATGGCGAAAGTGAAATAAAAACTAATTTGACACTCATATTTTTTTTTGGCCAACAAATTGATCAAATACGAGTTGAGTATAACTCATATTGACACCAATTATAGTAGACTCTTTTTTTTTTTTTGTATTTATTATGATTTTTGCACTCAATTTTGATAAAAAATACATAAAAATACATTAATTTAAAATACGAAAATAATATTTAAATAATAAAAAATGATTTTTATTTTATTTTAAACGTATTTAAAAATAAAAATAGTTAGTTACAAATATACAGAAAAAATATCCAAAATACACCAAATGAGATTCCAACCCATGATCTTATGTTTGTAGGCTTTAACTCTTAACCATTTGTGTTATCTTATTGTTTTTGAAATAAATAGCATTATAAAATATATGGATGTCCCACCAATATTTGTTATTTAAAAATACAAATAGTTCAAAACAAGCTATTATATATTTTTAAATTAGCAGAATAAATTACTGTTAGTAAAATAAATCGGAAATTTTATAAAACTCAAATTTAAAATAATTTGATTGTTTAGAAAAAAAGGCGGGCAAATTTGGGTTGACATTCACCAACGGTGAAACCAACCAAACACTTAGAAAACGTGAAGAAAAACAAACATACACACTAAATATACAAGTATTAAAATCATGTAAAATTCACAAGTATGGTAAACATAAACAAATAAACGCACAAGTATACATATACAAGTCTAATTACACAATATAAACAAATATGAACATTATGTGCAAAACTCAAGAACAAAGAAACTATCGCAATGCGATCAAATAAAAACATCAATTCCCGACAACGGTGCCATTTTGCTGAAGCGATAAAGCGGCAAGCAAAAGTAAGTATTTTTATAGGGTATATCATATCGTCTCCACAAAGATTAGTGCTACTGAATTTCCATTCGACAATTTCTCACGTTTATGAGTTTGGGGTTGAATTGGGTTGGTTTGTATAAAAGATAAATGCGGGAATTAAACTTATGAACATAAAAAGAATTTCATTCTTCGGAAAGGAGAGAACTCTCGGGATTGAATTTCATATACCCGTTAAATACTTAAGCTAATCACTCAATCACATTCAACCTTAATCACTTATCAAAATCATCATGTATCTCTCACACAAATGTTATTTCTAACGCAAAACGAGTTATCAACTATATTGCTCGCGTCAGCGATCTCTCAGTGCAACACAAAACAACACAGAAGTATTAAGAATCAATATCCACATGAATACTAAGCCTTAATCTATCTCTAGAATCAAAACCTAATTGATGTTCTTCCTAAATCCAGATTTGAACCGTCCATTTCTACAACTCAAACCCAAATAAAGCAAGCAAGCACCAATATTAATTTGTAACAAAAGCTTCATACAACACATGAGTAATAAATATAAATATAAACAAGCATACTTAAAATCAAAACCCCAACAAATAATGGTTGCAAAGAGAATAAATGGAGAAGAAAACAAATCTTTCGCGGTGTCAATCACGATCAACCAAGCTTCCGGCCCCAGATCTTCCGACTACAAGCCACAAATGTTGTTTTCAAAGCTCTCTAGACCAAAAAATGAAGTTGATGGTGTTGGGACTAAAAAATACCTATCCCATAACCTAAAATATGTTTTTCACATATTTAATGAGTTTTAAAGTCGCTGGCCGCGTTTAGCCCGGTCTGTGGGCTCTTAGCGCGCTCATAGTTGTGTTGAAAAAATTCAGCACTTGATTTCGCCATAACTTTAGAACCGTAACTCCGATTTGCACACGGTTTGAAGCGTTGAAAAACTTATTCAATGATCTATCTAATAATGAATAAATATCAACCAAATTAATGATTTTTATCATTTTTGTTTTGAGGCTTATTCTTTGATGAAATTTCCAAAAATTGCATTCTTGAAGCTTAGCTTTAGGCCTTTATTACTCAATGCTCCAATCGTGCACGAATTTCTATAAAATAAATACAAAAATATCAAACGATACATTATATGCACACAAAATACAAATATACATAAACTAAACGTGTTTACAAACAAAGAGGAGATTTATTGCAATAATATCAACAGATTAATAGATAAGTGCCACAAAACTTATATATAAAAATGACGATATTTTGACACTTATCACTGACCGAGGCTTGGGATGGTAAAAATGCATACTTTTATGCATCTCTAAAGGATTTGTACAAGAAAAACTCTATACATCAACTTATAAGAGAGGTTGAGACTATAGCAACCACACATGAGGAATTTGAGGAAGAGGTTGTAAACTTCTACAATAATCTGATGGGGAAATCATAGAAGCAATTAGAGGGTGTGGTATCCATGTTATGAGGAAATGAAATCAACTCACTAATGATCAGAGAAATATGCTGGTGGAACCTGTAACTGATAAAGAAATAGGGGAAAGCCTTAAAAGTATAAGTAATAAAAAAGTATGGATGGTTATGGAGTAGGGTTTTTTTTAAAGAAAACTTGGCAAATTGTGAAACATGATATAAAGGTTGCAGTCCAGGAATTCTTTGAGCAAGAGAAGATGTTTCTGGATTTAAATAGCATCTTGGTGACTTTGGTTCCTAAAGGATCTAAGGCAAAGACTATAAAGGGATTTTAGACCCATTTCTCGCAGCTCAAATGTGTATAACATGATATATAAAATTCTTACTAATAGAAATGGGAGAGTTTTGCCTAGCATTGTGAGCAAGAACCAAGAAACTTTTGTGCCTGGTAAGCATATCCAAGATCACACTCTGTTGGCTTATGAGTTGTTGTTTGGGTACAATAGGAAGAGATGTACTCCCAAATGCTTATTGCAGTTAGATATTCATAAGGCTTATGACACCATTGGTTGTGTGCTCTGGAAGGCATAATGAAAGAGGTAGGTATTCTTAATAAATTATGTAGATGGATTATGTTGGTTGTTAGGACTGTCTCTTAAAGGTTTAGTCTTAATGGTATTTATACAAAAAGAATTAGAGCCAAAAGAGGGTTAATACAAGGGGACCGTATCTCCCCCCTGCTGTTTGATTCTTAAGGAAAATCATGATTATAACTACCACTCTAAGTGTGAAAATATGGATATTATAAACTTGTCTTTTGCTGATGACCTTCTTCTGTTATAAAGATGGGACAAAATTTTAGTAAAGTTGCTCATGGATGCTTTCAACAAGTTCTCTAAATCAACATGTCTGGTTGTGAATCCCATGAAATGAAACTCTAGTGCAGTTGAGGATGATGCAAAAAATAATATTATGATTAAAACTGGGTTTAAAGAAGGTAGCATTCCTTTTAGGTATTCGGGAGTACCTTTAACTGGTAAGAAGTTAAGTGTCCATCGTTATTATCCTTTGATTGAAAAAATTCCGAGTAGAGTCACTCATTGGATTTCTAGACGGTTGAGTTATGGAGGCAGAACTCAGCTGATAAAAAGTGTTCTGGCTTCTATGAAAAATTATTGGATGAAAGTGTTTCTTTTACCAAAACAAATTATAAAGAAAATAGAAACTGCTTGTAGAAGTTTTCTTTGGATAGGTGGTAGTGTGATTAGCAGGAAATCCCCAATATCCTAGAAGGATGTTTGTACTCCAAAGAAAAAGAGTGGATTAAACATTATTGACTTTAATGCTTGGAATAAGACCAACATTATAAGATTGTTGTGGAATTTACATTGTAAAGTTGATAATTTGTGGATCAAATTGGTGCATAGCTACTATGTGAAAAAATATACATTGGTGGCAATTAAAATCAGGGAGAATTGTACTTGGATATTGAGATACATATTGAAGCATGTAGATATTGTTAATAGGTTGCCTAGTTTCAACAGATTGATTCAGCAGGATAAGTTTGATACTCGAAGAGTCTATAAGGAGCTGCATACTAAGGGTCATCAAGTGAAATGGAGAAATATGTTCTACAATAATATAGCTAGGCCTAGACCTTAATTCACTATGTGGATGGCTTGCCATGGTAGGTGTGCCACTAAAAAGATATTACTTAGATTTGAGATGGTGATTGATTTTAAATGATGTATGTGTGATCATCATGAGACTTTAAATCATTTTTTTTATTGTGTGCACCTGTGTGAGGAATGGGCCAAGGTGCTCAATTGGTTATAAATTAGGCATAACTCAGGTGGCTGGAAGGATGAGCTTGAGTGGCTTATTGAGGGATGAAAGTATTGAGATGCTTTATTTAGGCATACTTTCATCCCTTATTTAGGCATTTGGTTCCTATACTTTCATCCCTCGTAAAGCATCTCAATTATAAGTCAGTAAAATAAATCAGTAAAAGCGTATGTAATTTAATTAAATAAAATGTTAGAAATATATGGAGGTGTAAGTTAGTAAAGTCGTGACTAAATTAATTAATTAATTAATTAATAAACAATAAAAATAAAATCATAAATCTGATGCACAAATACACGGTAACGTAGAAAACACACCATTCAACAACAATTAATCAAAAGTAATCGAGGGAGATAAAAGGAAATTATGTTTCAAAGTCAAATCAGTTGTGCAAAACAGTTTCTCTGTTTTGTATCAAATTTCAGTATGTTATTTGTCGGTTGATTAATATCGCTACTTTGTTCGTATTTTCATCATTGTAACTCTGATTTACGGGAAACAAACGCCAAATCGACCGGGTGAATGAAAGTGATATTTTCATCAAGTTTGAATTATGTTTTGGGGTAATTTCCTTTTACCTAATTTAAAAATTGATATTTTTAATGTATTTTAATATGGTATTTTAAATATTTATTTAAATATGATAAAAAAACAAAATGATTTGAGGATGAGGAGTCAAGAGCAAATTTTTTGTACGTGGACGCGAATCAATATATAAAAGCATGATAAATATAGAATATTCCTCAGAGTGATCTTTAAATGTGGTTGGGAGGAAAAATGTAGGACACTTTCCCATACTGATTATAATGAAACTAATAGTTAGGTATTATAGAATAAAACGATATAATGCATAATTTTTCTAAAGACAATAGATAATTGAAAAATAGTTATTCGATAATTTAAAAATAGGAATACTAATTTTATATATTGTATTTTTGAGTGTGTTGATATGATATGGATGAAAGATTACGGTATTTGTGATTTGATATTAATATGTGAGATCATGATGTAAATCCGATGGATTGTGTCTATGTGATTGTACATTGTAAATTTATGTATGTGTTTGCATATTATTTGAGTTGTGTTTGTCTAAGTGGTGATATTGTATATTAATTTATTATTTTCGTCATATGCATGATGATATATTATTGTTTGGATTGTATGATTGCCTTAGGAACAAGATTTGCCTTAGAGGTGGGATTTGTCTTAGTGGTATGATTGTATTTTATCATCATGATATGACATGTGTTTTCTGTGTGGTGCTTTAGTGACAAATTATTTTTCACATTAATATGAGATGAATTTTGTGTGGTGCAGGATGATTATATCCGGATCATGTATATCTAAAAACATGCATATTCATACATTAAGATATTTGTAAAATAATAATTTTTGTGAATTTAATTTCTCTAAGTTGTTATACTTTGTATGATTAATTTTATGACAACTTATTGTATATTTTTGTTTGATTTGATATGGACGGTGGAAGATTCACCAATTATAAATAAGATATTAAGTACTCTGGGTTGTAAAGTTACAAGGATAAAATATGGTGTTGGATCGTGACATTCAAATAAGGGTTTTCAACTTTTAATTTTATTTGTAAGAGGAATTATTTTATTAATGAAATTTTTGAGACGAAGATTTCTAACCTATTAAATAATTTATTTTAATAATTTTCATTTTATTATGATTTAAAAATTTATCAAGGATGATTGATTTGTAAAAGAAAAATAGTATCATTTTAAAAAGTAAATAGAAACTTTAAAATAATCTCTGAGACCGAAATTTAAGTGTTAAAAATTGACCAATAAAAGAAATTGTGGGGACAAATTTTCATTCAGTATAGGCAACTAAACCCTTGAAAACCTAACTATTAACCATTGTGGAAGGTTTGAATTATTGATTATGTTACTCCTGATATGCGCCTAAATATCATCAACAAGCGTGAATCCTTTGTAGTTGTTTTAATTTTAAATAATAATTATAAATTATTGTGTGTCGCGCCACATATATACGTATACTTATGGATGCAAACATTTCAATGTCATATTGATCATCACCCATTTGAAACACATATATTTTTTTAATACATATATTATTAATATAAACTTATAATAATACAATAATCTATTTACCAATATTTTTAATTTTGTTAATGTGCATAGACAACATAAATACAATTAAAAAAATAAATATTATAAAACTCAAAAATAAATATATTACAAATAAATGTTATACTTATTATTATCATTAATAATAATAGTAATTAATAATATATTTTTAATAATTAACGTAGTTAGGGAAGTAATATAAATATTATTATTATTATTATTATTATTATTATTATTATTATTATTATTATTATTATTATTATTATTATAAAATATTATTAAGAGAAATGAGTAGAGTATATTAATATGGGTATTTTTAGTATTATTTGTCTTGTAACTTAAAATATAAGATAATTATTTTGATGTTTAATTGTATGATTTCATTATTTAAAATGAAATTATCATAAATTAGCAAATAAGATAAAAGAACTCTTATTATATTATATTTTACATTATCAATTGAAAAATAATTGAAGTAAAGTAGGGGTAGAAATGTGAAATTAAAATAAATGCCAAAATTTACTTAGCTTAATGCAATAACTTACCACTTAAGATAATAAAATTAATTTGAGATCATTTTTAAAACAATAATTAAAATTCATCTTCTAATCCATCATATGATATAACTTAAAATTTTCAAAAAAAATTATAAAAAATATATTATATGATGCTTGAAAGTTAAAATCTAAAAAAAAAAGTTCTATAAAATTAATTAGAGAAGTAAAATGTTACTTTCGAAAGAGTAGAAATTTTGTTTTTCTACATCAATAATAAGAAGGCCGTCGTTACTTTAGCATTTTATTTACTTTTTTATAATATTTAAATCTTTATATTTTTCTTATTTTTAAATCTATATTAAAAATACATACTATCAAATTATTTATAATCTTTTTATAAATGCAATGAATATAAAAAAAATCATATTAACAAATTTTAAATAATTTTTTTAAAACTTTAATACTTTCTACAACATTAGATACTTCCATTAATTTTTTATACCACCCATATTCATAAGCTAACTTCTTCAACAACAATTTCACTCTTAAAGTCTACATCTACAAAAATAATATAGATGATAATTAACAAAAAATAAAATTTTAAATGAAATAAAATAGAAAAATAAAGCAAGACAACGTAATAATAATAATAATGTTTAAATATGATTTGATCTCAACTTCAATAAATAGCTGAAAGGGTGGAATTTCTCTCACATATTTACACATCCAACAACTCAAAAATCTAATTAGTATGAGATTTTAAACAAATTCCAACAACACAATTATAAACTTCAACAATAACAAAAGTATGATTTATAATATATTAGTTGCATAATGAATATATGATTTGATAAACATGATTAAGAATTAGCATATTATAAAAAAAAAATTAAACTTAAACTTAATTTTTTTTACTTATTTTAACAACACATAATTAATTTATATCTACTAATTATAAGAGTAGCTAGTTTACACATACTAAAAATTTGATTAAAAAATTTGCAATTTCAATATAATATAAATTACACGAGCAATTCAATTTCAAAATTTCATAAAGTTTAAAGTCACTTTATTTCATAAAGTTTCAATATAATATAAATTACGTATAGTAGCTAGTTTGTCACATATTTCAAAATTTCATAAAATTTAAAGTCACTTTATTACTTCTTTTATTCATAATAATTAATTCAGCAGCGGAGTAATTCAATTTAATTCTCTTCCATAGCGCTAATATACGTAACAATAAAACAATGCAAAAACATAGCAAGTTTTCAAATCCCGTGTTACGTATCAGAGCAAAACCCTCTCTATTCAAATGAAATACAATAAAGACTCCAAGTTATCCTCACACTTCTACGAACTATTCTCGATCACCTGCGCATTACCCATGTGGAGGCAACATTCAAACAGAAAGGGTGAGTAATCACAATTTGTTACAAAAGATATAAGGAAAAGACATAATAGTTCAAAACAACATCAATCATGAAATCCATACATCATCATTTACCAAGCAGTATACTCACGCCTTTATACCATAACAACATATACATGTCTTACACAATACTTTGCAACACATTCTTCATTCATATAGCACGACATCAAATCAAGACAGTACGATGCAATACAACCGACAATTCAACAATTTCAACAAATGCAATGCAAATAACTCTCATACAACATGCATGTGGTACCATCATGGCATAAGCCTTCAATATAGTGCCAAATTGGGCAACACCAAGGCATAACTCCTCATCACAATGTCAATACAGGCCAGAGCATAAGCCCTCAACATTTTTCCAATCCAGGCCAACAACAGAGCTTAAGCCCTCAACAATGAATGCATTCAACATAAACATGCAAAAACATAAATTATACAACAACAAGGAATAAGCCTTCATCACTATATCAATTTAGGTCATCAACATCATTATCATCATAGTCATCAACATCATTATCATCACAGACATCAACATCATTAGCAAAACAATCATTATAACATCATATAAACTTAACATCAACTACTCATCATAGTATCCAAGCATCCTCATAACATACAACTCATCATCGTGTTCTCATATTATATAAGATATCATCATTAGTATCTTCTAATCATCTTTTGTAAACCATCACTATCATAATCCAACACGGGGAACCTAACTTTATTCTAAATTATATATTGGGGATATTCTTCCTATTCTTCATTTTACTCCATATAAATAAAGTTCATCATGTTAGCTATCCAACGCTTCGAACGACGCTTCAATCTGAGTTCTAAAACTCAAGTTATGACTATTTTAAGAAAGTCTAGCTCAACGTTGCAATTCTGAACACCATTGCCCGACAAAGACTCTTACTCGCCCGACGAAACTCCTTTCTGCTTTATATATATATATATATATATATATATATATATATATATATATATATATATATATATATATATATATATATATATGTGTGTGTGTGTGTGTGTGTGAGAGAGAGAGAGAGAGAGAATTTATCAAGTAGAAGTGTTTTTAAATAAGAGAAAAGATAAGAGGATTGAGTCTTAACCATTGGATTTGATAAATGGTCTTGATGAACATTTATTATCATGATTTCATCAAGACCATGTATAAAATCCAATGATTAACATTGAATCCCATATATATATATATATATATATATATATATATATATATATATATATATATATATATATATATATATATATATATATATATATATATATGAGGAGGGATATTCTTACTCAATAGTAAGTTATTAACACTTACTCCACATCTTAACCATTAATTCTTCTCAATCCAACGGTTAGAAAGAATAAGTAATTAGAAATAATAAGTAATTAAATGTGAGAGGGAAAATTATTACTTATTATTTCTAACCGTTAGATTGAGAAGAATTAATTGTCAAGATGTGGAGTAAGTTACTCTTGGAGTAAGAATATCCTCTCTCTCTCTATATATATATATATATATATATATATATATATATATATATATATATATATATATATATATATATATATATATATATATATATATATATATATATATATATATATATATATATATATATATATATATATATATATATATATATATATATATATATATATATATATATATATATATATATATATATATATATATATATATGAGGATCAAATTACATTCGAAGAGTTACACTCGCTCAAAAACGTCACTTTGGATTAATATTTTTTAAAATCAACAGTTGGATTGAAACATATAATCATATAGATCATACCTATAAAGTTTGAGATTAATCTATAATGATTTACTATACAATCAAGATATTCAAAGATTAACGCTAAAATGAACTTTCATATAACGTTAATTTTGATGTAGTTCAATGACATAGTGACATAGTAAATCATTATAGATTAATCTCAAACTTTATAGGTATGATCCATATGATGGTATTTGTCAATCCAACGGTTGGTTTTAAAAAATAGTAATCCGAAGTGACGTTTTTGAGCGAGTGTAACTTATGGTGTAACTCTTCGGGTGTAATTTGATCTCTCTATATATATATATATATATATATATATATATATATATATATATATATATATATATATATATATATATATATATATATATATATTATTTAAAATTATAATAATATAATAGTTTTAATGATAAATTTACGTATAAATATTCTTAATTTTTTAATGTTTATAGACAAAATAAATATAATTTAAATAAGGGTTAAATATCTTTTACTTTCCTTCCATATTAGCGTGTTTTGGTTTTGTCCCCCTTAAAATATTTTTTATATCGTAGACCTCACCAAATAAATATTTTAGCACTTTACACCTTGATCCATGTTTTTACCTAAGATAACAAGTTACCAGCCTACGTGTAAGTTTCATGCCACGTTGGAATTGGTCACCTCTTCTTCTTCATTTTCAACTCCATTTTTTTCAATTCAAAACTCAGCAAACCTAGGTTACGAATCCTTCCCCACCAGTTCATCGTCAACTAGCCTAGGGTTACGCATTCGTCTTCTACTTCGTCAATTTTGAGACATGGATCCAAGTAACAGTCGTGGAAGCAGAAATTCCTATGAGATTTCAAGCGTTCCCAAGTGTGGTTGTCGTCGATCTATGAAGACGTGGGTCGCGAATACAGTTCAAAATAGAAATAGGAAGTTTTAGAAATATCGTAAAGTCGGGGTAAGGAGTTTTTGTGACTGATTTACCTATATAGTTTGGATAAAACTGTTATGCCATTAAATTGTTTGTGTTTGCAGAATCTGAATTGTTGTAACTTGTTTATATGGGATGATGAAGTTGCTCAAGCCATGAATAAATGCACAAAGAGTGATATTGGTGAATGCAATAAATTTGATGTGGCATTGGTGAAGTTTGAATTGACAGCAAAAAAATAGAAAAAACCAAGTTGAAGCTTTCCATTATGCAAAAGAAGAATTTTCAAATGAAAATGGGCTTATGGTTGTGTTGGATTTTGTTGGCAGTGGTGTACAAGTTTATGTAACAATAGTGTAGAACTAGGAATTGGTGGATTTTATAATATGTAATTTTGTTATAAGTGATATCATGGATTTTGTTGTTATAAGTTATGTAATATTATGTTAAATTTATAAATGCAATATTTTGTTTTCAATGTTAAGTAAGTAATATGTTGTTGTATACCAGATAATAGAGTTTACAAGTGATGTAATATGATGTTTTCAATGAGTTGATAAATGCTAAAATTAAGCCATAATAATGATATAAGGCATAATAATGAGAGAAGGAATAATTCAGTACATAACATTGGGCATAAGCCTTACACAAAATATAGTAGACAATACATAAGGTTTGAGCATTACACATAAGCCTTACACAAAATGTAGTACACATAGCATTGGACAATACATAAGGTCTGAGCATTACACATAACACATAAAAGGTTCCAACATACTAATCATAACATATTCATAATAAAGTCATAACATTCTATTTTCTAAGTTTCTTCCTTGCTCTTTGTGAACCTCTTCCCTCTTCTTCATCTGTCAGGGACATAGGTTGGTCACTGCTTGAACCAGGCCCTATGAATGGTTTTGGTTTTTTAAACCAGTTGATCTTAATTCTCTCACTAGACCTCCTCTTCAATGGCTTCACCTTTTTCCATTTTTTCTGTCTGGGAGGCTTGAAATGATGTCATCAGTTATGTCATCAAAGTAAGCAGTTACTTGAGACGCATCTATTTGAGTTGCATCGGTTGGAATGACATCAGTTTGAGTTGCATCAGTTGGAGTAGCATCAGTTTGAGTTGCATCAGTTGGAGAGGTATCAATTTGAGCTGCATCAGTTGGAGTGGCATTAGCATTTCCATCAGTTTGAGTTCTAACATCTCCAACAATTTGACTTGTATCATTTCCATCAGATTGAGTTATAGCAGTTTGAGTTGGTTATGTCTTGACCTTTTTCTATCAAAAAACAACACAAAGTCATTTATACGGCACAATATATATATGTATATATATATATATATATATATATATATATATATATATATATATATATATAAATATATATTATACACTCATAACAAATACATTTATATGACATTTATATTATACCTTTCTTTTGAGACCATTTGGATCTTGAGTAGTGCTTTTACATGATTGTACATTGTGACCAAACTTGTCACATTTTGTACATCTGTATGAAACACCTGACAACCTTCTTCTTGCACCTTCTTCACCATTCTCTCTAATCCTTAACTTTCTAGGCCTCCCTGGACCTTTTTTAAACATTAGTGGCAACAATTCTTCTGGTTCTATTTTAGGCCACATTTCATGACCATTAATTGGAATTACAGCAAAACCATAACATATTTTATATTTTTCTTTAGAATAACATTCATCAACAAATTCCTCAGGGTTCTGTTGTCTAAAACCTAATGCTGCTATAGCATGCCTATAAGGAATGCCAACCAATTCCCAAAAGTTACATGTACATGACCTTTTGGAAATATCAACTATAAATTCCATAGTATTGAAAGAGTGTGTTACTTGAAATTGTTCATTCATTGCCCAAGTAGGCAACCATTGGCCACTCATAACAATCTCATTGTCTAGTCTTTTTCTAGGAATGGGCATCACCTTGTGTGGCCATTTTTCCAGTTTCAATGTAGAAGTTGAGTACCTATTCATTAAGTATTTTCTAATCCATTCTGACATGGTCAAAATTGGTTTAGCCATAGCAGCTAGTATTGTTGCATTGAAAGACTCAAAAATGTTATTCATAAGAACATCACACTTTGGATAAAAACTGAAAGCATGCTTACACTAACTTTTGGGAGGAACTTCCATTAGCCAACTTCATGCCTTTGGGACAACTTCCTTCAACTCATTCATCTTGGTTAACCATCCTTGGTAGTATGTTGCTTTTGCAGCCCCCATCATAAAATCTCTAATCAAAGATCCCCCACCAAATCTTTTTTTTTAAAATTTACATAGAGATGCCTCAAAAACAGACTATGTTCTACCCTTTCATTTATCTCTTCAAAAACAGAAACTAGACCCTGTAAAAACAAACTCATATCAGTACATAAATAACATGGAATTTTACTAACAAATAGAGGTAATACCACTGACCTTTTGTTGATCAGATATAAAAATATATCTCTTGTCCAGCCCAATGTCTCCCATCAACAGGTCAATAAATCATCTCCACGTCTCCTTTGTTTCTGTCTCAACTACCCAAATGATAAAGGAAAATACTTGTCATTAGGGTCCCTACCCACAATAATTAGTAACTGACTCCCATATTTTGTTTTTAGATGACAACCATCGACCCCCAACAAAGGGTCTGCAACCATTAATGAAACCCTTTTTGCAACCATCAAAACAAAATTAAAAAGCCCCAAACCTTGGTTGTATGGATGGATTTGGTCTGTTGACAGTAATACTCAAAGTATTCCCAGGATTAACTCTATGTAACTCAGTTGCATACCTTCTCAAATTTTCATATTGCTTGTCTGCATCTCCCTCTATAATCCTTTTTACTATGAGCTTTGCCTTGCATGCCCTAGCCACAGTGATACCCACAAAACATTATGCCTCGTGTCTTGAATTATGTCACATATCCTAACACTCTCACATGTTTGCATATTTTTAATCACAACTTTAGCCACCCACCTTGAGCTTGCAGATCTATTATCTAAAATCCTAGCGCATGTGTGTTTGTCATATATGGTTTTTATAGCATAAGTGTGCTTATGGCCCACTTTTGAACAGAGTATTAAAAACCCATATTTGGCCCTACATTCTACCTTTACCCCGTAGCTCTCGTTTTTCATAAAATTTATTTCCCTACCATTTAATATTGACCACTCACGTATTTCTTCTCTAAAGTCATCAAGACAATTGAATTCCATACCCCACTCAAATTTAAAATTCTTATTGAAATTCTCTTTCTTAAAATTTTCAAACTTTGGTACTTTCTCATCATCTGATATATCAGGGTCTGAGCTATCCAATTCATCACTTACATATTCATCATCATCTTCCACTTTTTTATTTTTTGAACCACTCATAAATCCAGCTAAGGAAGGTGCTTCATTAATAGGTATAATAACATCAATGCCTTCAAACCCATCAAGCAAGGTAGTGGCACGTTCATCCTCACTATCCTCAAACTCTTCTACTCCATCTTCACCACATCTATCCATCTCAACTGTTTCATTCACACATCTAGGAATTCTTACTGACACTGAAATATATGCTACATCATGCTCCACAAAGATTTCACACTCAACCTCATTGGCACAAGAATATGCTGCCAAATCGTAACAATCATCATCTCTCTTAATCCGGAAATAGTTCGGATCAATTTCAATAACCTTAGTCCATACCCTATATGTCCCTTGATTGTAACCTCACCATTCAACATCTTATGAACGTTATCCATTGTAAACTTATCAATTTGAATGTTACTAACTAATGTCGTCACACCTCCTCTGTAAATCATAACCCCGTCATTCATGCTCACAAATTCCCCTCCATGATGGAAAACAACACTAAATATTTGCTTATTCTTAAATTTAAAAAGAAAAACGGATTAAGATTTAACCTTCGAAGACTATTTGTGAGCTGGATACACACGGATAAATAAAACGAACCTTTTAAGCTTCAGATACTTCTTCTTCATGTATGTCTGGTTTAACTACTTATGTAACTTTGCTCGCTTGCTTTGCTACCTTCGATTTCTTCGACTGGCTTGACTGCTTCGTCTTCTTCTCCATCTTTAGGTTTATATTTTGTCTACAACGAAACCCTAGCTTTTTCAGGGGGTGAATTGAGAAAATTAAAATCCTAATTTTGGACCATGTCTTTTATAATCAGAGCAACGTGTCATATTTAACACAATCATTAAAAATGGAACTTACACATAGGCTGGTAACTTGTTATCATAGGTAAAAACATGGACCAGGGTGTAAAGTATTAGAATCTTTATTTGGTGAGGTCTGCAAAATAAAAAATATTTGTAAGGGGGCAAAACCAAAACACACTCATATGGCAGGGGTATAAGGTATTTAACCCTTTAAAAATAGATATTATAAAAACTTAAAAAATAATATATGAAAAATATAATTTATATTTAATATTAAAATTTATTATTATTATTATTATTATTAACAATAGATTTTTTTAATAATTAACCTAATTAGATGAGTAATATAAATATTATTATTATTATTATAAAATATTTAGGGGTTTAATCGGTTCGGTTTGGACCGATTTTTGATTAAAAAAATTGTTTGAACTGATGATATCTCTATCGGTTTGGTTTGGATCGGTTTTTAATGTTTTTTAAAAATGGAACCAAACCAAACTAACCGGTTTAGTTCGGTTTGGTTTGGTTGATCGGTTTTCAACACTTTTTTTAAATATTATATTTATCGGTGTATTATTTGCTATCATGTTTTTTGTTATATTATACTTTTTAAACAACTTACAAGTTGTTCTTCATCTATATGAAGTATTGACATAATTTTCATACGTAATGAAATAAGTTCACTGTCGAATAGGTTGGGAAGAGATTTGAAAGATTAACAAATAAAAGACAAAAATAAAACAAAATGTTTTAATACACATAATTAATATGTTTCACACATCAAACACACATGAGAACTATTTTGTAACAAGACTAGAAGAAAATTTATTGAAGAAGAAATATAAAAGATAATAAAAATAAGAAAACTAACGAAGAGAACTTGAACACAAATAAGGAAATCATATCCTATAAGAATGACGACGGCGAAAGAAACACTGCTGGAAGACAACCATAGTAGCAGTTTGACGAGAGTAAGTTTTTATGTCTTATGGTTTCTATTTTTTATGTTTGGAGTTTGGTTTTGCCTACATATTTTGTTCAAAGAAAGAAAGTGTACAAAAAAGTGTTGGACCAATACAAATTTTGATCTTAATAATGAGCTAAATAAAAGATTAAGTAGATATCTATAGTCATCGGTTTGGCGGTTCCTAAAAACTAAAACCGAGAATCAAACTAAATCATCTCAGTTTTAATTGGTTTGATTCGGTTTTTGAGCCGAACCAAAAACATTCAATTTTTCTTCGGTTTAATTTGGTTTGGATTATCGGTTTAATTGATTTTTTCTGATCCGCTTATGATCCTAAAAATATTACTATTAATAGAAATGAGTAGAGTATATTAATATAAATATTTTTAATATTGGTTGTCTTGTAACTTAAAGTATAAGATAATTACTTTGATGTTTAATAGTATAATTTTAGGGTTTAATTGCTATGCATTGTCGGTGTAAATTTTTTTACTCTATCACTACATTATAATATTTTTTTTAAAATAAAATAAAAATAAAATATTTTTAATAAATTAGCGATTGTGATTAACTGACGTTATAAAACTTCTTTACAACGTCAGTGTATTCAATTAAATTCATAATTTTATTAATTAAAATAATTAACATTAAATTAGTAAATAAGTTAAATAAACCACTTATTATATTATATTTTATATTATCAATTGAAAATAATTAAAGTACAAGAGATATAGAAATGTGAAATTAAAATAAATGATAAAATTTAGAGATAATTTACAATTTAAGATAAAAAATTATAGAGATCAATGCAATATATGAGTGAGGTTCAACTTACTCAAGAGTTTTTATTTTTATTTTTTTGGTAATTTACCATAAATTATAGCCTTTTAAGTTGAATCTAATCTAATGGTTAAACTAGGAGTAAGTGGAACCATATATATATATATATATATATATATATATATATATATATATATATATATATATATATATATATATATATATATATATATATATATATATATATATATATATATATATATATATATATATATATATATATATATATAAGTAAGTTATAAAGACTTACTACTTATCTTTCTTTTTAATCTAATGATTAGGAATATTAAATAATAGTTCCCACTCTCTAAATTTAATTACTTATTATTCTTGTAAGTGCCTTTGTTTAAGATTGGCTCAATTCTTGTAAAACAAATAATAACAACAATAAAGTAATGTATAATAGGATAGTGAACAGCCTGAAAATCCTATTGTAATGCCTAAACATGTTATGTTGAATTAAATCAACATCTGGAACAACATGTCACAAGAGATGTCATGACATCATATCAGACATCATGCTCCGAATCAAGTCTCATTAGTTCATTCTCGAAATTATGCAGAATATTCTGCATAATAGAATGCATAATAAGTAGCGCAAAATTGAAGGCATATGTGGAGCCCTAGAAGATTCAATCAGAAGCTAAGAATGAGGAGAAAAGCTAGATTGAAGACCTAACTTGTAGCAGAAGTTTTCTGCTTATTTTATGCAGGTTGTTAAAAGCTGCTGCCAAAAAGGCCCAAATCCAGTTGGGCAAAAGGTTATAAATAAAAGTATTGTAACCTAGTTGGATGCAAGAAAAAGAGCATTAAAGATGTGATAATTAGGGCTAGTTGTAGTGAACCACCCGGGCTGTGGGATGGTCACCATACTCCTTGAAACCTGTAGGTAAGAGGATGTATGTATTGTACTTGATTGAAGCTTTTAAGCAAGATCAAGTTGTGTAATTGAAGTGTAACTTCTAAACAGTTTTGTTATGTGGTAAGTAATCACACGGGGTGTGATTGAGGGGGAGTGAGTAGGAACTTATATCTAAGTAGGACTTAGGTAAAAGGATCATTGGGTAGTGATTAAGTGAGAAGGCTGTCAACGGGTGTGTTGGCTGTAGGGTCTTTGAATTGATACTGCTAATAGTGAACTTTATCCCTGGCTTGGCAGCCCCCAGATGTAGGTTTGTTGAACCGAACTGGGTGAACAATTCTGTGTGTTATTTACTTTCTGCATTGGTTATTTGTATGATGTCATAACATTCTTCATGACATCAGGTTGTTCTTATTAACCTTAACTGTTCAGAACTTCATTAGATCAGAACCTGCATAATTTGATGGTGTTACAGGTTCTGGTATGATCGTATAATTATCTGGTGTAGTACAGAAATTATAAAGGTCAGCCTCTTCTACCTGTGCAGTACTTAATATCAGATTAGATGTCTTAACATCTCATTCGACATCCTGAGTTTGTCATACCAGGAATTTCAATTGGTATCTGTCTGTTTCTGGATGAGATCCATGGGGGATACTTTCTGGTTGTGTACAAGGTAGAAGATTGTTTGAACAAAGTAGTGTTCATATTGATTGGTCCCTAGAAGTGGAGGATGGACCAATTTGGGAAAAACTAGACCAACCTGATCAGCTATGCTAAAAGAAGATGAAAGTGTTTGAACAAATTCAAAGACTTCATGCGGGAGTGAAGATTTTGGATTTCATTGTTCAACTTTTTTCCAGCACAGAGAAGAAAATTATCAGAACCTTCATGCGGGAGTGAAGATATTGATAAGGCATCCTTTGTGTTTAAAAAGCTTCTATATGACAGGGCTTCAGAGTTGGGTCTAGGATGGTGCTTGGTGAAGAAGCAAACAATTTGTAGGATTGATTTATTTTCAATCTTTATGTGTCATGCTTACAATATGGAGTAAGCATTGTGCAAGTTCTGTTGAAGTATGGTTATTCCGCTGCATAGCTTCTGATACAACCCCTAAAGTGAAAGAAGAACTCTAGGGTTATTGTTTTGTCTCAACAGAATTTTTAGCAGACTTTACAACCTATCAATATTGTCAAAGATACTTGAGATTTCCTCAAGTCCACTCATAAAGGCATTTATTAATAGTGTTGATGAGTATCAATTGATCAATGATTCTCATATTCATCTGCAAGTTGTTTTGAAGACCTTGAAGATCATCAAGAATGATGTGTTTTAAGGAGATGGAACTGATGTTCTTAAGGATGTTAGAACATTATGCAGCTTCCAGTTGAAGAACAAATGTTCTGGGTGCTAAACACATGTAGTGTGAACCTACTCCTGAACTGGAAGAGGAGACATCTGCTTTGTTTTAGTTAATCAGGACACGATCAACAGGTTACCTACTCCAGTTGTGTGTTTAATTCTGACCAAAGCTTATGGGAGTATAGTAACTAAGCTCAATGCACTTAAAAGGACTTATAAAGGTATCTTCTTCAATCCCTTTATGTGAAAGCAAGATGAGCTTTTGTCAGGGAGATCCGTCTGATCAAAGGAACCAGAATTGTGGAACTCTGTCCATGACCATAGAACATTTTTCTCTTGAAGCCATTCATTATGATTATTTGATCCTGATACTTGAACAACTGAGGTTAGTTGTGATTTCCATGTTTCCCCTCATGTGATGGATGATGTCTTATCTGTTGTTGGAACATCATCTCTGTGTCTTCAGCCAAGTAAACATGCTTGGTTAGTGTGAAGAAGTAATCAGTCAGGATCATCTAGTGTGAGTAGATAATTTTGACTGAATAGCTGATGGAAGCTGATTATCTAATCAGAATCAGGAGATATAAAATTTGTAATGAAAAAGGATGTTCTACATGAAGATTCAACATCACAACTGTTGAAGACACCGTTTTCTTTTCGTGAGATCCGACTTATTGAACATACTCATGGTTGATAATGAAGTTTCTTCTAGTACAAGTAACAGTGTGGCAATCAAACTGTGTAGCAAGCAAACTAAGGATTCTTAATTTGGAACTGTGGCAAATTCCAAATAAAGAGTGCTTACTATGACTGAACAAATGTGAAGAGCTCAACAATGTGTCCATGAAGGGTATTAATCCTACTCGGTCTATAAGATGCTTGAGTTTATTTCTCATGATCTTTGTGTTTTCCAAGGAGGATAGGATTAGAGCAGTTATGTTTACCAATCTCATAAACTGCAGCATTTAAAGGAGAATTCTCATAACTCTCTAAGAAGATCCGAGGGGAGTCCTTAACGAAGATCTTTGAAGACATGTCATACAAAATGTCTTGACATCCCGGTATTGAGAATCCTTTTCTCAATCGACTAGTGATGGTTCTCATCATCGGATATAGGCCATTTTCTCAAACTTGGTAACTCGTATCAAGTCTATATGAGCATGGAACTCCTTATCGATGAAAAATCATCCAAGGGATTATTGTGAGCACTGGAATTGTTTCAACCAATGTCCAATGGTTGGTATCTGCACTTTGGAAAGTCATCCAAATCAACTAGGATGAACTTATTATTTGTGTGAAGCAAGGAGGAGTTATTATCAAAAGATCATGGTTTCCTAATTCTTTCATGAAAAGTTCCTCTTCCTACTTGAGCTCATTTATGTGGTGTCCTCACATAATAGAACAGTTGGGTCTGCACTTGCCTACAGGAGTGTGTTACAAATAACTCTAGTTACTTAATCAAGGGTAGAATAAGCAGACAAGGTGAAGGTGCTACATGCTAGTTGCTGCATGTATTTATGGGTGTTGTGGATCTGATCATAAAGGGTGATCAGCCTCTGGTGTACTCTTGTATCCCCTACAAGAAAGTATGCTTGGATTACTATGGATGTTCCTCCAAAAATATAGTATAAGTCAGGCTGATGTGTTCGAGATCAATGTCAGATCTGATGTTGCAACATCATCTCAAATGAGTTTGTCTCTTCAGCAAAGAAAGTTTGTAAGGATCAGCTGGTTCTTCAAGTGTGGAGCAGAAGGTTGTTAGAATAATTATCCTATCTTGTGTGAGAAGGTGGTATATTCTGACTAATAATGAATACTTTGACGGGAGACTAAGTATTTATTAGAATTTTGCATAAAATTTAACTACAAATACTTTGATGGGAGACTAAGTGTTTGTATAATATGTATGCAAGTCTGTATTCTGAACACTGTATTTCAGAGGATGGTGGAGAGTTTATTTCTCTCTAGAGCATTCCGGTGAGTAAATATTGCTGAAGATGAATCTTGTTAAAGATCATATTGTTCATATGGGGGACATAAAAAGGCATGGATAAAAATAAATCCCCTGGTTGTTGACTCCAGAACCCAAACTGATTGGTACTGATGTCCCAGATGATGTTGTAACATCATTATTGTTAATAGTCTGTGGCAGAGACTTGGGACTATAAATCTTAATATTCAAACGCCTCATTCAGAAGTGGCAGTTCTATCTTTGGTTTAGAATAAGAAGATTCTACTTGTGTTTAAGAGTAGTTCGCTCAACAATGCATAACTACTATTTTGGTTTGAAGAATTTACCAGTATCAGCAACTACTAGTAAATGTAATGTGCAGAAGGATGATTTGATCAGCTTTTTGATTAAAGGAGAATTCTTCTGGTTTTGTTAGAAAGTTTGAATATTAGTAAAGTTTTTAAACACACTAAGAAGATTGGAGGTTGGTTTCAGACTATGGTTACATAACTTCTCAACCATCCAGAGAGTCATGTCAAATTTTGTGGAAATGCAAGGACATGTTTCAGAGATGTCCTTGTTATTTTAAGACTAGTTCAGGGTGCTTGGAGTTATCACCTCAGAGCTAGTGGTTAGTTATATTGTCTTCCACAATGGTTTTGATTGTCCATGACAAAGGAAGTCAATGGGTGTTGTGCTTTCCACTAATGACAAAATACATTGAAGGGTGACTTTGTATATGTCTGAAGAAAATTGTTGGACTTTAATCTGAAGATCAAAATTCAGAAGAGGACATTGATATGCTGATTTTTCTTCTGATAACTTGACAAATCAAGAAAATGTGAACAATCGAGTCATTGATAATGTCACAACATCGGTGGATGAATAATTGCTCAGCTTATCCATGCGAGTTTAGGAAGAAAATCTCGAGCTCCTTGAAAGTATCATAAGTGGCGCTTTGATCTTTTGGAGCAATTTTGGAAGACTCGGATCTTATCATTAGCAACATGGTCCGCAAATCTGTTATAGTAAAGACTTCACTAGTACTAACAACTGCTAGTGAAAGGAAGATCAGAAGAAGAAAATCATTAATGAATCGATCTATTCAGATATGTGCAAGGGTTTCTTCTACTACAAGAGATAAGTGGCATCTAAATCTTGTGTAGTAACTTAGCAAACTGTGGTTTGTCCTGGAATTTGTGGAAAGTCTCCGAATCATTGGAATATGTGTTTCCTTGATTTCTTTTGGGACAAGGACTTACTCTTGGTTTCCCTGTGTCTTTTGTTCTGGGAAGAAAATTAGACTCTCTTTTGGGTATGTGCTCTAGTTTGAGTTAGTATGTGATGTCTTGTGGATCATCTTAGAAGTTTTCTGGTTCATTTTTTCCTTCCTTCTTTTGCTGGCTGGAAAAAGGAAGAAAGTAATTGAGTATAGCACTGTGTTGGATCTCTGCAACACTCTAGGAAGCATGGTGGTTGTCCATGCTTAATACTACTAGTCTCTTGCTACTAGCTGTTTAAAGTATTCTCCTCTTTATCTGACTGAGAGAAGTAAGATGAAGACTGTTGTTGTTGAAGACTGTAAGGTAATGTCTATCTGAATGTCATGACATTACCGAAGACATTGCACCCTTGAGGGAATCAAGAAGAATACGTGGAAAATAACTTAACCACGTGGTTGTGGCTATCCAGGAGCTATATTTGGTATTCTGTTTCTCATAAGGAATAAATCTTCAGCCTTAAAAGTCGGTCAAAGGCTGATTTTATTCAGTAATTGCCTTGACCAAGATTTATAATTGCCAACTTCTTGATCCTGCTATCTCCCTATAAAATCTCCTGTCACACTTTCTTTTCTCTCACAACCATCATGGGGTTTGTACGGATCTGGGAAAACTGTTCTTGGATTTGATTTTGTGAGGGTTTCCTTTGTCAATTTTTGGCCAAAAAGGGGGAGAAAGGGTTACTCCTGCTGCTGTTGTCATTGTCCTTGTTGCAGCTACTCAAAATTGTGATCACAAAGGTTTGTCTCAAATTCAGCAGAAATTCAAATACTGTGAATTTATTTGTGACTTGTGATCTGAGTTATGAACACAGTTGTGACCTGTGTTCTGAGTTACAAGAGAGATATTCTGGACACTCCTTAAGGGTTCTCTGATGCCCCTGAAAGGATAGTTTATCTCCCACGGACCTCTTTCTCCACCACCTGTAACCAAAATTGGTTCCTGAAAAGGTGAGGTCCTGGATAGTTAGTGTTGGTTACATATAAAGATGTCAAGATCAATGTCAAGACATCCTACAATGGTATCCTGAACACTTTTATTGTTTTGTTTATTGTTATAATCACTAAATAGTGAGGTTTATTTGTTTTAGCCAAAATTTGCCAAAGGGGGAGATTGTAAGTGCCTTTGTTTAGGATTGGCTCAATTCTTGTAAAACAAATAATAACAACAATAAAGTAATGTACAATAGGATAGTGAACAGCCTGAAAATCCTATTGTAATGCCTAAACATGTTATGTTGAATTAAATCAACATCTGGAACAACATGTCACAAGAGATGTCATGACATCATATCAGACATCATGCTACTGAACTGTCAAGTCTGTTACAGTTCTGTTCCTGAAATTATGCAGAATATTCTGCATAATAGAATGCATAATAAGTAGCGCAAAATTGAAGGCATATGTGGAGCCCTAGAAGATTCAATCAGAAGCTAAGAATGAGGAGAAAAGCTAGATTGAAGACCTAACTTGTAGCAGAAGTTTTCTGCTTATTTTATGCAGGTTGTTAAAGCTGCTATGCTGCCACAAAAAGGCCCAAATCCAGTTGGGCAAAAGGTTATAAATAAAAGTATTGTAACCTAGTTGGATGCAAGAAAAAGAGCATTAAAGATGTGATAATTAGGGCTAGTTGTAGTGAACCACCCGGGCTGTGGGATGGTCACCATACTCCTTGAAACCTGTAGGTAAGAGGATGTATGTATTGTACTTGATTGAAGCTTTTAAGCAAGATCAAGTTGTGTAATTGAAGTGTAACTTCTAAACAGTTTTGTTATGTGGTAAGTAATCACACGGGGTGTGATTGAGGGGGAGTGAGTAGGAACTTATATCTAAGTAGGACTTAGGTAAAAGGATCATTGGGTAGTGATTAAGTGAGAAGGTTGTCAACGGGTGTGTTGGCTGTAGGGTCTTTGAATTGATACTGCTAATAGTGAACTTTATCCCTGGCTTGGTAGCCCCCAGATGTAGGTTTGTTGAACCGAACTGGGTGAACAATTCTGTGTGTTATTTACTTTCTGCATTGGTTATTTGTATGATGTCATAACATTCTTCATGACATCAGGTTGTTCTTATTAACCTTAACTGTTCAGAACTTCATTAGATCAGAACCTGCATAATTTGATGGTGTTACAGGTTCTGGTATGATCGTATAATTATCTGGTGTAGTACAGAAATTATAAAGGTCAGCCTCTTCTACCTGTGCAGTACTTAATGTCAGATCAGATGTCTTAACATCTCATTCGACATCCTGAGTCTATCATACCAGGAATTTCAATTCTTAACTATTGGATTGAAAATAATTATTGATTAAGATGTGAAGAAAGTCTTTATAATTTCCTCTTAGAATAAGAATATTGTTAAATATGTTATGGGTCCCTATAAATAACGTATCATTCAATTTTCATCCTTATAAAAAATTTCTTCGAATAATGGTCCTCCTAAAATTTTATATATCTAATTTTAATATTTGTCATCTACTTCATCTAACGGAAGTCGATGTAGCATGTCACATCACATTGCAAGTCACGTCAGTTAAAGTCAACGTTATAAAAAAAAAATAGATTGTGGGGCTTAAAACCTGCCTAAAATTACTGATAAGAACGATTTATTATTGACTCAAATAATTTATTTAAATGCATGAACTCAACCAACCCATTATACTTCAAAGTCATAATTTAATATTATTGTCAGAAACCTCTTAATAATTTTCTAAAATGTAAATACTAAAACATCTTAATATTTAAATGGAAGAACAAAGCATATAACTTTCTAAAATGATTAGTGTTACATTCCAATATTTTTGTATGGAACACAAGAACAAACATATACACATAAACATTTGAAACTTAATGCAACACATGAATAAGCATGTACACAAAAACTTAATGAAACTTCTATGGGAAGCATATAAAAATATGGGTTTGACAGTTATGTTTCTGTGTTTAATTCACTTGTTGGAGTTTATGTTATCAAACCCACATTTAGTCATCAAACAATGAATCTGTTCACCATAACTCAAACCCAATAATTCGTGAAACAAATCATTTGCACCCTCAATAAAACTATTACAGGCCAACAAAGGCAACATGGTGTTCCAAGTCAATATACTCTTATAAGTCATATCATCAAACACCATAAAAGTTTCGTTCAAACACCCATATCTCTTGGAAAAATCCCAACAAAGTACTATCCACAAAAGCATCAGCATCAAAGACTCCATTTTTAATACTCAAAGCAAACAGTTATAAATTTTGAACTTTGAATGCATAAAATGAAGCATATAAAAATGAAGCATGGTGTTCCATTTTAGGTGTAGAGCTTTGGGTTTGGCAGAGAGATTGTTTGATCAGGTTCTTGTTCAGAATGTTGTATCTTGGAATATGATCATTGATGCAATGGTGAAAAGTGGGAAGTCTCAAGTGTCAATGGAGATGTTTTTGAATATGTTGAGGAGGGGATTGGTGTCGAGTCAGGCCACATTTGTAGATGTTATTAAGTCATGGATTGATTTGAGAAAATTGGTGTGTGAAGAATGTGCTCATGCTAAAGTTATCCGAAGTGTTTTGAATATGATGTTATTGTTGATATTGTATTGGAAATATGCATTAAAAGAAAAACAAATTCTCAACTTCTGATCATCCATGTTGCAAGGAAATAATCAATATTAAATGACTATCATATTGAAGTTTCAAACTCAATAAACATAACCATTGATTGTATGTTCTAAAATAGATTTAAGTTTATATCAATAACATGTAAAATGCATCAGCTATAATTGTCTATTATTGTATTGCTACTGTATCGATAATGACTTATTGTTGTAAGCTCCTTCATTAAGTTTTTGTGTACATGCTTGTTCATGTGTTCCATTAAGTTTCAAATGATTATGTGTATATGTTTGTTCTCGTGTTCCATACAAAAATATTGGAATGTAACAATAATCATTTTAAAAAGTTAATTATATGCTTGTGTGCACTGCCTTTTAGTATTTATATTTTAGAAACTTATTTAGATGTTTCTGACAATAATCATAAATTATGACAATGAAGTGTAATGGATTGGTTGACTTCATGCATTTAAATAAACTATTTGAGTCAACCAAAAATTGTTTTTATCAATAATTTTAGAAAGGTTTTAAACCCTGCAATCTTTTTTTTATAATATTGACTGACGTGGCGTGTAACATGACATGACACGTCAGCTTCCGTAAAATGAAATAGACAGCAGGGACAAAAATTGGAGATGGGAAATTCTATAAGGACTACTATTAAAAGAAATTTTATATACGGTCTAAAATTAAATGACACATTATCAAATAGGAACTTCAAAGTTAGTAGTATTTGGTTGAAGTAAGGTGAATTAATTGAGAGATTATATTTTTACTATTTTTATCTTCTGCAAGTTTTAAAAAATTTGAAGAGAAGGATATTATTGGTAGTTTACATGTATGTTCTTTTAAAAATGTTGAGATTAAATTGTGGTTTTTATTAAATCATGTGTAATTAAGATGAAAGAGAAATCATTAATCAAATTTTAAAAACATATTTTAATATCAAGCATCAATAATAAATCCAATGGTTATTATTAAATTCTCACATTCTCATATAACTTACTCATATATATATATATATATATATATATATATATATATATATATATATATATATATATATATATATATATATATATATATATATATATATATATATATATATATATATATAGGAGGATCAAATTACACCCGAAGAGTTACACTATGAGTTACACTCGCTCAAAAATGTTACTTCGGATTAATATTTTATAAAATCAACCGTTGGATTTAAATATATCATCATATAGATCATACATAGAAAGTTTGAGATTAATCTATAATGATTTACTATACGATCAAGATATTTAAAAATTAACATCAAAATGGACTTTCATATAACGTTAATTTTGATGTAGTTCAATGACATAGTAAATCATTATAGATTAATCTCAAACTTTATAGGTATGATCTATATGATGGTATGTTTCAATCCAACGGTTGATTTTAAAAATATTAATCCAGTGAGAAGTGGTGTAACTTTCGGTGTAATTTGATCTCTCTCTCTCTCTCTCTCTCTCTATATATATATATATATATATATATATATATATATATATATATATATATATATATATATATATATATATATATATATAACTTATATGATAATGTGAGAATGAATAACAACCGTTGGATTTAAAAATGAAAGGTTGAAATTAAATTGTGATCTTTATTAAATCTCTTTCCTATTAATGACATATGATTTAGTGAAGATTACAAGTTAATCTCAACCATTCCTTTTTAAATCCAACGGTTATTATTCATTCTCACATTCTCATATAAGTTATTCATTTTCATATGATATGTCATCTCTCTCTCTCTCTCTCTCTCTCTCTATATATATATATATATATATATATA
The DNA here is from genome assembly GCA_021764765.1 of Vicia sativa. Classification (NCBI taxonomy): domain Eukaryota; kingdom Viridiplantae; phylum Streptophyta; class Magnoliopsida; order Fabales; family Fabaceae; genus Vicia; species Vicia sativa. The sequence goes on from CM038792.1 coordinate 69,580,219, forward strand.
TATATATATATATATATATATATATATATACACACATACATATAATCAATGAAAGTGACGCACTTCACCTCATTTCTATGTGACATTGCATATTGATTTGATTTGATGATACTTGATGATAAATGAAGTGTAATGATATGTTGTTGTGTATTGAGGAAGTTGTAAAGGCGTGAGTATAACATGAGGTTTTGTTGATGTGTGATGTCTTGTCTACGTGCATATCTACTATATTTATTCCTTATGTCTTCTATAATGATTGTGATTGACTCACCCTTTATGCTTGAAAATATTGCCTCAAAACGTGGGTAACTTGCAGGTGATCAAGCTTAATGTAGGAAGCTTAGAGGATATCTTCAGAGTGTGTTTAATTATTTTTCGTAGAATAGTGAGAGTCTTGATATGATATGTAACATCGAGGTGGAGATCGTTTGATTATGAACTCTATGTCTCTACTTTATTTTGAGATTTATAAACCGTGCTTCTTGGCATTATGAACCATTTTTAATTATGAAGTTTAAATGATGAATTATGATGAGGATTTTGTGACGTGTCTTTAGAATAGGAATTATTTCGAGACCATGATTCTGCTGCAAGAAATGAAATGATTATATGATGAGACCAAAGTATTGAATAATTTAAAGTCTTTGTGCAACCCATGTTACGGAGCAGGATTTAATTGTTATTTGATGTATTACGAATCTATGACGCCCTTCCTTGGTCTCCATTTGATTTTATTTTCATAATGAATTTAGAAGGGTGTTACATTAGTGGTATTAGAGCATGTCGGTCTGTCCGGCCAGGTTATTGAGTTTGTAGTGTGTGATGGTGGAATACTATCGAGATAATTTCTAACCATTGTGAGTTTATTATTATTCATTATTATTATTATTTTCAAATTCGAGTTTATAATATATATTTTGCATTTTAGGTGAAAGTTTGAGGAATCGAAAATCATTATTTATGTTTCATAATTATGGTTATATTATTTTTTGTTGACATAAATTTTAAATTTTTTGATAACTATAACAAAAAAATATTAAATTTGACATCAAAAATATAAATACTTTAGTAATTTTTCATAGTTTTTTTTTAATTAATAAGTTTAACACTGAATTTTTTGTGTCTTATTAATTAAAGTTGTTAAGTCATTGAAATAATTTTTGGAGTCAAAATTAGGGTTAATTTAGTAATTAATTATTTACTTATCTTAATTATATTATTTAAAATAACTAATTTTTCGCCTGATTTTTCTCCCACAATACACTTTAATTCAGTAATTTATCATTTATTTATTTTAATTATATTATTTAAAATATCTAATTTTTCTCCCATAAATCATAATACATTTATATTGTAATTAAAATAAATAAATAATTAAAATAATTCACTACATCCACATGAATATGAAAACTAATAATCCACTACACCCACGTTAATAAATAAATAATTAAAATAATTCTCATTAATTTCTATTTATTATGTTTTAATTCCACTTTAGATCATGGATAACATTGAGACAATATGAGACAATAACAAAAACTAAAAAGAACATGTACTTTTAAAATCTATATTATTATTATTATTATTAATAATATTTTCTAATTCGTGATTATTAATTTATTTTTTTGCATTTTAGGTGAAAGTTTGAGGAATCAAAAATTATTATTTATGTTTCATAATTATGGTTATATTATTTTTGTTGCCATAAACTTTAAATTTTTTATAAATATAGCAAAACAATATTAAATTTGACATCAAAAATATAAATATTTTAGTAATTTTCAGTATTATTTTTCTTAATTTTTTTAATTAATAAGTTTTAATAAATTTAGTACTGAATTTTTTGTATAATAACCACCACTTCTCCTATTAACTCCCACTACTAATTCTATTTATATTATTTTTATGTATTTAATAATTTTTTCTATTTTCTATTTATTTTTAGTATAAATTAATAATATTATTTTAATTATAATGTAAAATTTCTTTAAAAAATATTGTCATAATTATTTTGATCGAATATATATAGTATTAAAAAATTATAATTTAATTTAATTTCTTTTTAAATGATGAATATATTATATTAAATTTATTTAGACATGTTTTTTTATTAATTAAGATCAATTAATTTTCGTGTATCGCACGGGTCAAAATACTAGTTATGATAGTATGTCATGTGATATTAATAATTTAAAATTAAAAACGTAATTCAATTGACAATGTAAAAATAGTTTAACCGTCGATGTAGGTTCGGTCCCGATCTTTTAGAGGCCCCAGACAAATACCTTTTAAAGGTCCCGGACAAATACTGAATTTCTTACTTTAAAATAAAATTTTAATAATATATGTTTTTAAAAAATAAGATCAAAAATAATAAAATTACACAAATAATAATATATTTTATTTTATAAATTTAATAATAAATAATTTACTATATGATGGATTTTTTAATATAGGCAAAATACTCTTTTTGGTCCCTTAAATATATCATTGGGTTCACATTTGTCCCTTTACTTTTTTTCGTGTCATTTTGGTCCCTTAACTTTCAAAATGTTTCATTTTAGTCCTTTTCGACTAATTAGTGACGGCTTTAGTGACCAATTTCAAAGTTTTTCTGTCGCTAATTGGACAAAAAAGACTAAAATGAAATTTTTAAGAGTTAAAGAACCAAAATGACACGAAAAAAAGTTAAGGGACTAATGTGAATCCAAAGGTATAGTTAAGGGACCAGAATAGGTACTTTGCCTTTAATATAAAATAAATATTATTTATATATTATTCAAAGTTCATGGAATTTATATAGTTATTTAATATAAAATAAATGTAATTTATATGATGGAATTTATATAGTTATTTAAAAAATTGAAATAGTTCATGGAATTTATGATGTGTTAGATCAAATAAACTTTTTGAAAATTGTAAGTTAGTTATGTGCCATTGTTGTTCAATGGAGAATAAACACATTTGTAGGACTTGAACACAAGAACATATTGTTCTCGCCTCACACCACTAGGCTACCACGACTATTTTGTCTATATTTTGCAAACGATTTATTAATTATTTCATATGTATTATTTTAAAACATATTTAACCGATTTTTAGCCCCGATTTTTTAAGGCCCTTGGTTGTGGGCCTGTTTAACCTGGTCCAAGGTTGGCTCTGCGTCGATGCATACTTTTTCTCTTGTTTATTATAAAATTAAAATTAAAAATAGATCTGTTTATTTCAACTTAAAAAAAATAAATTGTTTTCTTTATATTTTTTAAAATAGATTTTACAAGTATTTTAAACTATTATAAGTTTTTATGTATTCGTTTTTTAAAATTGAAACACTAAGTTTGGCATCTTATAATCTAAACAAACATTATTCAAGACCCATACATTCTATTTCAAAATCATAATTTTAACAAAAAAGATTTATTTCAAAAAAGATTTTTATGAAAATCTATTTGAAATAGATTCAAAATTAAGTGATTTTTAAAATTTTGATATCAAAAAAAATTTTCAATAAGAAGATGAAATATCTAAAATAACATTTTAAGAACAATAATTCAAACCAAATTTTCATTTGAAGTTTTTATGAAAAATTTATTTGTAAACTTTTTTAGACAAAATTATATAACACTATAAAATCATAATTTTTAAAATGATTGGACGAAAATTCAAAACATAACTTAAAAATGTGACTAAAATATTATTTTTTTTAAATGGAAAGATGAAAATAGAAAAAAGTTAAATAGAACGATCAAAGTTACAATTAAAACAATTAAAAAAATTACAAATTACTCATTTATTTATTTGACTTGCCCCTAGGTATGGCAACGGGGCGGGTCGGAGACGGTTTTTACCACTCCCAAACCCAAAACCGAATGCCCAAATTATCCCCGTTCTCCGCCCCAAACCCAAACGGGGACGGAGAATTAAAACTCAAACCTGTACCAAACGGATTCGGGTTGGGTTCGGGTATCCCCACCCCACCACCATTCATTTAGTAAAATCAACTTTTTTAGTAAAAATATTTATTTTTTTCCAAATTATACTACACTATAAATAATAAAATAAAATAATCTTAAAAAATTACATGCATACATTTCAAATATTTTAAATAATAAATACAAAACAAATTATCAAAAGATTGGTCAAAATACTTAATATTTCATACAAATTAAAAAAAAAAACTCTAAATGTTTAAACTAATTATGCTATTATTCTTCATTTTGTTCTCCTTGCTCTTCTTCTTCTTCAACAACAACTCCTTCATTACCATTGGTTCCTCCAAATGCACCACCAGAATTTTGTGAAGCAAAAAAATGATCAAATCTTTGAACCCGCTCATTTGCAATCTGCAGTGCTTCTTGATACTCTTGTGCTTGCCTCCTCATTTCTTCCTGCAACTCAATTTCTCTTCTTTGTATTTCTTGTTGCATCTCTAATTGTTTTTCTTCATCTCTTCAATTTCTGCATTTCTTGCTGCAACTTGTTGTGCTGCCTCAGAATTAGCCAAATTTCTCACATTTTCAAGCATTTCGGCGGTTAAGATAGGTTGGGCTGATGTTCCTTCACCATCAGCAAGTCTCATTCTGAAACACCTATCACACCGCTTGATTGTTTTGGCATAACCTCCATCACCATAAACTCTCCCATTTTTCTTCTTTCCACCTGAAATATCATATCATGTATGAAAAGTCAAACTAGGATCAACAGGATATCCCGATTGTTGTGGTCCACCTAATTCAGGATGATCTGACAACTTTATGGCAAGTTGTCTATCAAACTCCTCCTACAAAAATAAATAAATGTTATACTAATCATAATAAGTTAGATACATAGAAAATAAATAAAATATTTTTAATATAAGAAAAACTTATTTAGGTGTTTCTTGAGCGATCGTCAATAAACTCTCAATTTCTCTTGAGATGAGTCTCCATATGTAGCTCATTAAGAAGTGGGTTTCTATCCAACTCCTCGCGCTAATTAAAAAGGTGAAAAATAATTAATTATTCATAGAATCTAAATGATAAATTAACTAAAATAAATAAATTTAAATACCTCGGACTATTGCAAAACTTACATTCATCCAATTCCCCATCATTAGTTCTGAACTCGTTGTCATAAAATAACATGCAACCTCCAATGCAACAATCAATCCTTTTTACTTCTAGTCTCAACTTCGACACCTTCCTCTTTGCATCGTAATAACTTGTAGGCATATTTTCTTTAATAAGAGTCGCGTACAACATCATTCTTGCAAAGAATTTCAAACATTAATCTAGAACATTCCAGTTTGACTTCGCTGTCAACAACCTCACACACATTGATAGCCTGGCCTCAGAAGACCCCTTGAACAACGGTATATTTATTTCTTTCAACAACTGATAAAACCTTTATGCTTTCTCATTCGGGAGCTCTTCTGCGTCAAAGTCTTGAAGTTCATCATAACCCACATTCACCTCTAATGCGTCATTAATCATATCCTCAACTAAATTAAATTGTTCCTGAAATTTCATGTGCGATGGACTACTTGGAGCATCCCTATTTGTATATGGTCCAATATGTGTTTGACTGCTAGACGCCTCTCTATTCATCTCTGACATTTTTTCTCCATTAGATGTCCAAATCCAACAATTTGGCCTAAAACCCAACCTCTCCAAGTGACGTTTCACTTCACATCATCAATTATATTTTTGCAACCACACTTTAAACACGGACACCTTACCCCTCCTTCAATTCGACAACAATCTTGAGAAAATGCATACGATAAAAACGCGACAAGCCCTTGCTGAAAATACGGTTTAAATCTGCGTCTTCCAAGAAATGTTCTATCATACATCCAACTACGATAGAATTGATAATATTTCATGTTGCACATTTTTCATACTAAGTTTAATTAAAAATAAAAGGATTGATTGATCGACAAATTTTTAAACTTTTGTCGATCACATCATATATCTACTTTAATTAAACAATATATAAACTATTGTATAAAAATAAACAATCACTAATTGTTCTATTAAAAAACTACATTCACTAATTGTTCTATTAACATAAACATAATATAAAAATATAAAAATTCTATTTTTAAAATAAACTATTGTATATAAACTATATAAACATACAAACATAGAGTTTTTTTGTTTTAACTTAAGAATGTAATATATACTCTTTTAATAAATAAATAATTTAAATTTAATTTACCATACATATTCTAAGTATGTGATTATTCTTATCATATTATACGTTTTTAAAAAAGTATTTTTTTCAAGAAAATTAATTTTTATTTAAATTATTTTGGTTTCTAAAACCGTATATAAATATATTTATTATATTGTTATCTGAAAAATTATATTCACCTATTATTTTTTAAATAAACGTTATAATATACTATACATTTTATATACTAAATATACTATACTAGTTTTTTTAACTTCAAATATTTTTGTTCTAAGATATAAAAATATAAAATACTATTTTTAAACAAAAACTAAATAAACATATTTGTTTGTGTTTTAACTTGAAAATATATAACTTAAAAATAATATAAACATATTGGTTTTTGGTTTTAACTTAAAAATATATCTTTTTATAATAAAGTTTTTGAAATTTAGTTAACCATATATCTTAAATATATATTAAACCTAAACAATTTATAGAATTATTTATTCAAACAAAACACACTTTATCTATGTTTAATATACTTTTATTGTTTTAAAATTTATTTTACCACAATTTTTTTTATAGTTATTCTTTTTTAAAAGAGTATAAAAATATATATTGTCATATTGTTTTCTAAAAAACTATCACTACAAAAAAGACTCTCAGTTGCGACATGAATATCACGTCAAAACTTGAGAAATCCGTCGCAACAAGTTATCAGCGACGTGAACAATTATGTCGTCAGGGAACAAGTGGCAAACTTGTTGCGACGTAGTATACATGTCACAAAGTTGTGACGTGGTATTCATGTCGCAACTTAATTATATAGGGAACATAACTCTACTTTTGCAGCAGACGTGGCAGACAATAAAGTTACTTTATTTGAGACGTGAAATACATGTCACAACTGTGACATTGTGACATGTATTTCACGTTGCTACTTATGACGTTTTTTTTTAAAATTAATTACTAATAATTTTTTTTATATATATAATAAACTAATTAATTAATATAAATAAAATTATATAATTATACATTCATTTAATAAAATATTATATAATAAATTCATAGAATAAAATTTTATATAATAATTTTGATAAACTAAAATTATATAATTAAATTTAATATAATAAAATTAATAAATTAACATTTAAAATTTAATATTTAATATTTTTGTAAATTCAAATTTAAAATAATTTACATAAATGCAAATTTAAAAACAAATTAAATACAAAGTGTTTTTACGGGGCATCTTCACCCAGATAATTATCAAGATCAAAATCATCATTTTCGTCATCCTCCGACTCTTGATCAGGAACATTTGGATTTCCACCATCTTGCATAAATCGTCGCATTTCCTCCTCCATATCAGATTGCCTTTTCCGCATGATCTCCAATTGCTGCTCTTGCTCTTGCCTCATTACCGCCACTTGGGTCTCCATTTCGCGTCTCGCCTCACTTAACGTCAATTGTCTTACTGTTTCAGCTTGTGCTCGTCTCAAATTTGGTTGATGCGGCCCTCCTTCTCCATCTCTAACTCTCTAAAACAGATTCCTATCACCAAATCTCAAGTCGACCGCCAAATTTCCCCCCAAAAAAAGCAACCATTAGGCCCTTTTCCTTCAACTACTTGATTCCAAATATAGAAATCAACATCCGCATGAAGCGGCTCCCCCTCTGCTGGAGTATATTCAGGATTATTTTTCAGGAAAACTGCAAGCAATGTCTGATAATCATCCTGCACATACATACAGTAAAAAAATTAAATTAAATTATATATATATATATATATATATATATATATATATATATATATATTAAATATACAAAATTAAAGTATATTAAAAAGTTGTCACATGATTTTTATGCCACAACTTATGAATTGCTACGTGATTTTCACGTGGCAATTTATTAGTTGCCACATGATAATCATGCCACAAAATTGTCATTAAGTTTAAAAAATCACTTGCCACGTGTTATTCACGCCACAATTTATCGGTTTCCACGTGAAAATCACGTCACAAATTTGTTATTAAATTAAAAAAATATGAACAACATAAATTAAATTACTTAAAAAAACTCTCGACGTGCGCTCGTCGATAAAACCTCCCGATCTCTTTGTCCGAGTCTTTATAATCAACTCAATGATCAATGGTGGTCTCCCCAACTCCTTAGTCTAAATAGTAAAATTAAAATTAATTAATAAAATATATTATGAATAAAAATATAACTTAAAAACTTAATAATATTTACCATTCGTCGAACATGCTCCGCAGTACTAATACTTCCAACAGTATTGACACATTCCCCCTTTTCGGATGCCTTCATCTTCTTAAAAGTTTCTGATTTAGCCTCGAATTCCGGCATTTATAAAAAAACATAATTAAAAAATTAAATTATATATATATATATATATATATATATATATATATATATAAATATACTAAATTAAAGTATATTAAAAAGTTGTCACATGATTTTTATGCCACAACTTATGAATTGCTACGTGATTTTCACGTGGCAATTTATTAGTTGTCACATGATAATCATGCCACAAAATTGTCATTAAGTTTAAAAAATCACTTGCCACGTGTTATTCACGCCACAATTTATCGGTTGCCACGTGAAAATCACGTCACAAATTTGTTATTAAACTAAAAAAATATGAACAACATAAATTAAATTACTTACAAAAACTCTCGACGTACGCTCGTCGATAAAACCTCCCGATCTCTTTGTCCGAGTCTTTATAATCAACTCAATGATCAATGGTGGTCTCCCCAACTCCTTAGTCTAAATAATAAAATTAAAATTAATTAATAAAATATATTATGAATAAAAATATAACTTAAAAATTTAATAATATTTACCATTCGTCGAACATGCTCCGCAGTACTAATACTTCCAACAGTATTGACACATTCCCCCTTTTCGGATGCCTTCATCTTCTTAAAAGTTTCTGATTTAGCCTCGAATTCCGGCATTTATAAAAAACATAATTAAAAATTAAATTAAAATTTATATATATATATATATATATATATATATATATATATATATATATATATATATATATATATATATATATATTAAATATACTAAATTAAAGTATATTAAAAAGTTGTCACATGATTTTTATGCCACAACTTATGAATTGCTACGTGATTTTCACGTGGAAATTTATTAGTTGCCACATGATAATCATGCCACAAAATTGTCATTAAGTTTAAAAAATCACTTGCCACGTGTTATTCACGCCACAATTTATCGGTTGCCACGTGAAAATCACGTCACAAATTTGTTATTAAATTAAAAAAATATGAACAACATAAATTAAATTACTTACAAAAACTCTCGACGTACGCTCGTCGATAAAACCTCCCGATCTCTTTGTCAGAGTCTTTATAATCAACTCAATGATCAATGGTGGTCTCCCCAACTCCTTAGTCTAAATAATAAAATTAAAATTAATTAATAAAATATATTATGAATAAAAATATAACTTAAAAACTTAATAATATTTACCATTCGTCGAACATGCTCCGCAGTACTAATACTTCCAACAGTATTGACACATTCCCCCTTTTCGGATGCCTTCATCTTCTTAAAAGTTTCTGATTTAGCCTCGAATTCCGGCGAACCCCAATATGTAAGAAGTTCGCCAAAAACCTTTACACATATCCAGTTAGGATGGATACTATGAAGCTCATAATTCTCCCTAACCCGCCACATTATATCAGAAAAACGTCTAGAGGTTCTGCTATAATAGTTTTTTTCAATCATTTTATCTTTCAACGGATCCCACACACATATTTCCTGCAATCTTGTATGACATTAAAATAAAAAGTTAAGTAATTAAAATGAATATGTCATTTAAATTACAATAACTAAAATAAATTAAATTTACAACTTAAATAAATAACAATACCTTAAATTTTTTAAATCATTCTTCTTTATTTGTAACCTCGTCAAAGTTCTTCCAAAATGATTTATACATCTGCTGAATTATATAATTTATAACCTTGGCAGCAGTCCGACTCGGCACGAAACTAAACAACAACATTTTGAATTAACAATATTAAAGTTCACACCAAAAGCATCTTCAACCATCTCACCGATCAAATTAAAGTTCTCCTCATATTTCATAGGCGGTCGACTACTTGAAGCATGTGCATTGCTAGTCTCTGGTACGTTACTCAGCAGTTCTTCACCATTATATGTCCAAACCCAATAATTTTCAATGGAACCCCTTCTATGCAAATGACGTGTTACTTCCTCTGGGTCATTAGTTATTAGTCTACATTCACATTTAAGACAGGGACATCTAACTCCTCCTTCGTTTCGACAATATTCCTGAGCAAACGTGTAACACCCCTTCTAAATACCCGCGATTTATAATTTGATAATCAGAGTATATAACACATAATAAGAGGCATCACAATTTAAATATTTCAAAATTATAACCAAACAGATGTCATGCTTTCACTGAAGGAAATCATTAAATAATAAACCAAAAGTTATGTTTAACAGCGGAAATGAAACATAACAACTCCTGAATACGTCATTCATAATTATTTCCAGGATAATAAATTGAAACATTAATCAAAACTAATATTTAATATCCAAAAGAATCTCAATCAAACGTTTCCCCAGTGTTACATCTACCAGAGCACGACACTGACATGCGGATTAACTAATGACTCGACTCTAGAAGCTATCCTCACTGATTCCAAGCAACTAATCACTTCAAATCTGAAATCATCAAAGTAAGGGTGAGATTTCTATCCAATATAAAATGCATTATACATTTTTAAATACAACAGAATAATTGAATACATTAATCCATTATCCAAACACATAGTCGTAGTCAATTCACAAAGGCATCTCACACAATGAACATGTAATATAACAAACAATGGAAATTGCAACACTGGAAACCATCCTAGCATGTTACAATCCCATATGCAATGCAGACTCTATGCATGTGGTACCAAAACGTGAACCGAGTTCACCCACTGCTCCGTTTACATGTGGAAAGACAGCGGAAATCCATGATTCGCCCATAACCACTGGGTCAAGAATCCATCCTCACTACCTCTAAATCCGGGTAAGTCTATTGGCTCAGCCAGTTCACTTCCGCACAATGGGAATGAACCAAATTAACAAATGCTCATGCATGCATCATAAAAGCATGCAACATCACTTCACAGAATATGATATCAATATAGTTCACATAACGCCAATCATCAATGTATTACATTCAATCATAATGAATGCCAAACATAACATTGTAAGCATTATTCCTCACTCATTAACTCAGACCATTTATAATAATTTCCCATTATCCTTAACAATCCACACTTTTCAAAATCGGAAGCTCGACTCTTTTTAAAATAATTTTAGCAAAATAATATTTTTCCCTTTTTAAAAGATAGTATTTTAAATTTAAGAAATAATGCCGAAAATGGCACCCGAATCGGAGTTACGGTTTAGAAAATATGAATTTTTGAAGTTTTAAGTGTTTTGAAAAATTACACAGTGGAACCCGGTTCCTACCTTGGTACAACCCGGTTCCCACTTTTTGAAAAAGTCACGCCCTTGGAATTTTGTATGGGAACCCGGTTCCTACCCTACTGGGAACCGGTTCCCACGTACAAAAATGCCCAGTTTTTGAAAATTTACACTGGGAACCCGGTTCCTCCCCACAGGGAACCGGTTCCCACGACCTGCAGAAGCAAATTTTGCTATTTTGGCAGCACTTATGTATTCTCATTCACTTCCAATCATTTCCATACGAGTTGTAACATTAGAAACACTAAATTACAACCATTATACACCAATATAACATCATACATCATTGTTTCTTCCTTCCTATTGATTGTTCGACACATTAACAGTCTTAAATTCTATATTCCGACACAAAATAGGGTTTAATCCTACAAACCTATAATCACCTAAATCAATTTTCCTAACATACCCAATCATACGGTTGATTCCCAAAACCCATAAGGGATTAAAACCGAATGAAATCACCCCTTACCTCACGATGATCTTCGATTTCCTCGGCGTTGGCTTTTTCCTCTCTTCTCTTCTCTTCTCCAATTCTACGTGAATATAACTTTTCCCAAAAAGACTCATTTTCCTTCTTTTTCTTTTTATAACCCTTGTTATATTCCTTTATTATTTCCAAATAAAACACATAATTAATAATTAGTAAAAGTAGAGTGATTTGCTCCTCACACCCACTATTTACTCTGCACACCTCCAACCCTTCTTTCTTCAATTAATCCAATTAAATCCAAAAATATAAATAATCAAGCCTTTAATTAATTAAATAATTAAATTCCTTATTATTTAATATTCGAATTAAATCGGGGTGTCACAACTCTCCCCCACTAAAAGAGTTTTCGTCCTCGAAAACATACCTTAGACGAAAAGTTCGGGATATGAGTCATTCATCTGGCTCTCCAGTTCCCAAGTGACATTTCCTCCAGCTGGTCCTCCCCAAGCTACTCTCACCAGTGCTATCTCTTTACCACGCAGTTGCTTCACTTTCCGATCCTCAATTCTGTCGCTTCAACAATCAAATTATCCGTGCATACATCATCTACTTGAATCTCATGAGACGGATCCGCAATGTACCTCCTCAACTGAGATACATGGAAAACATCATGCAAATTCGCAAGTGACGGCGGTAAAGCAATCTAATAAGCAACCTTCCCAACTCTCTTGGTAATTTGAAACTGACCAATAAAACGCGGAGTCAACTTTCTTGACTTCAAAGCTCGACCAATACCAGTCATCGGAGTAACTCGCATGAACACATGATCTCCTTCACTAAACTCAAGATCTTTCCTCCTCTTATCATGATAACTCTTCTGAAGACTCTGAGAAGCTCTCATCTTCTCCTGAATCATCTTGATCTTTTCTGAAGTTTGTTGAACAATCTCCGGTCCAATCACCGCACTTTCTCCAGATTCGTACCAACACAACGGTGTCCGGCACCTTCTACCATACAATGCCTCAAACAGAGCCATACCGATGCTCGAATGAAAACTATTGTTGTAGGTAAACTCTATCAACGACAAGTAGCTATCCCAAGCTCCACCTTTTTCTAACACACAAGCCCTCAACAAATCTTCTAACGACTGAATCGTCCTCTCCGTCTGACCATCTGTCTGCGGATGATATGCGGAACTCAATCGTAACTTAGTACCCAGAGCTTCCTGCAATCCTGTCCAGAACATAGACGTAAACCTCGGATCTCTATCCGACACAATGCTAGACGGAATACCATGCAAACTCACAATCTTCTCAACATATAATTCTGCCAACCTCTCCATCGGATAATCCATTCTTATCGGAATAAAGTGAGCAGACTTTGTCAATCGATCGACAATAACCCAAATAGAATCACAGTTCTTCGCTGTCCTCGGCAAACCAGACACGAAAACCATTGAAATGCCATCCCATTTCCATTCCGGAACAAACAACGGTTCCATCAATCCTGACGGTTTCTGATGTTCAATCTTTGATTTCTGACAAACCAAACATGCATACACAAACTCGGCAATTTCCTTTTTCATTCCAGGCCACCAAAATAACTTCTTCAAGTCATGGTACATCTTAGTAGCACCAGTATGAATACTCAATTCACTACGACGTCCTTCTTCCAAAATACTTTTTCTAATCTCAGCAACATCCGGAACACACACTCTATCACCAATTCTCATAACGCCATTCTCATCAATTTGGAACTCACCTCCTTGACCTTGGTTAATCAATGTCATCTTGTCTACCAAACCAACATCAGATTTCTGTCCATTTCGAATCTCTTCCAAAATACCACTACTCAGCTTCAACATGCCCAATTTCACACTATCCGGAGTAGTTTCACATACTAAACTTAAGTCTCTGAATTGTTCCACTAAATCCAATTCACGAACCATTAACATCGACATATGCAAGGAATTCCTGCTTAACGCGTCTGCTACAGCGGTTGCCTTACCAGGATGGTAATTCAAACCGAAATCATAATCCTTGAGAAATTCTAACCATCTCCTCTGCCTCATATTCAACTCTTTCTGATCAAAAAGATACTTCAAGCTTTTGTGATCACTGAACACTTCAAACCGTGAACCATACAGATAATGCCTCCACAGCTTCAAAACAAACACAACAGCTGCCAACTCCAAATCATGAGTCGGGTAATTCCTTTCATGAATCTTCAACTGTCTCAAAGCATAAGCCACAACCTGCCTATCTTGCATCAAAACACCACCTAAACCCATCAAGGACGCATCACAATACACCACGAAAGATTCTGCCGGATTCGGCAAAATTAGAATCGGAGCACTAGTCAACCTCCTCTTCAACTCTTGGAATCCTTTCTCACAATCTGCATCCCAAACAAACGCTTGACCTTTTCTCGTCAACTTAGTCAACGGTAAAGCTAACTTCGAAAATCCCTCAATGAATTTCCTGTAGTAACCTGCAAGACCAAGAAAACTATGAATCTCTGAAGCATTCTTCGGCGCTTCCCACTGAGATACAGCTTCTACTTTTGTAGGATCAACAACAATACCATTCTTAGAAATCACGTGACCAAGAAAACTCACTTCGCTTAACCAAAACTCGCATTTAGACAACTTCGCATAAAGTTTCTTCTCCTTCAACAATTCCAATACAATCCTAAGATGCCATGCATGCTCTTCATCATTCTTTGAATAGATCAGAATATCGTCAATAAATACCACCACGAACTTGTCAAGATACGGATGGTATATCCTGTTCATATACTCCATAAAAACACCAGGTGCATTAGTAACTCCAAATGGCATAGCAGAATATTCATAATGCCCATACCTCGTTCTAAATGCAGTCTTCTGAATATCCTCCGCCTTAACACGAATCTGATGATATCCAGACCTCAGATCAATTTTACTAAATACACAAGCTCCAACCAACTGATCCATCAAATCGTCAATCCTCGACAATGGATACCGATTCTTGATTGTCACTTTATTCAACTGCCTGTAATCAACACACAGTCTCATTGTACCTTCCTTCTTCTTAACCAACAACACAGGCGCACCCCACGGTGAAACACTAGGCCAAATAAACTTCTTCTCAAGTAACTCTTCCAACTGTTTCTTCAGCTCAGACAACTCAGATGCCGACATGCGATAAGGCGCCATCGATACCGGACTAGTTCCAGGAATCAAATCTATAGCAAACTCCACTTCTCTCTCAGGTGGTAGCTCACTAACATCTTCCGGGAACACTTCTGGAAATTCATTCACAACAGGTAGTTCACCACTCTTAGCTTTTCCTCTCACCTCCATCGAAGAATATAACATAAACACTACAGCATCTTCTCTAACGGCTGAATCCATCTGCTTAACTGACATAGTCACATCTTCAACTTTAGCTACCTCAGGAAATATGACCGTCTTCTCAAAACAATTGATATGAACCTGGTTGAAGACCAACCAGTTCATTCCAAGGATAATATCAAGTTGTTCTAAAGGTAGGCACACTAAATCCATACCGAAACCTCTATCAAAAATGACAATAGGACAATTCCTACAAACATACGAAGTAGTCACTGAACCTGACGCAGGAGTGTCAATAACCATACTTCCATCCAAATCAGAAATTTCCAGATTCAATCTTTTAGCACAATCCAAAGCAATAAAAGAATGCGTCGCTCCAGTATCAATAATTGCAATTAAAGGTATGCCATTAATAAAACATGTACCTTTAATCAACCGATCATCAGGCTTAACCTCTGATCCTGACAAAGCTAACACTTTCCCACCAGCTTGCTCTTTCTTAGGCTTAGTACACTGCGGACGAGTGTGTCCTTCTTCGCCATAGTTGTAACAAGTTATCCTTCTGGATCTGCACTCAGCAGCTAAATGACCAAATCTTCCATAATTGTTGCACTTCCTCGCATCATTCTTGCATTCAGGAGCTCGGTGACCCAATTCACTACATCTGTAACACTTTACGGAAGAACCAGAAGAACCAGAGTCTCCCCCACTAGGCTTCTTCCAACCTCCAGATTTCTGATTATTCCTATCATAGGGCTTACCACGATCCATCTGTCTCTTGCCCTTACGGTCAGCATAACTCTGAGCATTCGACTTAGTACTAGTGAAAACACTGGCGGAACCTCCGACATGATAACTAGGTATCAAATAGAGTCGCCATTGAACGTCTTTATCTCACGAGGGAGAAAGGAAAACATCGAATAAACCTGGGGGAGAAATCGCGGTCCTATAACCGTGAAATCGAGAGAATCTAGGTAAGGGAGTTAGTTACGCGAGGGGAAGGGATTAACACCCCACACGTCCGTAGTACTCTACGGTATCCACTTTCTAATTTTAGCTAAAGGGTGTGTTATATCTATGCTTAATCGCTAATCATGCATGCAAAAGAAAAGAGAAAATAAGAAACCACGGGGAAAAGAAGGAAGTATTTACAAAGTTTGCTCGATCGAGCCCCGTGACAAGATGCCTACGTATTCCCGCGTGCAATGGGAAAGTTAGAGCGTCGTAGTTCGGCTCACTTGTTTTGGTGTGTTTTGTGTTTTTTACTTGTGAAAAAGGTTTTAAACACAAAATAAATAAAACGCGCAAAGGCGAAAAGAGTTGGTATTGGTTGGTTGTTTTTACCTTGAGAAAGGAATTTAAACCATTATTAAGTGTTTTGAGTTTGAAGAAAAAGAAAAGCAAGCTTTAGTTTTATTACATGCAATATGCAAAAGAAACTAGCAAAGCAAAATCGGGCCTATGGTTTAGGATGCAAGAGAATCTCTACCTATGTTGACATGCAAAGGATGGGGATCCTAATGTCTAGGCTAAAGAACCAATCCTAACCGAGCTCCTGGGAAAAACAGACAAGCGAACAAATATGCACAAATCACAGGTAGAATTGCCCTAAACGGGTCTTTAAATAAACCAGAGGGGTTCCTGAACATGCTCCAGTTACGAAAGCCCCACCATGCATCTCTATTCCTACTTCTCATGGCAAAAGAAAGCTGTAAAGCCCTACTTCTCATGATATCTAGGAAAGCTGTAAGAGAATGCGATAAACAGTGTAGAAACTACCGAACGGATATAGAATCCGAAGAGCAACACAAGCTTATGAAATACTCCGGAAAACTTCAAGTACTGCAGCCATGCAATAAAAGTAAACCGGTGAGAATCGCTCAAAGCATCGAAACAAGCGGAATACGTGTCAATACGCATCCGAAGCGACAATGCCTGCAAGAACGGGGTAAGGCAAGCAAAACAAGATCGGAATGGTGCACACGTGGGTGTACAAACTCAACCAAAATCTGCAAGAAGGGAGTTAGACCCAAAAAGTAAATAACGGAAAAGTGTGTGAATATCGAAGAAACGAGCCGCATATGCATGCGTCGTGTGTCCCTGCATGAAATGGAGTACAAACAGCAGCCAAGCATAGCTAGGATGACTACTGTTCATCATCAGAATCGAAAAAATCAGAAAAAGTAAACCAGAGGACCGCTAGCGCGACCAAAAGTCGAACATTTGGCGCTCTGGATCGCGCTTAGCGCGACCTGCAACCTGCAGAAAAATCAGATTTTGATCCGAACCACCTGTTTATGATGTTTTCATGCCACGGTTCGATCCATATCGTCAGGCAAAAATCCAGCAATGAATGAGAGCTAAATGAACGTGCATGGAGTGCAAATCGACCGATAAAACCAATGTTCATGGCAAAGTAATGGATGAACATGCAAGGAATGTGAATCGAGCGATAAAACCAATGCCCATATCAAAGTAATGAATGAACATGCAAGGAATGCGAATCGAATCGATAAAACCAATGCTCATATCAAAGTAGTGCATGAACATGCAAGGGATGCAAATCGAACGATAAAACCAATGCTCATAGCAAAGTGATGAATGAACATGCAAGGAATGCAAATCGAAGTCGATAAAACTGATGTTCCTAGCAAAGTGATGAATGAACATGCAAGGAATGCAAATCGAAGTCGATAAAACCAACGCTCATAGCAAAGTGATGAATGAACATGCAAGGAATGCAAATCGAAGTCGATAAAACCGACGCTCATATCAAAGTGATGAATGAACATGCAAGGAATGCAAATCGAAGTCGATAAAACCAACGCTCATAGCAAAGTAGTGCATGAACATGCAAGGGATGCAAATCGAACGATAAAACTAATGCTCATAGCAAAGTGATGAATGAACATGCAAGGAATGCAAATCAAAGTCGATAAAACCGATGTTCATAGCAAAGTGATGAATGAACATGCAAGGAATGCAAATCGAAGTTGATAAAACCAACGCTCATAGCAAAGTGATGAATGAACATGCAAGGAATGCAAATCGAAGTCGATAAAACCGACGCTCATATCAAAGTGATGAATGAACATGCAATGAATGCAAATCGAAGTCGATAAAACCAACGCTCATAGCAAAGTGATGAATGAACGTGCAAGGAATGCAAATTGAAGTCGATAAAACCGACGCTCATATCAAAGTGATGAACGAACATGCAAGGAATGCAAATCGAAGTCGATAAAACCAATGCTCATTTATGAAATTGAGTGCATGAACATGCAAGGAATGCAAATCAAAATGATAATTCCAATGTTCATGTGTGAAATTGAATGCATGAACATGCAAGGAATGCAAATCAAAATGATAATTCCAATGTTCATGTGTGAAATTGAATGTATGAACATGCAAGGAATGCAAATCAAAATGATAATTCCAATGTTCATGTGTGTAATGATGCGAGCTAGCCTTGACATTTTGAAGTTCTCTTTCAAAGAATCTAGGTCAAACATTACCACAAACATTTGGAGTGCACATGCAACAAGTTTATGCACAATGCACTAAATGCTTGGATATCTACATGTTGAGTGCAAGTTATGTTTCAAATCACCATGAATCAATGAAATTGATCAAGCTAAGTACTCACCAATGCATGAACATGCAATAGATGGTGCGGCATGTATGAGTTTATGTCTTATGAACAAAGAGAAAACAAATGCACAAGTGTATATGCATGCTATGAACCAAAATCCAAACTCCGACACAAATAAGGCGGCAAAAATCGATTCAAATCAAGGAATTCAAGAACACAAATCCTAAAATCAGAATCTACATTGAATTTGCATTGATTTCAGTATTCAATTTCAAGAAAAGCTGAAGATCCGAAACAGCTTAAAATAAGTGCTTATTTGAACCTAACACTTACTTGCACTTGAAGTTTGAGTCAAATTGAAGAGGAATTCCTTGTGCTCTTCAAAGAAAATACCAAATCAATGAGGAATTGTTGATAATCTTCAGAATTAAGCTTGAATCTTTGAAGAAAAGCTTGAATTTCAATGGAGAATTGAAGAAAGATGAAGAGAAACTCTTGAATCTTGAACTTGAGGAGAAAATCGAGATTAAACCATTCCTTCCATGTCAGATGTGAATAGAAGGAGGAGAGGATGCTCTAGATTGAAGAAGAAGAAGCTGTGATGGAAAAAACCAAAATTCGCAGGTCGCACTTAGCGCGGTCTGTGAAAGAAGCCGGTGGTGCACGGTGGTCCGATGGCGGCCTGTGGTGGTTGCTTGGAGGGAAAAATTGAAGTTTTTGAACTTTTTGAGTTTTTGTGCTTTGGAATTGGAGAGAATTGGAGTGTGTATGGTAATGGAAAATTAAGCAAATGATTGTGTTCTTTTGATTTGTGAAGAGGAAAATCTATTTATAGCTTTGGATCCTTAATCAACAAGCAAATCATGATTATCCGAATAATTTTCGTAACTAATCCAAAACAGTCAAATCCGTGCGGAATTCGGAGTCGGAATGTAACCAAAAAGTGTCCGGAATGCAATTTTGCTTGGGTGAATCAAAATCCCGACTTGATCCGATGAATGGTTAAGGAAATAGAAATTTCTGAAGTTTCAGCATCAATTTTGGACCACTGACACGTGCAGAATTTCGTTCGCGCTCTGTGGAGAAAACGCCTCAGACGAGGATCTTCTGAACGGAATTTGCACATGCGTATCTCTGGGACATTTGAAGCTAACAAGATTTGTGAACTTTTGGCACCGGTCCCGTCCCGTTTCGATAAAAATCGAGTGAGATATGATTTTTTGAACTTCGCGCATCAGATGAAAATTGCTCGATTCAGCTCAAAATTAAACTCAGAGAATAAAATTATGGTACCGATCGGCAAAGAATCAGCTCCCGAGTTGCAAATGGAAGTTGTAGAGGACCTTGATACAGAATTTTAGAAATTGGTCCCGCTCAATTCCAAGCTTCCGGCTAGAAAATAAAGCCTTTTCGGCGAGCCAAAACACACGGTTCAGCACTAAAATCAGCTTGATATGTCGGGGAAAATGACTCCTTTGAGAGCCTTCCTCACAAAATCCGTTCTCCGCTTTCAAAAGAAAGTTGTAGACAATCATGAGAGGAAAATGCCAGTCAAAAATCAACAGAAAATACTCAAGGAGATGAGAGATACGCCTTCTGGAGTGTCCAAAATGCGCCGAAACCCGAAATCCAACTTTATTGAGAAATGAGCTCTTTTGGGTGCCATTCGGAATACCTGGGATCTGATACTCCTTATGATGAATGCTATGCATGCTAATACATGTATTTTTATGCAATGGAATTATAATCCTGAACAACGCGGGAAAGAAGAGGGTAAATTTTTGGGTACAACAGCTAGCAAGATCTTCTTCCAGAATCCTACTACAGTCAACCAAATCAGGAAACCTTCTAATGCGCTGATACCTGATACCCTGCTTGATCTCATCACGAAGGCCATTCTCAAACTTGATACATTTGGAAAATTCTCCATCTGCATCGTTAGTGTAATAAGCATAATACTTTGCTAATTCAGTAAACTTCGTAGCATACTCACTCACAGACTTGTTGCCTTGCTTGAGCTCCAGAAACTCAATCTCTTTCTTACCCCGAATGTCTTCAGGAAAGTACCTTCTCAGAAAAGCTCTCCTGAACACAGCCCAAGTCAATGCAATGCCATCTTCTTCCATTTCAGTCCTGGTAGCAACCCACCAGTCATCAGCTTCCTCTGCCAGCATGTGAGTACCATACCTCACCTTCAGCCCCTCAGCACAATCAATCACTCTGAAGACCCTCTCGATCTCCTTCAACCACTTCTGAGCACCCTCGGGATCATGTGCACCCTTGAACAATGGAGGATTATTCCTCTAAAAATTCTCCAATTGTCTGTCAGCACCAATAACAGCTCCCTGCTGATACCCTCCGAGCACTCCAGCTAACATTCCCAAAGCTTCAGCAATAGCATCGTCGTTCCTTCCGTTCCCTCTTCCAGCCATTGTTCTGTAACATTACAAAACAATCCACATCAGCACACAAGTATCGACAGTGTTACTTCACACTAGTCACATACTAAAGGGATAACGACACTAAGACAAGACCGACTATGCTCTGATACCACTATTGTAACACCCCTTCTAAATACCCGCGATTTATAATTTGATAATCAGAGTATATAACACATAATAAGAGGCATCACAATTTAAATATTTCAAAATTATAACCAAACAGATGTCATGCTTTCACTGAAGGAAATCATTAAATAATAAATCAAAAGTTATGTTTAACAGCGGAAATGAAACATAACAACTCCTGAATACGTCATTCATAATTATTTCCAGGATAATAAATTGAAACATTAATCAAAACTAATATTTAATATCCAAAAGAATCTCAATCAAACGTTTCCCCAGTGTTACATCTACCAGAGCACGACACTGACACGCGGATTAACTAATGACTCGACTCTAGAAGCTATCCTCACTGATTCCAAGCAGCTAATCACTTCAAATCTGAAATCATCAAAGTAAGGGTGAGATTTCTATCCAATATAAAATGCATTATACATTTTTAAATATAACAGAATAATTGAATACATTAATCCATTATCCAAACACATAGTCGTAGTCAATTCACAAAGGCATCTCACACAATGAACATGTAATATAACAAAAAAAAAATCATTAAATATTTTATCACCACAATAAATAAGAATACATAAAATTAAAATTAAACAATATATAATTACCTTATATGATTTTGAAATTGAAATCAGGGATTATTTGAAGAAAATTTGGGGAAATTATAGGTGGTTGAAGTGCAAAACGCAGGCAAGGAAGCAAGGAAGCAAGGAAGAAGAAGAAGAAGAAGAAACACATATTTGTGAAGTGGTGTGTTATAATTTATTCTGAGGAGTTACATTTATATGCCACGTAGCGACGTGAATATCACGTCGCAACCTTGTCACATGAGATTCGCGTCGTTACGCTCCCTACAGAAAAAATATTTAATTGCTCAGTCTGTCACCCTGTACACAATCAAGTCAAAGTCAAATTTATTTTCCCACTAAAATATTGCGACTTGGGTATCACGTCACAACCAAAATTCAAAATTTTTTAAATATCCCTCCAACTTAACGTTACAGATTTTATTTTATTTATTTATTACTTTTAAGAATCGAGGTGTCCCTCACGTCGCAGTTGTTATTTTAAAAAAAAAACTTTGACTTCCTTATTTATAACGTTGAATTGATTTTTTTATTATTAAAATTATTTGTGACGTGGTTATCACGTTGCAACCAGCTTTTTTATCCACGGATAACCACATCGCTACTGTACGTTGTTGGGGACAACATTTCTTGTAGTGTATATTCACTTACTAATTCTTAAATAAACATTATAATGTTTTAAACACTAAACAAATTATAACTTACAACTTTTTTTTAGTTGGAAAATATATTTATACACATATTTTTTATATTACATATGATTTTTTTTTTGTTTTATGTAAATAATTTGTTTTACACAAAAATACAGTTTTTTTACTAAAATATAAAATACTATTTTTAAATAAACTATATATATATATATATATATATATATATATATATATATATATATATATATATATATATATATATATATATATATATATATATATATATATATATATATATATTAAAATACTTATACTTATAATACTACACATACATATATTTACTATATATACTCACTTTATATTTACTATATTAATAATAATTTTAAAAAAAGAAAGAAAAAAAATTACAGTATATAATATATCTTTATATTTACTATACTAATAATAATTTTAAAAAAAATTAAAGTATATAAATTTTAATAATCTGTTTTAAAAAATAGAAAAAAAAAATACATTTTACAGTATAGATTAATATTTTCTAAACGTTTTTTTATCTATTTTTTATATATTCTTTATCAACTAATTTGTTAAATAAATAACAATCAAAAATAAACATCCAACAAATATCAAATCAAATTAACCAAATAAATATGTTTACATACATAATTAATTTATTAAAAAATTCAAAAAATAATTATAAAATGTGTACCCGAATTCAAAATCTTCAACACTTTCCTTCCATCTTTTTTCTCCAACTGAATTAATTCAGATTTTTATTAAAATCTGAAAAAACAAAACAAAAATTAGATTATACCAAAATTAAGAAAATAAAAATATTATATAACAGAAACATAAATAAACATGCTTAACATGTAGAATTGCTTGGAAGGATAAAAATGGTGGAGGAATTGAATGGGAATGGAAATTGTATGCGTTTGAAGGAGAATGAGAAGAGATGAGAGGGTTATAGATAAATTAAAACGGATGAGTGATATATGGCATGGTTGCTGAGAGCATTAAAAGTATCACAGGTGGCGATGGGGCTCCCCTCGCAAAATCAACGGTCACAGATAGCGTGGGGCAGCCCCTCGCAAAATGCTTGCCTCGTAAATTGCAGATTGCACACGCAGTCTGCACCCTCTGTTGATGGGACTAGTGTTGTCTCCTAGGCATGGGGTTGCCCCTTGCAAATTGCACGTTGTAATTTTGCTTGGGGATGCCCCTCACAGAAAGAAACATCATCTCACAGCCTAATTTCAACTTTGGCGCTATTAATGTTACACATGGGCTACCCCTCGCAAATTAGCATTTCAAAATTCAAAATTTCCCTCTTTCTCATTTGCGAGGGCAACGCCACACAATTTTTTTTTTGTAATATGCACGTTGCGAGGGGATTAACCTCAAGCAACATCATTTTTTTCTTTGGGGTTTAACCCCTGGAAAAATCCTCTGGCAGTTTTCAACTTTTCTTGTAGTGAACCTAAATATTGACCTCAATTTTGCCTTGCGTAGTAAGTCCAAGGTCTCCTTACTGACCAAGTTTGTAACGACTAGTAGTGGGCCGGATCCACTCCACTTCTCCCATGTTTTTCTCTTCAGTTGGGTCATTCCCGTAGCTATAAATAGCGACCATTCCATTACTTGTTATGCACTACAAAATTCACATATGAATTTTCTCTTTTCTCTCTCTCTCTCCTCTATTTCATCTAAAAAAATTCTTTTATGTTTTTGACTGGATTAATTTCAGATAATACGACTGGTTCTAATACCATCTGAAGGTGTATCTATTTGAAAGGTTCATCACAGTGCAAGTGATAATCATAATTCTGAACGGTCTATTTTATCCTGGAGATGATTTTGAAACTCGACTACTTTACATAATTGTTGACATACAGCGAAATATCTTAAAGAAAGTGATCTAGTATGCGACTCGTTCCGATAATTTTCTTTGTGGCATTTTTTCAAAACCGCAAACACAAGAGGGAAGTGATCTGATCTGTTTTTAAGGAGAGTTATGCAAAAGATAGAGGAGCACATATCAATTCACTATTGATTACAAATTGGTTTGTTTAAACTTTGTTTAGTATGACTTGAGCTTTTCCTACCATTATAGAATTATATCAAACTTAAGAACTAATTGAAATTATTAGAATTTTACAAAAATTAAGACAACTCTATGGATGGTACCAAGCTTGATGAGGAGTCGAAACAGTTAAAATTTTAAAAAGAAGAGGTAGAAAACAATAGAAGGCTATTAGTCTTGGGTTATCATTTCATTGGCAAGGTAAAGCAACCCCCATAACAAAATTTTAAAAGTTACATGATCTAAACTTATAGTTCTATGGTGGTTGGTTGGGTGACTTTGAGGGTGACACGAGGGATAGGATTAACTACCTTTTCAAATAACTTTATAAATGAATAATTGAATAATTGATTTAAATGAGAGACATGAATTGATTAGGAGGGATATAAAGAAAAAGTCACTATAGAAGATAAGGTGGAGCCTGTTGGAGAGTTTTCAAAATATTTAGTTGATAAGTAAAAGTTATTAACTTGATTTTATGAAATTCTAATATCAATTGATTGTGTTGATGTAGTGGTTTTACTTGAGTTTTATGTACTCAAAGATTCTGAGTTTGAATCTTGATGATTAAAAAACTTTTCGAAATTATTTGTTACTAACAAAATAAGTGATGAAAATTCATAACAAAAATTGTGTTGATCCGGATTCGAACTAGCAACGTTTAAAACAAGAATATATTGCTTCAAATATTCAGTAAGTCGAACTAGCAACGTTTAAAACAAGAATATATTGCTTCAAATATTCAGCAACGTTTAAAACAAGAATATATTGCTTCAAATATTCAGTAAGTTCAATAGTTGTTTTCTTTCACCAAGTGATATGAATTTCTCTATAAATAGAGATATTGTGCAAACTAAAAATATATATATGAAATTAATATATTTTAAGAGAGAAAATTCATATCTAAGTCATTCTTTATTTTTCTAGTGTACGAGAATAAATGAGGAAACTTTATTCGATAAAATATTGTTGATCGATGTTTAATATGAATGTTCGATTCTTGTTAAGGTTTCCAAAGTATCCTGAAAGGAATTCGCCGGTTAACCCATTTGCATCCAATTTGCCTAAATTGGTGGAGGAGAATTGAACCTAAAGTTTAATGTAAACACACGCTTTGGAATTTATTTTGTGCAACTTTCATCGTATCGTTTTTATCTTCTTCTCGTTCATATTTTACAGCAGACCTCAAACACAAGATCTAACAATCTTTAGGTTCGATTTTCGATTTTGATTCATACTTTATTTATAATTAATATTAAAGTATGCAATTTTAAAGAAGATGATAACAACTTTCGATAAAGATGAAAGGTACACAATTAATTTATATATTTTTTAAAATTATAAAATTTTGATTTATAATTTTCTGTGGTTAATGATTAAGAATATATTTGGTTTATGGTGTATACTTGAATGTAAAATACATGTTAAAATATTATTCTTTAGTGCGTGTAATATATATGTAACATTATAATCCAATACAATTTACAAAACATAAATAAGACGAAATTATAAGTGTTTTATATTCGTAGACGTAGACAATTTGGTCGAACTGCGTGAATAACGTTTTTGTGTTTTCTTTACTCGTATTTGTATTTGTAATAAGAGAAATGACACATATCCCTAATGTCTTAAAGTGTGTTTGGATGAAACATTTGAACGAGGGAAAGTAATTTTTTGAGGGAATTTAAAATGATTTGATCAAAATCTGTTTAAGGATTTTCAAATGACACAAAAAAAAGTAAAGAATTTGTGATTGCTTCATAATTTAAAAGTTAAATTGTTTATTAATAATTTTCAAATTTTATAAAATGGTCCTTACATTTTGAAAATGAAGCAATTCAAATACTCTATCCAATCAATAAATTTTAAAAATGAAGGAAATTCAAATGAAGCATTTGAACTCCATGAAATTTTGAATTGATTCATCCAAACACACTCTTAAGGTTTTAGATGGATATATGGTGTCAATGTCTCTTGAATCTCTAACGTTTGGTCCAGTGACACTTACGGGTCTCGTTCTTCAGACTCTCCAACAAATAGTACCGAAGGTCTGGTTTGTTCGGTGGGAACGAAAGTGGATTCTAGTGTGGATTAAGGCCAGTGATTTGGGTGTCTCACATTTGTGGAAGAAATTGTTGGAATTCAAATATGAAAATATTAAAGTCTCATATTGACTAAGAATGTAAGTAATATGTTGACTTTATAAGATAAATAATCCATACTCCAATGCCTTAAGAATTTTGGTAGTTATGTGATGTCGAATTCTTTTAAATTTATGAGCGTTTAACACATTGACACCACCAACATTACCTGACTTCAAACAACCAAAACACAAAAAATTATTGTGTTGTAACCAACCTAAAAAATGGAGAGAAAATTCTCCCTTACTCCACCAAGTTTTGATGGCGTGGTGATAATTAAATTATTAAATATATGATTTAATGAGAGAAGAATTGATTAATGGACGTACAAAGACAAAGTCACTATAGAAGTTTAGGTTTGAAGTTAAGGTGGAGCCCGTGTGAAGTGGGTGTGACTTTATGGTTTCCGCCAACTATAGAAGTGGGGTTTCTATCAAGTAGTTCATGAGGTTTGCGATGAATTGGAGAGGGCATCCCTAATAGAATGGGAGAAGAGGGTTATATTGTCAACACTGTTCCTGTCAGAATAACAGTCAGAATCAGATCAATAACACAAGAAACATTTGTGTATTTTTGTAACAAAATACACAAAATTAGATTTGTGTAGGCATAATGTTACAGAATCTATATTTGAGACAAAAACAAACTTAAATGACTAATCTCGTACATTTGCAAGATGAATCTTCCAAAAATACAATATAATATGCCAAAAATATGAACTTAAATATACATACAAATCATCCTTACTCAATAACCTCGCACTCTTCTAGTCCTCACTGAAAATGGCATCTTCTCTAAATCAATAAAAGGTGTACCCTGCATCTTCGATTCCAACACAATCTCTTCCTCCACTGAATCACCATCTGAGTTTGAACTAGAAATATCTTTTGCTTTCTCTAACTCTTCCACATTCTTACTAGATTCTTCTCCTTCCAATAGAGACACACCTTTCACAGAATGATCATGTTCTTTCACCATTTTTCTTGGTGGAGGGCTTGAACTATTATCACCGGCATCATCATCATCATCGCGAGGATCATGAGGTTGAAATCTTGAAAGTTCCACGGCTGCTCTAGCAGCATCTGCAGCATATGCAGCTGACTCAAAAGCTGCTTGTGCTGCATCAGCTACATCCTTATACTTTTTCCTACCTTTAAAAGAATCAGAAAGTTCATCATTTTTTCCTTCATTAGCCAAACTTTGAGCATTATGTTCTTCCTTTTTCTCATTTGTTACTTGTTCCTGCAGTGATCAAAATCCACAAAAACCTCCTTCAGTATACATATACATTTTTTCTTTAACAAGTGAAATAAACAATGAAATTGCACGAATTTTGTACCTCATTTATAGTCGAAGAAACTTGTTCAATCTGAACAGTAATATTATTCTCAGAAGCAATTTCTTTGAGTACTTTCATTCTACTTTCGAGGCTCGGCATCCTCGTTGAAAGCTTCATGACTATCTATAAAATATTCAACAAACTATATAATTATATATACTAGAAAAACAAAATTTCTCAAAAAATTCCATGTTTTCTACACAAATTCTCTCCTAATGACTCAGAATAAATAGTTTTAGTCATTGAAATCGCAATTATCAGTTAATTTAATTCTTCAAGTTTACAAAATCTATACCTTAGGACTAACTTTACAATTGTTCCTCAACTCAATAGCACGTGAAGCAAACTCTTTCCCGAATCTAGAAGTAAGAACTGCACGAATCTCTTGAATCTCTGGGAAATCTCCACATCTAGACGCCGCATACAGTATCCCCGATGCAGCCTCTTGTAGTTCATCAGGACATTCTCTATAACAACAAAAAATCATCAACACTGATTAAAATCCAAGTAAAGAAAAAAGAATTCCAAAAAGTCAAATTCGAATTGAACAATTACCTTTCTTGTGCAATAAGATGAATCCTTTCTATCAAAAGATTCAAGTATCCTTCAATCTCATCATACACATCCACCATATTCTGGTCCTTGATCACATGCTCCACCTATATATTAACAACAATTATGATTATTTATGATTATGAATATATTATGATTATGATGATAGATAGATGAATATATGTAATCAATTACTCGAAGAAGTGCGCGTTTATGATGATCGGGGAGTTGGAGAAGTTGAACAACATCAGAGCGACCTTGTCTGAGACGCGCGTTTCGCTGATTCTTGAGAACAGCGAGACGAGAGATTGCGAGGTTAACAGTTGGTTTGAATTTATCAACTCTGAAGTTGTTTCTTCCCAACAATGCATCAAGTTTCTTACCCATCTCAGACTGAATAAGATTGAACAAGAAGAAGAGAAATGAACACAGTCACAATAAAAGGTGTTAGTATATATATTATAATGCAATGTAATTGTAATTAATTATTATAATTAATTATAATGGTTATAGTTGTTTGTTTACTTATCAGAGAAGGCTTAATGCGTGTGGTTATATGAATATGAATATACGCGGTTGCCGAGTAAACATTAATTCAAAAGATGAATTTTTCTTTCATTTCGAAGTTGTCACCTTCCTAGAAAGGACTCACCATTTGCATTGAAATTATTCTATGTACTTTTCTTATTAATTAGTTAATGTTTTTTTTATAATTATAGATTAAACTCTCTTTTTCTTTTAGTATTTTGTAAAAGTATATTGATTTTATAAATTTAAGTCAAAGGTTAGGGTTTTATATGGTAAAAGCCAAGACATTTGAAAAATTGTGATACGAATTTTGACCAGCACCTCTTTACACTTTTTTTATTATTAATCTAGAATATTGTGGTTGAATTATTTAAAATGAAAGTTATAATTAAATGTTGTATGCAAAATTTATATATTTTTATAAAGTTAATTTTTTAAGTTTGTAAATCATTTTAGTTTGTAAATATGTATGTCATTAATCTTTTAAATAAATTATATATATTTGGACTAAAATTTTGGTTTAAGAGTGAATTCAGTCTAATAATGCATATTTAAGGTTATAAGAAGATGGAGCCTTTCTCTCTAAAATTTAGAGTGTCTTTTCAACTAGAAAAATAAAATAAAAAAGACAGTGCCTTTTAGACAGCGTTTTTTTTTCCTAAAAGTGTTGCCATAAGCTAAAATAAAAATAAACACGGAACTTTTTGAAATAATTTTATCAAAAGTGATGTCTAAGGGTAAGTTTTAGGCAACGCTTCTAAAAAGCGTTGCCTAAGGCACATTTTAGAAAGCGCTGCTAAAGGACCCCTTTAGAAAGTGCTTGTCAAAAAGTGTTGCCTAAGAATATTAAGAAAACGCTGCTAAAGGACCCCCTTAGAAAGTGCTTGTCAAAAAGCGTTGCCTAAGGATATTAAGAAAGCGCTAGTAGAGGCCCCCTTAGACAGCGCTTTAAGAAAGCACTGCTAGAAATCCCCCTTAGACAGCACTTCTTGAAAAAGCGCTGCCTAAGGCCTTTAATTTTTTAAAAAATAAAACAGAACCATATTTTCATTTCATTTTTTCTAATTCTCAAAACTTTTTCTCTACAAAACCCTAAAACGAAAACGAAACTCTCTTCTCCGCTTGACCCATTCATCACCATCGTTCATACCTTCAACTTGACCCATGATCTCCTCCATTCACACACTCTTCTCCTCTCTGCACGAGACCCCTGTTACAAACTCCCTTCCTAGTTGCATCGTCACACAAATCACATCAACCTGCTTTCATCCTCATCTGCCCGTAACACCCTACATTATTTTCACAAACTTCCTACACCCACAACCATCATCACATAAACTCATTTTGTTTTCTCCTTTCATTTATATAATAGTACAAGGCTCAAGTTCTCTTCTAATTTGTGAATTGGTAATATTTCAAACTCACATTTATTTTACTCAATTATTTTCTATTTTTGTTTAATTGAATTAATATTATTATTGTTGTTTTAGTGTTTGAATTGATAATGAGATAGTTATGGATGTTAATGTCAATATTGTGTTATGAATTTATATGTGAAAATGTTAATGAGAATATCATTTTGTTGAGCTAATTTTGAACAATAGATTGATGACACCATGTGCTATTTGTGTTAATATGTGATGATTTTGTGATTAATTAGAATGTTGATGTTGCCATTGTGTTTGGGTTATTGGAATAATGCATTCAATGTCAATACTAGAGATTTGTAAGTTTCTAATCTTGAATTATGATAGATTTTAGTATTAGATACCATAATAATTGAGTATCCACACTACCATAGATTTTAATATTAGAACACATGTCTCTTCTTCCTCCTCAAACATCGAAGTTGATATCCAGGTATCCACACTACTAGATTTTAATTAAATGAACAATTTATTTACTCATTTCAATGTATATAGTTTGATGTTAATGATGTTTTTATTTAAGGTTTCTGTATGACAAAGTGATGCGCCCGTGTGGATTGGAAGAAAGATTCGCTTTCTTAGCTCCCAACACCGTCAACTCAGGGTTAATCGTAACAAAACCAGATGATGCCATAGCGTACGTACTCGGTTTATTTGTGGCCAGCAAAGATACATAAAATTTGTTCTTTTTACCATATAATACTAGCAACATGTTAGATTTTCATCCTAACTTCATCTATTATAATTTTTCGTTTTTTGATGTTGTGTAGAAACTTTCCATCTACCCTTTGTTTAATCTTACAGTGGACATTGGTTATTGATTATGATTAATCCTGTAAGAGAAATTGTGTATTATCTGGATTCGTTATACAATGATTGGACAACACACCCAGATTTGAAGATGGTGATTGATACGTAAGTGAGATTGTTCTAAATATTCGTGTGTGTATTTATTTATCTATGTGAGATTGTTCTAAATAGTCATTTATATTTTATTATAGCTTTCTACAAGCTTTTCAATTACAAAGAGATATTCAATTACCAAAGAGTAGAGCCAACAATATTACATGGATTAGAGTGCAGGTATTTTTTTCACAATTTTGATTATATTAGTGCAGGTATATATATATTTGTATTTTCTTTCCATGTGTAGTGTCCTCGTCAGCATAATGGTATAGATTGCGGTTATTTCATCTTGAAGTTTATGAAATAAAATCTTCTTTTGGACCGAATAGAGATTCCATTCACTGTATGGATTTCTAACTTAGTAATTATTTAATGTTTCTCATAAAATGGCATAGTGTTTTAACTAAATCACATACTATGCTATATTATTATGTAGTACTTTGAAGAATGTAAGTGTGCTCATTACTCAAAATATCAATTGGATGAACTTATGGAGGAATGGTGTCAATTCATTATAGAGTTGAGAATTTTATAAGGTATATAGTCTTTCTTTCATTGATGAGAATTTTGAGTATAACTTTCGATTTTTGAGTATAAATTCGAATAAAGTTTTGTTTTATCATGGTATGAATTTCAATCTTTTGGTTTTGTTTCAGGTTATAGGTGCAAATGTAGAAGATAGAGCTAACAAGTTCATTATTGTTGTTTTTTAGAAATTCTTGAAGATAGTAATATGTAGATTAAACATCAATTTAGCATTTTAGAATTTTCAAGTTGTATCATCAATTTTCAAGTTGTTGTTGTATATATCATCAATTATACATGTAGATTTTTTGTATATGCAAATTTGGTGCATATTTATTGGATTGAAGCTACCAAATCTGGTGCAAAATATGGTGAAAACCTGGTGCAAAATATGGTGAAAATATGGTGAAAATTTATTATATATATTGGGCAGTGCTTTCTGTAAGTGAAAATAAGTCTAGTATTTAAAAAAAAAAATTTGAACATTAGACAGCACTTAAAGAGAAAAACGTTGTCTAAAGTGGTGAAAAGTGCTTCCTAAAGTGGTGAAAAGTGCTGCCTAAAATGGAAAAGCGCTGTCTAAAGTGAAGCCTAAAATATATCCAAAAGTGTTGTCTAAAGAGAAAACATTGCTAAAGGGGTACTTACCAAAGCGCTGTCTAAAGGGGTGCATAAGAAAGCGCTTTTGAAGTCAAAGTGCTGCCTAAAGGGGACATATAGCAGTGCTTTTTCATTAATCCAAAGCATTGCATTTACTTATAGCACCGCTGGTTTAGGCAGCGCTTTAAAGCGTTGTCTATGGCTAAAAAAACGTTGTTTATGTGCTTGTTTGGCATAGTGTCTCCACCGTGTCCTAGGGTTGTACAGTGGTGCATCTCTTCCAAATTTGTTGGCTCGTTTTCAAAACTTAATTTGGGTCCCAAAGTATTTCTTTTCTTTCCTCCATTTGTTTCCCCTACATGTATAACATGTCTCACACTGATTCACAAACTCCCAATCAAACAAACCAAACCCATACAATCTCACTTAAAGATTTTTTGTTGCCAGTAATATAGAGGTGGAAGAACATACATTGCTCTAAAGAAGAATAAGAAGTAGTAGTAGAAGAAGAAGAAGAAGAAGAAGAAGAAGGAGTTGAAGCTACTCCGGATGAGGTTAGTAGAGAAGAAACATTCCAACGATCTTTCGCGGAGAAGTTGTAGGCTGACAATAGTTTCAATATCCGAGTGTTTAAGAGTAACATGGTTGGAGCTTGGAAGCTTAAAAATCGAGTAGAAACACAAAATCTAAGTGAGAATTTATTCCTTTTTAAGTTCTAAACCAAAAAGGGTCTGAAGTTCGCGATGAAAAATGGCCCATGGAGTTTCAATATAGCGTTTTTGGTCCTCGCGAGAATCTCAGAAGAGGAACAACCCTTGGATTCAAACATGCTTTGGTGTGTTTTGGGTAAGGATATACAAATTACCTTTAGTTCTTAGATCTGAGATGATGGCACAAAAGCTTGGCAAGATTCTGGGAAATTTCGAAGAGATGGATTCTAAGGAAGCCCAAATGAATGGATGATTTATACACATAAAAGTTAATATAGATCTTCATAAAGCTTTGAAACGAGTCACGATGGTGAAGTTTAAAGATAAAAATATGTGTGTTCATTTTAAGTATGAGTGATTACCCACTTTCTGTTTTGTTTGTGGTAAAATTGGTCATCAATTAAAGGATTGTGAAACCCTAGAGGATTAAATGAAAATGTTTTTGAGGATTTAGATGAACATGGTCTCTCATATGGGCAATGGCTTAAGGCTTCCCCCTTACCAAAGTTATGAGAATAGCATAAGGCGAAGGAATCAAGTCCAGGTACATGCAGCAAGACTCTCTTTAATGTGTCCTCGAGCCATAGTAGGTGTAGAACAATAGAGAAGGAAAAACTAGAGGAGGTGGAAGTTGTTCAGAATAACATAAGGCTAGAAGAGGGAGAGGAAAATGGTGCTAGAAATATTATTCAAAAGGAGATCATGGTTGATGTAGAAGGAGTGGTCGAATATCTTAGAGTTGTTGTGTTATTCATTGATAAGGAGTCCAACACTAAGAAATCGGGGGAGCCAGCTACAAAGCAAAGGAAGAGGATAAGAAGAAAAGAAGTTAAGAAGCTTATGATGGATAAGTTAGTAATAAAAGACTTGGAAGGGATAAGCAACAACTTGTTGAAGTGCAAATTATGGAAGGATCCCTATAAGAAATGGGGATAGGTGGTAAGAAGCGGCAAAAAAGTGTGGAAATGGTGAAGGCACATTCAAAAACACCAAAGGTGGTGTTGGATGATCAACATTTTATATCCCAGTGAAACTAATTAGTTGGAACAACATGGGTTTAGACAGTCTCAGTGCAGTTCGAGCCTTGTTGAGGCTCATTCTTGTTGAAAGCCCTAGCCTGGTATTCTTAATGGAAACTCGTCTGAAGGAAGATGAAGCCCTTGTAATTAAAAGAATATCTTGTTTTACAAATTGGATTATAAAGGAGGTGGTAAAAAGAGATTTGGGGTATCATTATGTTATGGAATGAATCCTTGAACATTAATGTTTCCTCTTTCTCTCTAAATCATGTGCTAGGTACGGTCTGTTAGGAAAATGAAGAACATCCTTGGTCTTTGTGGGGACCTATGGTTATCTAGAAGAAAAAAATAAAATAAGGACTTAGGAATTAATCCAGGACCTTGCGAAGGATATTGATGTGAGTGCACATTCCTATTAGAGATGTTTTATATGATGTCAAAACTATGACATTTTAGAATTTATATATATTGGACAGTATCATCTGAGTCTTGATATGCATCTTAGTATTAGGAAGCATGATCGATAAAATAGAAAGTGTACTATTTTCACCGAAGTAGTAATAATGGGATTTTCCCAAAGTATCGATCTCGAAGACTACGTAGAAAATACCGAGTTTTCTTATTATTTCAATTGAACAAAAACAATAGTTGTGGGTTTGATTGGAAAAAATCCTTGCGAGATATTTAAATGGCTGAATGTAAAAGGTAACTTTTTCTTTTGATTAAATTATGCTAGGGGTGAATGTATGATTTGCCATGATATGACCTTCACTTTTTGATCTTTTCAACAAGTTCAATTACCTCAATTATTGATTCTTAAGATTATCTTTCTCTAAGTCCTTAGAGAAAAACATTTAACCTTTTATCCTAATTTCAATGTCCATTTAAATTAGTTTAGAGGTTAAGCATTCAATTATCAAGAATAACTAGGTTATTATAGGATTTCCTTAGTCCTAGGTGAAATCATCTATAATATCATTATTTAGAAAACCTTAACATGGTCGTACGGTTCTAATGTGTTAACAATAGTGAAACCCTATGGTCCCATAAGGTAAAACTATCAATTCCCTAAACAATCAAATTGATGCATAAAAATATTATGTTGATTAAAACAAAGAGTTCAGTATTCTTAACATAGCAAATCAGGGACACCCCTAGTATTGTGGGGTTTAGCCTCTCATAGAATTCAAAAGTACAGACATACAAATATTAGAAACAGACGTTACAATAAACTTGGAATCTTCGATCTTCAATTGTTATCGCGCATGAAGAGTTCTTCATTCCCAAAGCTTCCCAATCTCCAGCCTTTTATCCTATAAAATCTTCAATCATTCCAAAAGCCCTCTTTTCTTCTCAAAATTAGGTTTTAGTAGTCTTTGGTCTTCCCTCAGCAATGCAAAATGTCCAGAATACCCTTAATGCTCCAAAAACACTTAAAATCCCAAGACTTGAAATCTCATTCGCCTACGCTGACACAGGTCATGTCGTGTGACACGGGAAGCCGTGTCAGCTCCTGCTCTTGCTCTTTACCAAATTTTCTTGCC
This sequence comes from Vicia sativa, assembly GCA_021764765.1. Lineage (NCBI taxonomy): Eukaryota > Viridiplantae > Streptophyta > Magnoliopsida > Fabales > Fabaceae > Vicia > Vicia sativa. The sequence continues at coordinate 69,616,483 of CM038792.1, forward strand.
AGTTGACTTGACACGTTTCGTGTCCTACGACACTGGCGCCCGTGTCTTATGCCCTGATATTGTTTATTTTTCTTTGTGTGTGCACCGATGATCTGGATATTTTACCTGCACCTGAGATTACAAACCACTACGAAACCAAACCATCAAAATCATCTAACATGAAATTTAAATAAAAGCAAGACATAGATAAACTTGCGAAAAATATCATAACTTAAACAAAATGATCAAAAGACAAAGCAAAGTGTTACAGAATTGACGAACTCATACCGAATAAGTGACACAAACAAAGTAGAAATGGTGATCGATCAAAGCATAAAACATCTTAAAAATGGTATGAAGAAGTTTGGAAAATGTGTTATGCATTAAAAAAGGTTTTTATGTAAAAAAAAAAATAGGTATATGTGTCGACACATACATATTGTGAGTCGATACATGTGGATCATTTTTAAAGCATGTATCCTTTGTTTGAATGTGTCGACACATACATATTATGAGCCGATACATATGGATCATTTTTAAAGCATGTAGTCTATGTTTTAATGTGTCGACACATAATGTCTTTCAGGTCGACACATAGAAGAAATATTCTTCTTTTAGTCGATTCATACGAGTTTTGAGTTGACACATGTAGTTCATTTTTAAAGGGTGTGGCCTATGTCATGCATGTGTCAACACACTAACCTATACAGGTTGACTCATGCTTCGAAGATGTCGACACATGACTTGTATGATTTGACGCATGCATTAAAATCTTGAAAAATTGCATTATTTTTCTAATTCTCTTATTTTCTTTAATCCTCCAACTTGGACACATATATATACCTCATACATGCGTCATTTGAAACTTGTTGAAACCATATACATACAAAGTATTGATTTTCATATTTAATCTCTCATAGTCTATGGATACACATAAACAAATTACACATAATCATTCTTAGTTTGGGTGCCATCTTTGTTTGGGTGCCATATTTTTTTGGGTGCCATCTTTGTTTGGAGATTGCAACACCAAATTCTTTCATGGTAAAGTTGATCGAGGTGGAATACTAACTCGATCAAGTGCCTAAAAGACACAACTGTAGTACATAAATTTTTATCCTTTGTTGGTACATAGGTATAAGAATATGTCTTTCCATACCAAAATATAAATAAAATATATTTTTTCCATCTCCATACTCATTTAGAAAACAAACAATTTTTAACCAAAAAAACAAATTTATAAGAGGTTCCTGTAGAGTACTATAGATACATAGGGTGTTAATACATTTCCTTTGTATAACTAACCCTCGTACCTTATATCTCTTCCTTATACCTTTCTTTTAGTTTTACTTCTTGCATTGCATGTTTAAATATTAGGCTTTCGATATTTTCGCTTTTTCTCGGAAACAATAAAGTTCGGTGGTGATTTCTTTAAATCCTTGTGAGGGAAGTTAGTCAATACCTTGGTTTTCCCAATTTTCACCGCGAAAACTACCTCATTTTATTGGGGTGTTTTAGCAAAATATTTTTTATGAACAAACCCTTTGGATATAAAGAATTCAGTAAGGGAAATAAACTCAGTCCCATTGTCAAATCTTAGGCATTTAAGGGCTGTTTTGAATTGATTTTCAATGTAAGCTACAAACTATATATATATATATATATATATATATATATATATATATATATATATATATATATATATATATATATATATATAAGTTATATGAGAATGTGAATGAATAACAACCATCGATATAAAAATGAAAGGTTGAGATTAAATTGTGATGTTTGCTAATTTCTTTTCTTATTAATGACACATGATTTAGTAAAGATTACAATTTAATCTTAATCTTTCCTTTTAAATCTAATGGTTGTTATTCATTCTCACATTCTCATATAAGTTATTCATTCTCATATGATATATATATATATATATATATATATATATATATATATATATATATATATATATATATATATATATATATGTGTGTGTGTGTGTGTGTGTGTGTGTGTGTGTGTGTGTGTGTGTGTGATAAAAAGGGACCCCATAAATCAACATGTAATATCTCAAATGGGACAGTAGTAATATTTGTGCTATGAGGAAATGGTAATTTCTTTTGTTTACCAAAATGACAAGAATCACAAGGAAATGTATTATGTTTATAAAGAATAAAGGGAAAAGCCTTGAAAACATGTCTTAAAACATCATTAGAGATGTGGCCTAATCTTAAATGCCAAATATTACAAGAGGATTGAGAATTAGGATGATGAGCTTGAGAGTGATTTGTAGCATCAATCATATACAATCCTCTTTGGAGTTAGCTATACCAATCATCTCCTTGGAATGGTTCTGCGTAATTTGCAAGAACTAGTAGTGAAGTTAACATGAAAATCATTGATATTAACAAGTTTAGCAATATAGATTAAGTTAACATGAAAAGCAGGAATGTATAGCACATTGTGTAAGGTTAGGATAAGTGATATAACAATGATACGAGACATGGATGCGAGAGTTTGGGAACCATCAGGTAAACTAATATAGACAGGTATAATGGTTTTTCAAGAATTAAAGGAAGCTAAAACATAATATATGTGGTCACTTGCGCCTATATCAAGTACCTAGAGGTTAGGGTTCTTACCATTGTCATTGGAAGAGTGTGAGTTTAAAACAAAAGGAGATGTAGATATGTAATTGGATTTGGGTATGGGTATGGGTTTGAACTATTGAAGTAATTCCATAATGTTGTTGTACTGCTCTTTGGTGAAATCAAAACTTGGTTGTGATTCATCAAAACCGGCATGAACATAAGAAATAGAATGATATGAGGAGTTAGTATTTTGATGTTTACCTTTGTCGTCGAAGCCAAGTGGATAGCCATGTTTGAGGAAGCAAGTTTTAATTATGTGATTATTTTTGCTGCAGTGAGTGCAGGCATGGTTATGTCCTCATGTTCCACCATGTCCTTGTGACTTGTTTTTGAAATGATTCTGACTAGTTTTGCAATTGGAATTGCCTAAGATGTGTTAGTCTGAAAAGAAGTCACTTTTTCATTAGAATATACACTTGGAACTATCATAGGTCATGCATATTTCAGTTCCTTTTCTTATTGGATAATTATGGAAAATATTTTATCAACATCTGTTAGTGGAGGCATCATCATGATTTGAGACTTTGAATTTGCAAACTTTTCATTCAAATCCTTGAGAAATATGGTAACATAATCCTACTCGCAATACTTCCTAACTTAAGCTAAAGCGCCACATGAACAAGGAATATCACAAGAACACGCGTGAATGGGTCTATAATTCTCTAATTCATCCCATATGACTTTCAATTGAATAAAATAATTGGAAACATCAAGAGTACCATGACGAAATTTATACAAGTCATCTTGGATATCTGAAATGGGGAATACATCACCTTGAGAAAAATGAAGCTTTAAGTTCTTCCATACACCACTTGTGTTTTCGATCCACAGTAATGATTTGGCAACGGATTCTGAAATCGATCTATAAATCCAAGCCAATATTATTGTGTTGCAACGGATCCACGGAGCATACAAAGGATAAAAAATAGGAGGCTTCATGAGGATTTTGCCAATGAATTTGTCTCTGTTCTTGAAAATCAATGCAATGTGCATCAATCTCGTCCAAGTATGATAATTCTTATCATGGAGTGATTGTGAAACAATAACAATAAAAGGATTTTTGTTCGCATGCAAATAATATGGATTCGATGAATTGGTGGAATATCAATGAAGCTCTGGTTAGCCATAGGTAAAGAAATTGAAGAATGAAAGAAAGGGTAGATTCAACAACAAAGAAGAAGAAAGTTACGATCCAAGAGCAGTGCAGATGCAAGAATCGGTCAGAGAGGAGAACCAATGGCTACCAGAGTTTGTAAAGCTCTGATACCATGTCAATGTTGAAATAACTAGAAGACATTTTGATGAAGACGATGAAGCTAAGTATTACACGTGGCATATTGCTATAGACTAAATATATTATATACAAAAGTAACTTTATAATATATAAATGTTAATACTTAATCATATGCAAACAATGTTCATTAATATCTAATTAATTTAGGAAATTTCTTAGTACATTATTATATGTGTGAAAAAATCTCTGAAAATCTCAAAATGTGTTTCGGATATGTATATCCGAGCAAATTCAATATTTCATTTTTAAAGAGTTTTCAGATATACATATCCGAAATAACTCAATATTTTGTCTTTGGAAGATTTTCGGATATGCATATCCGAGATATCTCAATATTAGAACTATACTTTAATTTTATTATGGATTTAATTTGTAAGCATTTTAAATTTGAATGATATTTATTCTAAATACATATAATTGTTTGCTCTTATTTGTTTCATATTTGTTTTTACCATGTTTAGAAAGAAATAATTATAATTTTAAATTAAATTAAGATTTAAATCAAATTATATAAAAATTATATATCTTAAAGCATAATTTCTTCACTTTATTTAAGAAATAAATGTTATATTATAAAAATAAATGTTATATTATTTGTATAAACTATATGAAAGCAACAAAGAGACGAATTAACTTTTCAAAGAGACATTTGACATGTTAATGTTTTTACTATATGCCTTAACTTTTTTCAATTAAAAGATATATCTTTCGTTTTATTTTGTTTTAAATAAATTATTATTTTAATTTTAAATAATTTTAAAATAATACAATAAAGTTGCTTAAAAATTTTAAAATCTAAATAATTTATTCTAAATAGAAATTACTATTGTAATTTATAATTTATTTCTAGCACGTTATTTTGATAAGCAATTATTTTTAAAAATTAATAATAATTAGAGATTTTAATTTTAAATGATATGTTTAATTCCGATATACATTCAAAAATTTCTGAAAAATATTGAGTTGTTTCGGATATGCATATATGAAAACGCTTAAAAATAAAATATTGGTTTATTTTATATTTACATATCTAAAAACCTCATAAAAAAATATTAAATTCGTTCGAATATGCATATTCGAATTAGAGGATATTACTGAAATTTCAAGAGTTCTTAAGAAGACATGAGAGTGTACTAAAATATTACCTTAATTTATTAGTGTTTGATACGCTGTATTTTTCTTTTTTTTAATATTTAATTATTTGTTTTTTTTTTTTTAACCAAAGAGATATATATAAATAAGATATTAGAATAATACTACTATTTATTAAAACTGCAATGTCTTTTTATATGGCAATAGCAATGCCTTTTATATAGTAATGTTAAGTTTTATTTAAAATGTTAAACGTAATTAATTAACTATCAAAACAATCAAAATATTTTTTTATAACACAAATTATACATTAGTAATACTATATAAAAAAACTCTAAACAATTTTTTCCTATCATGAATTATACATTAGTTATACTATTTATGGTGTGTTTGTTTTCACGGCAGCAACAGTGAAAAAAAGTGTTTTTGGAATTTGGAGCTTTTAAAATGGAATTTGGAGCTTTTAAAAACTAAGGCAAATATGCATTAGGAAATGTACCACCGTGATTATTTTTCTATCTATTGTGCAACCAAACACATGTTTAGTGATATGAAAAAATTAAATTATTTTATAAATCATGTAATAAATAACTGAAATATTTATTAAAATAATTATTTAATGAACTAAATTATTATAACTTTAATAGTTAAAATAAAATATTAATAATTAAAATGTTAATAACTAAAATATTAATAATTATGTATTAATAATTAAAATATTAATAATTAAAATATTAAATAGTAAAACTACTAATTTAATAGTTAAAATATATTTATTATTTAATATTATTATTTATAATTTAAATTTCATTTTACAATATCATTTTATAAAATATTTACTAGTCAAATAGTTTATTTTAATCATAAGTATTTTCATTTAATAAACTTACTTAAACATTCATTTAATAAATACTGAAATGTAATAAATTAATAAATTATTAATTCATTTATAAATTCAGTATTTACTAAAATATTAGTATTTACTTAAATAAATAAATAAATTTATTTAATAAAACTTAATAATTAATTGATATATTTTAAATTATTTACTACTTAAATATTAATAGTTGAGATATTTGTTATTTACTAAATTTTATTAAATATTTTAACTATTATTAAATATTATGTTAAACAGTTTATTTTTTCATAATACTAAATATTTTGTTAAACAATTTATTTATTTATAATACTAAATAGTTTATCTTTTCATAATATTGAGCTTTAACATTTATTATATACAATTGAATCTAACATTTATTATATACAATTGAATCGCAAGTATTTACCAAACAAGTTCGGTGGAAAGGCATGTAGATGGGATGAAAGACATCATTGGTTTCATACCTATGGAGAGTAATTTTTGAAATTGTTTACGTTTAACACCCAGAACCAAAACCAAAAAGGAACTAAAGCGAAAAAAAATATATCTATGTGAAATGTAATAAATAAATTGAAAAGCATTATGGACCAAAGCCAACATGAATTGAATAATATGAGATCTGAACAAAAAAGTGAAATAGGGAGGAAAACCAAAAACACCATTGCTTCCAGAGACGAAAAAGAATTGAATCCTAAAAATTCAAAATGTAATTCATCAAAACAAAATCTAAAATATAATATAATAAAAAAATTAAAATCATAAAATTTATTTGTGAATTAAAAAGAATACATATATGTAACATTAATAGTTAATTTCATGTAGTTTATTTCATTGATGTTACGTCTGGACTCAATTATCAATTATTGGAAACTAAACTCTAAGATATTATAAAAAGATATCTAAAGAATTATTAAACTGAAAGAAGAGGAAAAGGGAGGAAAGAAAAATAGGAAATTGACGTTGTATTCCATCAAGAAACATTTAACCCTTAAAACTTGAATGCAAAATTTGAATATATAAATGACACATTCGTCAATAGAGTTCAACAGACGCCTTAGACCGAGACTGTATGTGTCAAGTTAGACAAATTCACCTTTCATCAAAAACTTCACAGCTCACACAAAATAAAATAAAATAAAATAAAAATACATTATGTAGTTACATTATTAATCCATAAAAAGTTGGAGTTGGTAAATCTTGTTTTTTCTTCTTCATTCCTAACAGACGAGATTTCTTTTCTTCGAAAGACAAGTTTATATCCTCTGTTGACATGTAAGGCATAGTGTATCAATTACTCATAAGTAACCAAAACTCCTTGTGACCTCATATTTGCTTTGTTTTTTTAGGATAATGATCGATTACTTCTCGATTTCACATTTGTTGATACTTGTTTGAAAATATACAACCTAAAGTTATTATCTTTTGAGTCAGATTAATTATTTTTTTCAATGATTTCAATTCAATAAAATCAAATATATAGAAAAATAAAAGTTAAACAGGCAACTAGATACACCACTACTTCTTTTTAAATATTTTTATATTAAAAAAAAACAATCCTTTTAAAAATTACATTCAAAGATCTAGAAAATACAAAATTCTAATTCACAAGTGTCTGAACTCTATGTAAAAGATCAATTGCTTCTGATATTAGAAAATAAAAAATGTCAAAAACAAATAGTATGAAAGCAAGTTGATTGACAGAACACGTTTTCTCATGTTTGACCACTTTACATGAAACAACTTTAACAATTATTTGTCTCATACTTACCTTAAGTCCTCAATTCCTCCAGCAGAGAAACTAATCAATTTCACACAAACATGTTTCTCTTCTATCTATCCATACATTAGAGCATTTGTTGGCCTAAATATCAATCTCTTCTCGTATAAATCAGTCAAAAAATTCACAAGTGCTTCTTTCTTCACAAATATCGACCCCTCAAAATATAACACGTGTAGAACAGTCAAAAAATTCACAAGTGTTTCTTTCTTAACAAATATTTCAGCCAGCTGAAATATAACAAACAAGCATCCTTAACAATGTCATGTTGATATTTGAAATTTGAAAACTCTCTAAAATGAATTGTATATTTCCTAAATATATACATACAAACACACCTTATGACAAACAAAGCAACCCTTATTCACAAAAAAATAAGACAAACAAAGCAACCCTTATTCACAAAAAAACACACCTTATGACAAACAAAGCAACCCTTATTCACAAAAAAATAAGACAAACAAAGCAACCCTTATTCAAAAAAAAATAAAAAACTATAAGACAGTATTTTAGAATATTATGAAAAAAATAAAAAACTATAAGACAGTATTTTAGAATATTATGATATTCTGCCGATGACATATGTTGGTGTCACTTTTGCATAAAGTGTGTATAAATCACTTTAATCCCTAATCAATTTAATATTTAACAAAAAAGCTAATTTGGCTAACAACAATTTTTAAAAGACTAAATATAACATTTAGTAGATAAGGGACTAAAATTAAATTTAAAATTAAATTAAAGGACTTTCTCCCTAATTAAATTTAAAATTTATTATGATAGTAGAAAGTGAATACAAAAGTGCATAGTATCTAAAGTGAAATACACCCTGCATTACTTTTATTAACGCACGTAAAATTCTAAAAATACTCCTAAAAATCAAAAATATATTTCTGATATGTACGATTTTTTAAATTACATTTGCAAAAAATCAAAAATACACTACCGATACAAACCAAATATGTATATAACAAACCAAAAGCAGTTACTATAACAAACCAAAAGTGGCATGTGGCTGTGTTTCCTATTTGGCTGTGTTTACTATTGTTACAGTTTGTACCAAAAATATATTTCCAATTTCATTTTTTACTTCTACTAAAAATATTTTTTCGATTCATTTTTTATTGTGTTTCTCAAAATGATAAATTATTAGTTTATAAAATGCGAACCAAAAATATATTTCCGATTTTCTCGACACTCCTAAAGGGTGGAATAAGAAATCCACTTTCATAAATGTATCTCCATTTTTTACACATTTTAATATGAAACGGATACTTCCAACAATACTATCAATTGTTGTAGAAAGTGAGAAATAATTTTCCGTGTAAAACTGAATATGCAACAATATTATGGTGTGGACTATGGAGAGCTTAATTCACTGATTAATGAGTCCAAGAGAAAGTGGCATGATCCAGCTGTTAAACGTGTAGTGACATTCAATTATTTGAGGACACACACCATAACAAGTCTCATATCACCAATCGAAATTGTTGGAAGTTAACCACCCAAGCAAGATTTGTTGACTACAAAGTTTCCAAACTAAACTATTAAAAAAACTCAGAAACCAAGGTAAATTATTGAAATTAGGGTTGTTTAGAGTTTTGAACAAATATTAATGAATACAACAGATTGAAAAAAAAAAATTATAATATTATTAAATTACCTTTATATATATTGGAGGTAATGTAAACTTCAATTATTAAAAGATACAATTGAAAAGAGAAAAAAAAAACTAAAATGGAATTCATTTTAAAACAAATCTTCCAAACTCATTTTAGATACAGTACATAAGATGCCCGTGTCTGAAGACAACATAAGGAATTAATTATAAATTTATATTAAAGCAAGCAAACAAATGCAGCCAACAACAATCAGAAATAAATGAGGTGCATTCATTACGTTCTTGTTCCATGTTTGGACAAGCAGAATACTTACCAATGCGATGGCATGACAAATCATCATGCCGAAGATGTGGGAAGCCATGAACTCAGACATTCAACTGTATTGTTGTTATAATAAACAATAGAAATTGGCATGCTTTCGTAACAATATGTCGACAATCGACTCACCCTTTTCAGGGCCCTACTACAGAAATCAGGATTTCTTTTTCCATTCTTCTGGACATGATTAGCAAAAAAGTTTCCATTCGTTATGGAAAATCATTAAGAAACATGTCCCGAATGGCAGAAGAAATCACATTTTTATGTGGTCACACATATCAAGCAACAAATATCAGAGATTCCAAGGTATACACAAGCCACATCTTTGACAATTGATTTTTTATTGGTTCTCTTGGAGAAATACTCTCTTCTAATCCATGTTCTTTTCCCATACCCACGAATTCTTTCTTATACATAATTTCAGATATTTAACAGCAAGTTGTGAAAACCCTTATGTATGCAAAGATGCTACAGAACAATCGATATCCCCTTTTACAGGGCCCTACTATAGCATGAGAAGCTCAGTAGCACCAAAATTTTCGAAAACAGTTCTTTCTATCATGTAAAATAAATAGAGAAAGTAATTCATATTGTCATCACTGACTGTCGAGAATAAAGTACGAGACTAACCACCAAACAAGTTGATAAATTTGGAAGCATAAAATTATGTAAAACATAAGGAACAAACCAAGATCGCCGTGCATATATATGAGAAGAAACACCATATCACATAAGGAAAATAAAATCAAATCTCAAACACCACCAAAATCATCATTGAAAACACTGCGGAAAACTACTGATGTAGTCGCAAATTTGCAATTCATCAACGTGTAAGAACAGAAATGATAGGTATTATCATAGTAGGAAACTGGATGTCATGGACTATCAAGACAATTAATACTGACAAAGATGAGAAAGGAATTGGACTTCAATATACTTACAAAAGTTGCAGTTGCAGGAGCATGATAGTTACCTAGAAAGATATGCAATCAAAACCATTAAAATTTCTTCAAATAATAGCAGTATCAATTTTAACCTTCCCACAAGCCTAATAAAATAAAACAAAAAAAAAAAGAATTGAATTGCTCACCGAGATAAGAAACACTTCAAGAACAGTCAAACATCCAATAGAAATGCCTCCAGATTGACCCACCATGGAGAAATGCAACAGTAATCCATTAGGATACATAAACACAAACTTAAGAAAATAATAAGAACAAGACATTGGACAAAATGAAATGCTCAAGTACACCTATATAAATTGAATATCTATATGCCCAACTAAAGCCAATACTAAGGAGAAAAAAGAAGCATAGAAAACAGTGAATTTTTTCCCTAACACTGAATTTTCTTCAAAACAGTGGCAATTATGCATTTGTGTAGTACTGGAACCTGCATCTGGATGAAAATGCAGGTTCAAGACTAACCACTCATCCTAATTTATGCACCTACCTAAAATAGATATAATTGATAAGCTCAAACTTTTTTCATGACTCAAGCATGAGCCTTCAGTCTCATCTTAATATATTTCCAATCCACACAGTAAACAAACCAATAAACAAACCCAGTTACATGGAAAGTATAATACATTCTAAAACGGCGAATTTAATCTCCCAATAAACAAACCAAGATACCTTCTCCTGGGTTCCTTTTATGCATCTAAGCATGGGGGGAAGCCTCAAACCCGTGGTGTCTCCTGAATGAGAAATTCAATTAGAATCTCCAGAATTCGAGGAAGTTACATGAAATGGAAAGAAATATGCATTGCAGAAATAGTGACGACTGGGGAGAATCTGAGCATAATCAATGCAAGAATTATTCAACAAAAGGTTATGAAAACTAGTAAAAGGAAGAAATATAAAAAAGACCAGATAAAAGAATAAATAAGTATCTTCTCGAATGGAATACAAAACTAAACACTTCTCAAAGTAAAAATTTCCATGGATTTAATCGCAAGAGTAGTGTTTCAAGTACAAATACATCTGCAGAAAAGAAAAACTGCCATTGGCAAGTTGTCTTACAATAGAAACAGTACATTCCACTGAGAACGGCCAGTTAAGTGTACGCCTTTAGTGACATCACACTTTTTCACTTCAAGAGGCTAACAACTGCGATGATACTCCTTGGGTCGTACAGAGAAGATAAATAGTGCCATATGATCAGAACCTTAATATCAATTGGATAAATATGTACAAATATCAGTGAATATCATTTCAGAGTCAAGTTTTGCAACACTGATCACTTGCCAGTGATGAATGGGTGGTTCAATGCTTGTGAGACTGTCAACCTCTTGTCCGGATCCAAGACAAAAAATTTATCTAGAAGATCTTTAAAATTGGCCAACATTTTTGGATCCTCCCCAGGAGAGCCAGTGATGATCGTTCCAATATCTTTCGACTTTATGTTAAGAATCATCCGCTTTATGGTCTACGAAATAATATTACAAATGTTACTCAGACTAAAAAACCATTTATTATTAACAGCATAATACTTCAAAACACAATCATACGTCTAGCTCACCTTTTTTGTTACAGGATCCTCCTCTGTGGCATGAAAACTTAGGTCCTGGTCATAATGTTGTTCAGTAAATGCTCCCTAAAAAGAAAGAACAAACAAGTTGGTATAATACAAACAAAAAATTTGTTGATACCAGAATTTCAATTGAAGGTACAGATCACATAAAAGGTTAGTTTGGAAATTAAAATCGCAACAGACAGAAAATGACAGGCCAAAAAACTAGCATCAAGTAGTATTTTTTAAATTACTCAAGAGTGACAAGTATTAAAAAGAATCATAAGACTCAAAATGCAATGATAAACAATACATTAAACAGTAAATTTACCTTACGGAGCATCTTTTTTGGAAAAGGGCCCTTCAATTCCATGTGAAGCCGTAGCATGTCATTGTTTGTGAGCCCTGGAAAAAGAACCTTCCCTGTATACAATTCATACAAACAACAGCCTACAGACCAAATATCCAATGGATGATCATACTGCAAGCCAAGAACTGCAAAGAAACATTCAAGAGCCCAGCTGGTAATAAGTGACTAAGAAAAAGTAGTTGGGAGTAATGCAATAAAAAGTATAATGAACAGTACTTACTTATTTCAGGGGCACGATAAAAGCGACTCACAAGATATGGAGTTACTTCATTTTTACCAGCAAACATGGCATTCCCAAAGTCACAAAGCTTTAGAACATTTTTTGCTTCATTCACCTTGCAAAAAAGGAAATTAAAATAAAAAGTTAAGACAGAATACTTATTTTTGACAGAAAAATCTATGAAAAGAAACTATTTAAACACAACAGCATTGTAGGCATACCAACATATTGTCCGGCTTTATATCACAGTGCAGAACACCACAGTTACGGAGATGCTTCAGTGCAATAAAAAGCTGTTTTGCATATGCCCTCACAGCAGTTAGCCTAAGGCCAATATTGCGACCAAACTTCTTTAAAACTTCACGCAGATTCATATTTAGAGATTCAAAAACTAAACATAGATGATTTCTATACTTAAAGCTTGAAAGGAAACGAACACAATGACGCTTATCATCCGGATCTGCACCTACTAATTTCTTCAAAATGACCAACTCATCCAAACCAGCCTTGTACCTATTCCACACATCAGAAATATAACAAGAGTAAGAAAATCTACTACCCAAAAATGAAAAAAGATTAATTAAGGATAACCTGTGAAAAAATCACTCACATGGTGTCATTATTACGAATAATTTTTATTGCTACTTCATCTGGCTCACCATTACCAGTTTTAAGATTCTTAGCTCGTACAACTGTTGAAAAGACACCCTTCCCGTGTGCAGCAGTAACTTCGTATCGGCCATCAAGTATTTCACCAAAACGATAACCTGCATTGAAATATCAGAACATAAACCATCATACTTTGACTGATTTAGGAAGAGCAGAACCACAAGAAATGCCTCAGATAAAGCTACTCAAGTGCTCAAGGGCTGAACAACATCATTTTGGTAACAACTTAAAATGCTTATTAAGGGTATTTAAATAGCAGTTATGTTTCCAGCCTATTCCTTCCAAAATCATCAAAATTACACCATAAAAATTTTGATGGAAAATCTATGACATCAAGTTTGAAAGAATGCTAAAAAAATCCAACTACATCATTTTGGTAACAACTTAAAATGCTTATTAAGGGTATTTAAATAGCAGTTATGTTTCCAGCCTATTCCTTCCAAAATCATCAAAATTACACCATAAAAATTTTGAGGAAAATCTGTGACATCACATTTGAACGAATGCTAAGAAAATCCAACTACCACAACCAAATATTGAAGTAACCTAGAAAACTAAGTTTCGGACCAACACATAACATGGCACAAAAAACTAATCAGGCTCTGCAGCCACAACTCAAAAATCAAAAGAAAATGATCATGACAGCTAGATATAATAGTCAAATGAATTACTTACTGTAATAGCCCTCCGCATCATCCCAGTTGTCATGCAGGCTAACCCTCTCAATTAATAATCCATCTCCTTTTCCCTGAAAAGGACTTAGAAAATTTTAATATAACAAGAAAATATAGCACCAAATCAACAAGAATAAACAATTGGTTTAACAACTCTAGTCAAGCATAAAGAATACCAAAAAATGAATGGAAGAAAACAACTGCAGAGTAAGTTAGGTCATGTGTGATGAAAAGCCACTGGGAAATCATCTACAAAAATAAAGGCTACTTAGCTTGGGGGAGAGAGGGAGAGGGGGTAAAATGGGGAAAAGGACACTGAAAATAGGATTACCTAGATTGCCATTAAATAAAGATGATCCATGATCCATCCATATTCAGAAATGATGTCATGAATTGCTACAGAATTTGAACAGTCTATTAAAACACTTACCGATTTCCGAACTCCAGTTGGTGTCTCACCAAATATATCATCACAATACTTGTCAGCTGACCTCTCACTCTGCAAGTGTTAGAATGAGTGAATGAGCATCAAATCCAATAGAAATATGTATGAAACTTCCATCTAATTTTTGTGATGTCAACTTCAAACATAAAACTAATTTAAGACAAACCTTAGGAGTACCCTCGCCTAGGCCCGCAGAACCAGGTACCTTCTCTGAGCCGACATTTACATTTTCCGGTGGAGATTTCCCAACAGAAAATGATGGTTCCAGGTCATCAACATCATCACTCTTACAATCAACTGCTTTAAAAATGTCAGTATGAATCTCCGCATCCTTGCCTAATAATAGTGCATTACAACGTTAGAAAAAGTCTCAGAAGTCACAGATACCATGAGGATAATAAGGGCAGAAAATGGAAAACTAGTAAATAGTAAATACCTTGTATATGTAATTTCATCCAATGCTCAATTTGTTATGTATTTTCAAAAGCCAGTGTCATGGGAACATATAGGGTAATTTTAAGAATATAACTTAAATGAGTTAACAAAAGAATGCCAGACCTCTCTAATTCAACTGTAACTAAACTCAAATATATAAACATTTTCGACTTTTAGCATGGACCAAAACATACTACCAACCTAACATGTCAAAGTCATTGGCATTTGGCAAAAGCAATACCGCTTCCATTAACAAGGAGCAGAAGGCATAACATGACTCTAATAGCAGAGATCGTAATTTAAGAGTAACCTATGGGGTCAAAAAATGCTATAAGCAACACATGCACTTTTGTGTGAACTTTTTGTTACATTGCACATGCTTTAAAATGTTTTTGTATAAGGAAAAAATATGCATGATCTGAAATATGGAGTCATCGTAGGTTATAGATGAAGACAATTACCAGACGACATTGATAAATGCAAAAATTAATGAAATATAAATTATGGCCAATAGTACAGTAACTATATCTACCTCACTCAAACCTATAAGAAAAGGAGAAGACAATAATACCTTTTCCTTCATTTCCAGCTGCTTGTTCTATTTTCTGATTCTGGTTTTTGTATTTTTCCATTATTGCTTCCCTTCTTCTTCTACTCTCCTCTTTTATTCTGTTCAGATCTTCCTCTTCTTGCTCAGGTAGTTGCAATGTATCCTCGTCTAAATCATCTTGTTCAATCTCACTGCAGCAATCAATGTACAGCAAAATCAAAATAAGCAGGATATTCCACAAAGAGTTAAAAGAGGACAAAAGATAAATGTCTAAAAAAAACCATAATAGAAACAAAAAAAAAATAGTAAAAATGAAATATACCCTTTTGGTTTCCTTCCATCCTCTTCCATGGTATAGTTCCTTTTTCTATTTGTGTGGTGTCCATTCTCTTCATGTCTTGAATGTTTCTTATATCTATCTCCACTGTCATTGCCATCCTCACGACGCATATGCTTATCCTTAACATTAGGAACATCTTTGTCATTGTGTCGATATCTATCATCTCGTCTCTCCCTCTCCTTAATGTTACCCCTTTCCCGGTTCCTATAATCCCATTCACTCTTCCAATCTCTATCTCTCTCACCACCTATTGTTCTGTCCTTGCTCATATCTCTTTCCATTTCCGTTCTCCAATCCCTCTCATAAACTGTGTCTCTGCTCCTATGTCTTTCCTTTTCTCTTCTCCTATCCCTACCGTCATCCCTTTCCCTGCTCCTATCTTTTTCAATGTCCCTTCTATGTCTGTCATGGCTCCTTCCACGTTCTTTCTCCCTTCTACGCACCCAATCAACCTCCTTATTCCTGCTTGTTTCCTCTCGCTTCTTTTCTCTGTGCAAGTCTCTATCCACGTCTCTGTCCCTACTCCTGTAGGTAGCCCTATCCCTATCCCGGGCATCCCGACTGTGATACCTGGCACTGTGTTCCGGTTTATCATCCTCCACCAAATCCTTACTGCTGTGCCGATGCTCCCTTCTGTATGCACTCACTTTTTCCTCATCAAGGTCATATTCAGTCTTATGTCTGCTAGTATAATAAAGGGAAACCTGTTCCCTAGAGTGCCTGCTATTTGGATGGACATACTCTTCTACAGCACTGCGAGAATGAGACCTGTCTCTTGTATGGCCAATTGATATTGATCGACTTCTGTATCCATCATGCAAAGGAGAATTACCTGGCATTCTATGTTTTTCCTCTCCACTATCAATGGCATTCTTGTGGGAATTTTCTTCCTTTCTAATAGCCTCCAGTGCTTCATCATCATAGTCACCTTTTAGGTTCTCATTTCCTTTAAAATGTCCAAACTCCCCATTCTGCCACTCATCCCCTTTAGAAGACTTAACATCCAAATACCCATTACCCACATTGCCCAAAGCATCAGTACCAGCTCGAACATCCCTCCCAGCTTGAGTTTCATCTCTCGAGTGGTTTGGAGAATCATCATCTTCATGACTGTGAGATTCAATACGCCTCTGACGCCATTTTCCATCTTCTGTATCAGAAGTAGGCCTAAATAATCTATCATTGTTGAAGTCCACGCTTTCAGCTATCAAATTTTTTGCGAGAAGTCCCTGCTCAGCATAGAGAATAATTGAGCTCAAGTGTTGAATATTACAATACACAGAGTAATGCTAAAAACAAAAGTAAACAGTGCATTTAAAATCAATACATATATGCAAAAATAAATTTATAAAACACATAACCAGCTCTTACAAATTAACTGTAAGCCACCAGTCTTCACTGAAACGCCTAGAGAGACTTCTTTCACTTATGTCATGCAGTGCAACCAGGTTCTTAGATATCTATGAAACACTGACAGGGTACTCTACCAAGCTCTCACGAATAAAAAAACTCATTATACAATCCCAAAACCAAAAATCACAGTGCTCTGTTTGGTCACCGAGATAAAAAGAGATACACTGAAACAAATAAAATTTTCACAACCAAAATAAAACAACGACAATAACAATAACAAAAACTTTTTTCAATAATTCAATTCTATTTCAATGGCCTCGGTTTTCTCAGCAACCAAACAGACGTCACGTGTTGCAATACACAGGATTGAAATTGAACAAAATTATATAATAAACAATCCGATTCGATCATATCATACCGGATTTTTCTTCTCAGATCGAAGATCTCGATCTCCTTTCACCTCAATTTCCCCAGATTCAACATCAGATTCAATCTGCTTCTTTCCAATTCCAACCTCGCCGCCCAAAGGTTCGTCATCGAGAATCTCTCCCTCCTCAACATCATCGTCAGCAAGATGATTATGCGGAACAGGATCGGAAACGGGACTCGGAGAAGGAACCGCGGCAACAATTTCGCCATCGTATTGAATCTCCTCGTCGCGTTTTTTGCTTCCATGGCGATGACGGTGGCTGTGATGGTGGCGGTGCTTGTGACGCTTTGAGGATTTGTCGTGGTCTTCCGGAGAGGATGATCGGTGATGCTTGCGTCGAGAGTCGTGGCCATCGGTGGCCATGATTGGATGGAGAATTAGGTTTAGGGTTAGGGTTTGTAGGTTTTTGTGATTGAATATGCGGAAGAACAGCGAACGTTTGTGGCACGCACGGAGGTTCTGTATTGGATTAGATTAGATTCAGAACTTGACCTACATCTAACTACAATCTCACGTGCCTTACAAACGTGTTAATGCTTTTGAGTGTTTTTTTTTTTTCATCACTAATATCTGTTTTATTTTATATTTTATTTTTCTAGATTTATAATGAAAACCATAATATTTAGTATTTATAATTCAAATATAAATGTATTGATGAAATATAATAATATTTATCATTCATAATTTAAACACAAATATATTAATAAAATATAAATATTCAAATAGATAGTATTATAAAATATTTTATAAAAATATTAATATATAATTTTAAAAAATAATTGAATACAATAAAGAAAATTATTATAAAAAACATAAAAAAAAGTTAAATCAAAATATATAAAAAAAACAAAGTAAAACACATGAAAATAAAAATTTATATATAATTATTATAATAAAAATAATAAAGTTTATGCGATAAGATAAAAGTAAAAATGATGTTGATTTGAAAAAAAAAAATTATGTTGACTTGAAAAATAAAAGTAAAAATGATGTTGATTTAAAAAAAATGGAAGTAACCATAATTAAAATATATGAGAATTTTTTTTTTGTAGTAATCAAGTTTTTTTTTAAAAATTCAAAAATAACCATGTTTTCAGAATAATTACACAAATGGCCAAATTTTAGAAAAATGTGTATTATGTCGCCACTCTAAATGGCGACTACACTCTATCTGGACACAAGTCGCCACTCCTTGTGGCGAGTTCTTTGGAGTGGCGACTTCTTTGAAAATTTTTTTTTTTTTTTTGCTTTTTTAATAATATTCTTTATATACTATATTATTACATTTTATTTAATTATTAATAGTGTTTAAATTATTTTTAAAATTACATTATTTAATTATTTGAGTGTTTAATTATTGAATTAATAAAAAATAAACACATAATAAATTATTTATTTGTTACATAAACAACAAAAAAGTACAATTTACAGTCAACAATATATTTTACATATTTGGGGGCCTTGGACGTCTTTGGTACGACCCGCAAGGCGAGGGTCTAACTACTCGTGTAGATGGCTCACGAGGTGGTGGTAATACCCTAGTCGTACCCCTAGTCCTACGTCGTCCCCTTATTTGTTCTTGTTGTGTTTGCGTCGACGTCCCTTCAATGCACTATGGGTCTACAAAATTTATCAGTCGACTTTGACCTCTAGAATTCCCGCTGTAGGATAGGCGGGTGCCCTCTACATCCTCAAAGCTTTGTCTTGGTGGGACAAAGTTGCTCATGCTTGGTGCGCCCTCGAAATATGGTCTTTGATAGTTGGAGGTTGAACCTGGTTGGTTAAAAAATAAGGTGTGTTGAAGTATGGTTGATAATCTTCAAGTATGCCGGTGTCGGGGCTAAGTGGTGATGTGGATGGGCCCGCAACACCAGGGTCTTGGTATTGGGGTTGAGTTTGTGGATTGTAGTGTTGGTATGGTTGGGGTATAGACATATGTTGGTATGGTTGGGGTGGACATGTGTTGGTATAGTTGCTAATGAACTTACTAAAGAAGTGAATCTCTCCACCTCTTCTTGAAGTGTTGTTACTGTGCTACGAAGCTCAACATTTTCTTGCTCAAAATCTTCCATTGCTTTTCTCCTATTTGCACGAGTATTGTATTTGCGAGTTGGCTGTGAACGTAGTCGAGAAACTCTAAGATGCGACAACTTGACGATCTTTCTCTCTCTTTCTGGAAAAAAATTCCAAAAGATAAGACTCTAAATGACAAACTCGAAATGCAAAGTATGATGCATGATTATGAATGCAAGGAGAAAAGAATTTCCAAAGAATTTATACTAAAAGAGAAATTTCTAGCAAATATTTGGATGGAAAACACTTATTTTATTAATTATTGAAAGAAGATTACAACAATTTTTTTGGAGCATAGCTCTTACAATGATAAAATAAATGATAAAAATAAAGCTAAACTAATTAAATGTCTTCGTCTGATGAAGAACCAAAGGCTTGATGTAGCTTTAACTTCAGGATTTCTTTCCCATAGTAAGCTTTCAGTTCAGCTTTCTCGGCTTTAAGCTTGTTGATGACTTTCTTCCACTCGTTAGGAGCAGGATTGCTGGTTGTCATTTCCTCAAGCTTTCTTTTTCTTTCTTTGATGTATCTTTTGATCGCATTATCTTTCTGACGAATCTTCTCATCTTTCTCCATGAGCCATTCATCTTGGAAGTAGAGCGTCTTTTCATGATCTTTGACCTGTTTCTTAAGCTTCTCATTTTCGAGGCCAGTTTTAAAGAACTTGTCTTCCAAAGCCTCTTTCTCAAGCCTCATCTTGGCCAAAGCTTCTTGGTATTCTCCCATAGTTTCAACGGGAAAAATGGTTGATTTGGAAGCTGTTGAGAACATGGGTTCTTCATAAGCATAAGGCATTCGGAATTCCTTTGCTCTTTTCTTTACCCAAGAAGTGTAGATTTCCATGGCTACGCAATTTCTTGCATTACCCTTTTCTTTCCTTCGGATGTGATGCCAAGCTCTTATCATTCTGGCTTTCAAACCTTGGGAATCTTCCCCTTCATGATAAAAATAGCTTTCTACTGTGAAACCAAGGGGTTTACTAGAGTTTGCATACCCAAGTTGACGTCTTGCCAAGAATGGCATGTAGTTGACTCCTCCTTTTGTACTGATGAGAGGTACGTTGGCAAATTCTCCACAGCTTTCAATGGTTTCCATCTCATTGTTTGCCAAGGTATACCAATGGATATCGTCGTTTGTAAGAGACATGAGCCTTCGAGACCAATGCCAATCGTCTTTGTTTTCACGGAAGATAGGAGATTTAGGCAAATGTGAGACAATCCATTTGAAAAACAGAGGTACACAACACACAATAGTTCCATCTCCTTGACGATTCCTATGATGAATGGAGAAATACGTGTCACCGAGCAAAGTGGGAACGGGATTTCCAATCAGAAAGATCCTTATGGCATTGATATCAATGAAACTTGGAACGTTGGGAAACAACACCAATCCATAGATGAGTAAAGCTAAAACAACTTCAAAGGCCACCATACTACCGACTTCAGAGAATTTAAGAGCCTTCTCCATTAGGAACTTTGAAGTTAGTCCTAAGAGTTTTCCTTTGGTAGTTAGGTTTTTGTCTATCTCAGATTTCTTTAAGTGAGTCATTGTTGTAATGACTGGTGACTTAGGAATAGCTTCCAAACCATTGAAAGGCACCTTATCTGATACTGAGATACCTTGGATGTGTGCGTACTCTTCCAAAACAGGCATCAACTAATAGTCAGGGAAAGTGAAACAGCGATAAACTGGATCGTAAAACTGAACGAAAGTTTTGAGAAGTCCTTCATCAACGTTAGTGTTCAAGACAGTTAAAAGAGTTCCATAGCGTTTTCTGAAATCCGAGGGATCTTCTACCAAGGATGCTAACTCTTTTAACTTTTCTACATCAGGAATTCTAAAACTGTATTTCTTGGTGAATCTTCCTCTGACGTCCATCACTCTAACCTAAAATATTTACAAAGAAAAATCTCTAAACTCTTTGGAAATGGGAAGAGAAATGAAGTTTTTGAATGAATGCATGAATGAATGCCACAAAGATTCAAACATGGTTAGTGGTTATACACACGGTCAAGCGTTCAAAGTCACGAGCATGAGGCCAACGATAAGAACCAAACATGGGTAAGTTCTAAAGGCTTATTCATCTGTGAAACGGGTTCTACTGATAATACAGGTTCAACGCTTCTCTTTGAAATATTATCGGATTTGTTGAATACTCGAAGTCCAATAATATTTTTCAAGAAAAACTCCGATCGTAGTCTCGCATGACAACTATTCTAAGCTTACGCTGAATAGTTTACTACATCCTAAATAGCCGGGATGGGTTATGTGTTCTGACCACTCAGCTTCGTTAGTTCTCTCGAAAGCAAAATGTCTTTGCAAATACTTGCTAAACACAAATACTCCCAAGACAACCTCCGAAGAGGGATCTCAAATTAACTTAGTAAGTAATGAAACTTCCCACAAGTTAATAGGACTATACCCCACCTAGATCTTAGAATGTTTCTTAAATCCGGTTAGGATTTCTTTCCATCGATGAAATCGTGAAACACACAATAAAGAAAAACAAACATATGCACATATGAAAGCTTAACCCTTTTTTCTTTTTGAAAACAAAAAGCTTGGTGCTCTTGAGCGAGTCACATTTTTTTGAAAATAAAAGTTTAGTCGCGAGGAATCGAATCGAAGATTCTCGCTCGAAATAATTTACTCTTTTGATTTGTTTATAAAGATCGAGCATCGCTTTATTTTTCCAACACAAGAAAATGATTATGAAAAGAAACTCGGATATGATGCATTCTAAACGGTATAAAGGGAATAAATGTGGCACCCTAAATATATATAGTTATCTATAGCTTTATATATGAATAGTTTGATATGTTTGTGTGTTTTAATTTGCTATTTCTATTGTTGGGAAAGTTTCTCCTTTGGATTTTAAGAAGGGAAGATTATGTGGGATCCTAGGTTTTGTTATTATTGTGCTCACAAAGATCATTGGGATCTTCTGCATACATATCCCTTAATGGGAATCAGAGTATTTATAGCTCGGATCTAAAGGGATCTATGGTTTGTTTAGTTTGAGGGAGAAAGAAATTTTGCTCGCCAAGGATGAGACCTTGTGCCTACGTATTCTCAAAAGGATGTTGAGAAAGTCAGAGCAATCGTAGTTCCCACTTATGCTAGTGGAAGCAACAGGATGTTATTAAGAGACAAAGACAAATGTCATCTTAATGAAAAATGTATCTAATCTATTTCATCGCATACATTTTGAAAAGGATTGATTTAATCTTTCATCGTAAGTTATAAGTGTTTTGCTTGAGTGTACAAGCGTCACCACTTACGAGTTAAGAAAGATGTTTAAAAGATGATTGAATCCTTTAATTGTAAGCATTGAGTGTTTTGCTTGAGTGTACAAGCGTTACCACTTACGATTAAGAGATGTTTTTGTTTGAAAAGTGTTTGAAAAGTGTTTGAAAAGTATTTGATTGTATGTGATGTGATAGATGATATACTTCTTCCATAGAGATGATAAATGTCTAAATCTCGAGGAGAAATTGATTGGATTAGGGGATGCTTTTAAGAAGCCCGTGGGTCCTTGTATTGTTAGCCCAAGAGGAGGCATTCTGAGGGTCATCGAGGGTCCTTGTATTGTTAGCCCAAGAGAAGGCATTCTGAGGGTCATCGAGGGTCCTTGTATGAAGCTCAAGAGGAAGCTATAGGGTATGGCTGGCTTTGGCTTTAAGAGTGGTTTCATCGAGAAGCCATCTTCTTAGGATTCAAGAGTGATTTCACCGGGAAATCATACTTTCAGGGTTCTATCCTAGCGCGGGTGATTCTTTGTATTGGAAGCCCAATAGGAGGCTGTTAAGAGATTTCCTGGTCTCTTTCTTGTTTGATGCCCAAGAGAAGGCTAAACTCAATGAGGAGTTCTTTTGAACGAAGCCCAAGAGAAGGTTGACTCAGCAGAGGAGTATTGTCTTATATGAAGCCTAAGTGGAGGCTAAACTTAGTAAATGAGTTATCTTGCACAAAGCTCAAGAGGAGGCTAAAAGGGAACCTAGTTGTTAGGCTAATTGTTATGTTATAACTGAGTAGCTATATGAACAAGTGTGATATGTATTCACAGGAGTTTATGAAGGAAATATAAACAAGTGTATAAAATGAGCGTTCAAAGCAAGTGTAACTTGATTATTTACGAGTTTGAATGTGTACAAGGGAATGAATATGTACACGAAGGGGTATTTATGTACAAGGAAATGAATATGTACATAGGAAGGTTGAGACTTACACCGTAAGGGAGGCCCATTGATCTAAGAGAAGTTTCATCGAGAATAATTCTTCTCTTAATACCAATGGAATTGGTGTATAAACAAGCGAATGAAAACAAACGAAAGAAGTTTATTTATGCTTGAATATTTACAAAGATGATTGTATATGTACAAGGAAAATTGAATATATACATAAAAGGATTGGGACTTACACCGTGAGGGTGACCCGTGATCTAAGAGAAATTCGAGGAAAAAACTAATTCGGTTTTATCTTCAAATTGGATCGATCATGGAAAAGGTGTGTAAGTTTGATGAAAAGTTTTGAAAAGGTTTTGAAAATGATTTTGAAAAGTGAAGTATATTCACAAGAAGTTTTGAAAAGATTTGAGTTTTGAAAGTTTTGAAAGAAAACATTCTTTGAAAAGTATTAAGAAATACTAAAAATGTTTCATTTTTGACTTAATAAAAATATAATCAAAAGAAAATATTTTTGGATTTTTTTGACATAATCATAAAATATATTACATGACAAGTGTGCAAAAAATCATCTCAAAATGAGAAGTTTTGATTGGTTTTTGAAAATGTTGAAGTTTGATAGAAAAGGTGAAGAAAACAAGTGATAAAAATTTGGTTTTCGTCCTAAGGAGGTTTGAACTCATGACCTTTGGCTTGGAATTGAAAAGTTTTACCACTGAGCCAAGTGCTTATCTTGTTACTTACACGCTTCCAATTAATTATATTTAAAAACAAGTCTTTGAAATGTTTAAAAATGAAAGAATGTGAAAAAATAACAAAATGGTCTCAGGGGGATTCGAACCTTGGACCATAGGCAAGGCAAGGAAACATGAAAAGCGTGCTGGCAACCACTGGAGCGGTAATACATCCGTTCATTTATCTGATTCCATGTTATTATATTATAAACGAATTATTTGAATTTTTGGAAAATCAAAATCACGCGCGCAGTGTTCATCATCCTCTCCAATCTTCATCAATTCATAGATTCTTCGTTTCTTGATGAAATTAAAAGATGTAAACATCAAACTTGCTCGTTTTGAACCCAGAAACATGATAGTGATGGTTAATTTCATTTATTTTCAGTTTAGAATGATTAATTTTTGCAAGAACACGAAGAACCCTAGTTTTGATAATTGATCATGAAATCGTGTATGGCTATGGAATTAAGCAATTGATTGAGGGTTAATGATCAATGAAGGTGCAGAAACAAGATGGCCAAGAAATTTTTGAACTGGAATGCATGAATCATAGAGTTCGAAGTATGAGTGGCTTACCTCTTCAAACTGAAATCGAAATCCCTTCTAAAGTGTTTCTAGTTGTTGTTTGATGATGGTTATAACACCACTGGACCTTATGGAAGGTGTTTGAACACTATGCTTGCTTTGAAATGATTTGGATTATTCCACCCAAGTCCAACTGCATCTCCTTGGTATGAGTTTCGAATTCGAGGTTGGAGGTGATACAGGTCAGGGATAATGATCTGGATCACTTATATGAAGTATATAGATGATGTTTGAAGTGTTAAACCTTAGCTAGCTTGAGCAAATTAGCAGTTTGGATGTTAAGGCACAAATTGCAAGCTTTTGGTTTTTTGAATATGTTTCTGAGTTTGATAACTTCTTGTGTTGTTTTTAAGTTTTAAACTACTTCTAAATGATATTTAGAACATGTTAGAAACTTAAGTTCACTCAAATTTTGCAAGACTTGGAGATTTGCAAAATTCCCTCTTATGACTTAGAAACTTGGATTTCAAGAAAGGAAGAGGGAAAGCTTGATTATAATAGCTTTGGTGTAGTTTGGAAATGAGGAAATGACCTCTATTTATAGGCTAAGAATTCTGAATGATTTGGCAAAGATATCATTGAAGGAAACTTGCAACTTGGTTAAGAGGTAATAATGGAATCTTTTGCATTTAATGCAAAAGTAACTTTCTTAACCATGGTTAAGTTTTTCTCCTTGATCCAATCTACTTCTCAATCATTCAAACTGATATTTATCAGTTATAATACACCTCTAAGTGATGACAAGGCTTCTAGAAGGAGAAATTGCAAAAATGACCTATAATTTTGAAGCATGTACTTGAAATTCCATGGTTTTGGAGCTCTATGTTTCAAAATCAAAAGTATAGCTAGACAAAATGTTTTTGCAAGTTCTTGGACATTTTGGAAAGATTGTAACAAGGGCTACAACTTTCATGTTTTGAGTTTTTTCTGAATCCAAATGGATCTAGGTGAAAAATGTCCATGAAAGTAGGAAAAAATCATGTTTCTTAACACTTAAAATTTTTTCTAAGTGTTAGAAATTTTTCAAATCTTGACTTTTTGTTGACTTTTTCACATTTCTTGATTTTTTATGATCATGATGGATCATTTGAAATGTTTTTATGATGGAAAAAGTTTGGTCTTGAAAAAGTTGACCAAAAGTCAAAGTTTGACTTTTTAGAGCAGACGAATTTTTATCAAACGATTCAGAATTTGTCTGATGAAGAAACATGGATTTTTGTGATGTTTTGAATCAAGAAATTAGGTCAAGTTGTTGCATTGAAGATGTTAAGATCAATATCCAAGCAAATAGGTCACTCATTGAGCAAAAAGTCAATGATTCACTATCCTCGATAAAAACCCTAATTGGTCGATTCATGATAGATCATGAGAAAAAGTTGGGAATCTGAAGATCAAATGTTGATGGTTGATTAAGATAAATCACTTGAGGTGAGTGGAAACTAAAAACCTAATTGATCACATCCTGAACAGATGAAATTTTGAAGAAACTCTGATTTTGACTTTTAGAAACCACACACGATCTATTCTATTCTGAAACTGTTAGTGATACAGTGAGACATATGTGAGGTGGTATATTAGGTCAAAAATTGGGGTATGACAGGGTGCAACCGGGAAGTCAAGGATATAGTGGGCACGCTTTTTCCACATTCTACAGAATGTCGGGGCGTAAGCCTTCCAATTCTCTTGATACCATTTATGGTTGACTTTTTTATGATGCTAGGGATCCAAACACATTGGGGGCATGAGATTTCGTGATGCATTTCGAAGTTCAATTTCACACGGTCACTGTGGTGCATCTCCACAGTGGTGAACCATATGATAGGCGTTTTTGCTGTCCAAACAGCTGCATCAACAGGGTTGGATACATGTTCCAATCCCAAATATGGTCTCCAAACAAACTGCAAAGGAAAAGATAAATAATATTATTTAGAGATGATGCTTTATAATAAAATTAAAATTTAAGTTCGAAGAAGAATAGTTTAGTGGTAATACATCTTTTGCTCATAGACGATCCAAGAGTTGGCGTTATAGGATTACATTGCTTTATAATAAAATTTATGAGGTTTGGTGATATAGTTTGTGTTCCAGATATTGCCGAACTTAAGAAGAGTATTCTACAGGAAGGACATCATAGTGGATTGAGTATTCATCCTGGTACTACAAATATGTATCATGATTTGAAAAGGTTGTTTTGGTGGTCTGGAATGAAGAAAGAGATTGATGAGTTTGTTTATGCTTGTTTGATTTGTCAGAAGTCAAAAATCGAACATTAGAAACCGTCGGGATTGATGGAACCATTGTTTGTTCCGAATTGGAAATGGGATGGCATTTCTATGGACTATGTGTCTGATCTACCGAGGACAACTAAGAATTGTGATTCTATTTGGGTTATTATGGACCAGTTGACGAAGTCTGCTCATTTTATACTGATGAGAATGAATTATCCGATGAAGAAGTTAGCTTAGTTGTATGTTGAGAGGATTGTGAGTTTGCACGGTATTCCTGCTAGTATCGTGTCGGATAGAGATCTGAGGTTTGCGTCTAAGTTCTAAGCAATTACCTTGAGGATACTATGGTCAAATGGAGAGGACGATTATCGCTCGAGGACTTGTTATGGTATTAGAGAAATGGGAGCTTGGGATAGTTACTCACCTTTGATTGAGTTTGATAGTTTTCATTCGAGTATTGATATGGCTCCGTTTGAGGCATTGTATGGTAGAACACCGGAGAAAGTGTTGTGGTTGTTGCCGACTTCATAGAAGATTAAGATGATTCAGGAGAAAATGGGAGCTTCTCAGAGTCGTCAGAAGAGTTACCATGATAAGAGAAGGAAGAATCTCGAGTTTAGTGAAGGAGATCATGTGTTTATGCGAGTTACTCCTGTGACTGGTATTGGTCGAGCTTTGAAGTCGAAGAAGTTAACTCCGTGTTTTATTGGTCCATTCCAAATTATGAAGAAGGTTGGGAATGTTGCTTATCAGATTGCTTTACCGCATTCACTTGCGAATTTGCATGATGTATTCCATGTATCTCGAGTACATTCTTCCATCTCATGAGATTCTGTAGATGATATAGAGAGATAATCGAACCGTGAGGATTGAGGATCAGACGTTGAAGCAATTGTGGGGTAAAGATATAGCTTTGGTGAAAGTAGCTTGGGGAAGACCAACAGGTGATAATGTTACTTGGGAGTTGGAGAGCCAGATGAAGGAATCTTAACCGAAACTTTTCGAAGGTATATTTTCGAAGACGAAAACTCTTTTAGTGGAGAGTTGTAACACCCCATATTTTTAAATTATTAAATAATTTGAATTTTAGTTATTTACTTAATTAAAATTGAATTATTAGAATTATTGAGATTTTTGGAAAAATAAATAAAGAAGAGAGAAATTGGGCTTGTGTTGTGATTAGTAGAAGGGAGGGGTGTGTGAAGTAAAAACCTCTAGTTATAATTTTATTAATATTACTACTATTATAATAGAGGAACGAAAAAGAAAAAGAGAAGGAATTGGAGAATTTGATCGTACGTGAGAAGAGAAGAGGCAAGGAGGAAGAAAACCTAAAGTTTGAGGAATTCAAGAAATTGCTAAGGTAAAGGGTGATTTTCTCTGATTATTATGCCTTATGGATTTTGGGAATGATAGGATTGATTGAGTAGTTAGGGATCCCGATTTAATATTTTCTAGGTTTATGAGTTTTGACCCTAAAATGCCAAATTATGTGGAATTGAGTCAATTACATGTTATAGGGTTGTTAGGTGTTGTTGAATTATGTTGCTATGCACTATGATGTTGTTTGATGGACGATTTTGGTGGTGATTTATGATTTGGGTCGTATTGGATTGATTGAATTGAATGAGAAAATAAAGAATGTTGTCAAAATTAAGTTTTCTGCTACAGACGTCGCAGGAACCGGTTACCCTCTGGGAGGAACCGGATTCCTCATGTATTTTCCAACAAGGTGGTTTCCATGAGTCTTGGGAATTGGTTACCCTGTGGGGGGAACCGGGTTCATAGTATATTTTCCAGAAGATATTGATCCTGAGTCGTGGGAACCAGTTACTCCCTGGGAGGAACCGGGTTCCTGGTACATTTTCCAGAAAATATTTTTATAAAACGTGAGAACAAATTACCCTATAGGAGAACCCGGGTTCCCCATACATTTTCCATAACGTGTTTTTACTATGATTGTGGGAACCGGTTACTCCTCTGGAGGAACCGGTTACCACTGATATTTTTTTGAAAAATATTAAACTTTGAAAATTCATAACTTTCAAACTGTGAATCCGTTTTAATTGCCGTTTTGGACATTATTCCTTAAATTAAATATTCTATTTTATGAAATAAAGAAACTAATATTAACTTGGTTTTATTTTGGAAATTAGTGATTTTCCGACTTTGTGGTTTAGTCGTACCTCGTGTACTTGGTGGATAGGAAACGATACGTTGTTGTGCTGATATATTGTGTGCATATTGATGGTTGTACACTTGTTTTGGTGATGATGTTGCAGTAATTGCTTGTGCATGTTTATGCTATTGGTGATGTTCATGATAGTTTATTGATATCATGTTTGTATTGATGATGGTTTATGATGTATGATGTTGTCATAACCTGTGTTGAATATCGCATGCTTGTTGTTGTGCATGCATATACATTTGGTGGTAGCTAATTCCCATTGTGTGGAATTAGTGAGTTGGCCATTAACCGTTGCTGAGTTGGAATGGATGGTGAGGCATATCTGTGTCCGAGTTTGAATGAAGCAGATGTTGATACTGGGTCCGAGTTGGAATGGAACAGTATGGTGAATTTAGTTCACTTTTGGTACCACATGCATAGAGTCTTGCATTGCATTTGTATGAATTATAACATGCTAGGATGAATTCCAATGTTAAAATTTGGTAGTTGTGTGTCCTGTATATTTATGACTTGTGTTGTTGAATGGAATAAATCTGATTATGTTGAATAGGGTGGAATAATAGCTTACGAAATTCTGTTGTTTTATGAATTTATAATGCATTTTAATTATGATGAAGTCTCACCCTTACTTTAATGATTTCAGATTGAAGCTTTAGCGGCTTAGGAGTTGGTAAGGATGACTCGTAGAGCTATGCTATTTATTTTATCTCATGTCGGTGTCATGCTCTGGTCTTGTAACACGGGGGAATGTTTGGTTTAGAGTTATCATTAAACTCTATTGTTTTAGTTGATGTTGTTTTGGATAAGTGTTTATGAACTAAGGCATTGACCTTATGATATTTATTTGGTATTTCGAGTCATCCGAGTTTGAAATAAATTCCGCTGTGTTAAACATGTGTACTTGATAGTTGATTAAGTTATGTTTCCTCAGTAAAGCATGGCATATGTATTGGAATTTTATATCTTAATTAATTGTGACACCCTTTATTGCATGTTAACTCTAAAATATTATATTAATCGCGGGGGTATTTAGAAGGGTCACCGATCCCTTAGCCAGAACTTCGACGACCATTTCTCCATTCATAGAAGATAATACAAGACCCAGTCTTTCGACACAATCAACAACAATAAAACAATGAGTAGCACCAGTATTTATAATAGTTATTAAAGGCGTACTATTAATGAAACATGTACCTCTAATGAGTCTGTCCTTATTAGCTGTCGGATTCCCAACCAAAGCAATTGCTTTTCCACTAGCCTTCCCCTTCTTTGGTTTCGGACACTGACTACCAATGTGCCCCTCTTCCCATAACTGAAACATATCATCTTTTTGTGCTTGCAGTCAGATATCGCATGCCCATTTTTACCACAACGGAAACATCTCTTTACTTCAGCATTACAAACATTGCTCTTGTGACCAGGTTGCCCACATTTGTAGCACACAACCCTAGAAGGAGCGTCTCTCCCACTAGTCCTCTGACCTGGAGCAACTCTTTGTTTACCTTTTCCCGCATCATAAGTCTTGCCTCGATTCTGTTGATTCTTGCCCCTCTTATCACTAACAATCTTGTGATGAGCATCATTATCCTCTTCAAAGATTCTGCAACTATCAATCAAATCAGAAAAGACACAAATCTTCTGATAGCCAACAACCTTCTTGATTTTCGAGCGCAACCCGTTCTCAAACTTGATGCACTTAGAAAATTCATCACCTTTTCCATCAAAATGTGGATTAAACTTAGCTTATTCAGTGAACTTCACAGCATAGTCAGTAACAAACTTGTTCCCCTGATTCAACTCAAGGAACTCAATCTCTTTCTTGCCCCAAACATCTTCAGGATAGTACTTCCTCAAGAATTTCCTATGGAACACAATCCAAATGATTTCTTCACCTGCAGCTTCCAATCTAGGATGTGTCTCTAGCCACAAGTCATCAGCCTCGACCGCTAGCATATGAGTCCCATAATGAACCTTATGTGCTAGAGTGCAGTCCATCACACGAAAGATCCTCTCAATCTCCTTCAACCAATCTAGTGCTCCATCAAGATCATGCTTACACTTGAACACCGGCGGATTCTCCCTTTGGAAAGTCGCCAAACTACGAGACCCAACATTCACGTCAACATTCGGTTGATTCTGCATAGCATGAGCCATCGCTTGCAGAGCAGCAGCAATCGCAGCATCGTTCCTTCCAGTCATCTCGACTTATCACTACAACGCAAACAAAATTAGAATTAAATAATAATACTCGATCGTTAAAAGACTCAACAACTTGACCGGACAGGCCAACCTGCTGTGATATCACTAATGTAACACCCCGATTCTACCCCAAGTAATTAATCAATACAATCAGAGTATAAAATTTTCA
The DNA here is from genome assembly GCA_021764765.1 of Vicia sativa. Classification (NCBI taxonomy): domain Eukaryota; kingdom Viridiplantae; phylum Streptophyta; class Magnoliopsida; order Fabales; family Fabaceae; genus Vicia; species Vicia sativa. Next base: position 69,648,459 of record CM038792.1, read on the forward strand.
ACATAATCAGGATGTCACACTTTTCAACTTAAACACATAAACCTGTCATTTTTATTCAAAACAGATACATAACACTTTAAAGAGGCGAAACTAATACAACGCATAATTTTTAGTCTTCAAAACATAAACAACTTCATTAATCATGCAGCGGAATCATAATAGTTTTTCACATAAGACATAACATCTTTTGAGTGATAAACATAATAAACTCCTCAATCAACGACATAAAATTCAACATTAAAACAACAAAATAAGACAAGTGTTCATTTCCCCCCGAGTGCTACGTATCAGAGCAATGACACCGAACTTGAACTAAAAACGATAACAACTCCTCCTCCTTGTTACCTGCAAGTTACCAATTTAAAGACAATGGCAGAGCAGAACAAATGAAAGGGTGAGATATCAAACTATATAATTGAGATCGTGATAAATAATATATAGTTAGAATTATATAAAAATCACTATTCTTGCCATCTCACAACTAATCAACAACAAACACAATTTAACCACACAACAACATAATTATGCACTATAGTATGCAACTTGGACAAATGCAGATGCGTGTGGTACCATCGGAGTAAAACTCCCAATTTAGAAATATGTCAGTTTACCGAGGCATCAGCAAGGCATAAGCCTTCAACTTTCAACATTTTGCCAATCCAGGCCAACATGGGTGATCATATCTCTAACTTAATAAAATGTAATGTATGCGACTATCATGTATGGCATACAACAACAACATATACACCGAGACAACTTGGAATGACAAACAACTTAGAACAACAAACAACTTTCAACAACAACCAACTTTCAACATTGGCTTTTAACCCTCCTACAAAATTTATCCGTATTTAGGACAACAACCAACTTTATACTTGCAATTCATTACATTCGACACAAATTCAACAAAACAAAGATGCTACGATAGCTTACTAGTGTATACGAGCCATTCCGTCAATTCCTCCAAAATTCGGTTAATCGGCTATACCGCTTACAACTACCAACATACTAATTCAGAACTATTTTCAATTAATTCCGGTATCATTCCTTATTAATTACTAGCATTATTTTACTAATGGAAGCCTACTCAAAGTTCCCTAGTTCAAGTGCTTAAATTGGGTAGAATTCAAAAATTAGAAAATATGTTCAAAACTACACAGTACGCGCCACGAACCCACCTTCGCGCCACGACTTTAGAGGACTCGATTACGTCAACCCGTTCAGCATGAACCAACGTAACAGTTGGGTTTCTTTGCCAAGATATTTCTCATGCCATTTTCCAAACTTTTGGCATCCAACACACCCATAAGCCAAAATGAATCAGCCTAAGGTACTAGCAACACGAGGAATCAAACAAAGACAACATTTATATAACAACAAGACACAAAACTAGAAAGATTATAAACCCCAACTACCTATCATCCATCATGTTCCCAATTAAAAAGCAAGAACCTCACTCTTACCTTGTGAATCAGAGGTTGATTTTCTCAAAGATGGAGATTTGCCCTAGCCTCAAACTTGCAACTTCTACTCTTCTCTTCTTTTTCCCCAAACCCTTTCTCATCTGCTCATAAACCAACACTTTCTTTTCTATTCTACTTCTCTTAAAATAATAACACTATTATTATTACTCTTATTGGGCTTACTAGGCAATACCCCCACTTTGCTACAACCAACCTAATATACTTAGCTCACTTAATAGAAATTTCTACAATTCTAACATTATTAGTATTATTAATATTATTCCTAATTCTTATTTTAATTAATCACCTTATAATCATATAATGACTTAAATTGACATTCTACAATATTACCAATTATTCGGAAAAATATGCTAAAATATTAAATTAAATAAATAATTAAATAATTCGGGTGTTATAGTGTGGGTATGGTGAGTAGATTCATGCAAAAGTCAAAGGTATCACACCTAGCAACGACAAAGAGGATATTGAGGTATTTGAAAGGAATTATCAACTATGGCATTTTGTTTCCTATAGCTGACAAAGGAAAAGAATGCAAGTTAGTAGGGTACACAAATTCAAACTGGTGTAGTGATGCTGAAGATCAAAAAGTGTCGTTACCACCATTCTTGGTCTTGATGATGAATTTTTTTTCGAGTTTCTCACCGTGAGAGTTTAAAAGAAATATGAGACATCCTCCAAATTACCCATGAAGGTACTATTAAGATAAAAAATAACAAGGTTGGACACATTAACCCATGAGTACAAACTCTTTAGAATGAAGCCTCAAGAGAGCATAAATCAAATGCAAACACAATTCACTCATATCGCGAGTCATATGAGAACTCTAGAAAAAATATTCTCGAATGAGGAATTAGTCATAAAAAATATTAGATGCTTAAACTGTAGTTGGCAACCTAAAGTCACTGTGAGTTGTGAATATAAGGATTTAGCAACTATAGACATATAAACTATCTTTGGTAAATTACAGGAACACAAAATGGAAATCAAAAGACTTGCCATAAATGAAGAAGGAGAAAAGAAAAACAAAAGTTTGACAATTAAAGCCGAGGAATATGGTTCTGATGATGCCATCTCTCTCATAGTAAATAACTTCAAAATATTCATAAAGAATGAGAAGAAAAAAAAGAATAGCAAGAAAAAGATGAGGAAAAAACACCATTCATTCCAACATGCTACAACTATAGGAAGAAAGGGCATATCAAACCATATTGTCCCCTAATCAAGAAAGCAAATTAAAAATTCAGAAAACCTTAGAAAAAGAAGAAAGCTTATGATGCATGAGAAGATAATAATATGGAATCCCCAGACAATGAGGAAGAAGAAAAAGCCAACATCTTTGACATGGAAAATCATGAAGATAATGAGGTAACCTCTTATTTCTCTTATCATGATTATTTTAGAATTTGTAAGCAACTGACAAATAAAATAAGTGAATTGAAACAAATTGTTTCTACATCTAAGCACATTATTTCCTCTCTTGATCTTGAAAATAAAAACCTTGAAAGAGAGATAGAACTCCTTAGAGAAAAACAAAGGACTTGACAAAACTCTATTTTTCAAGAAAGAAGAAGAAAAACTCATGATAGCACAAATCTATGTGGACGATATTGTGTTTGGTGAATTTTAAGCAAGATGGTAGAACATTTAGTTCAAAAAATTAAATTTGAATTTGAAATGAGCTTGCATAGTTTCTTAGTTTCCAAGTTAAACAAATGAAATATGACATCTTTGTGTCTCAAAAAAAGTATGTTAAGGACATTGTCTAGAAGTCTGGTCTTAAAAATTCTAGGCATAAACGTAATTCTTCCGCTCAAAAGTAGACAATTTCACCCTCAAACATATCCATCACCATCCAATTCAATTAGATAGTTGTCCGCACAATACACCACATCAAGCGCAAACAATTTCAACTGCTTTTGATATATAAGAGAAAACACGTCATTTTAAATATTCAAATCCTTTCTCATTCTCTTTTGAATATTAGAGTGTTAATATTGCATACGCATTCCACTTCGTGGCTTCATAAGTGTACCACCTCCACCACATCTAGACTCGATTCCACCACCTCATCATCTATTTTTAATTCACAAGTCAACAAAAATGTTTAAAATATTGTGCTACTCTCTTCTATCGTTTCAAATATTGGTCGTGCTTGACTAAGCCAATAAGACCAAATTATCCAATTATGTTTCAACTTCATTAACACTTTAACACTCACATGAGGGCAGAGCATCATTGCTAGGGTAAGCATCTCTCGAAACCTACGATTTGCATTGCTTTTGCCTAAAGCAGCACTAAACAATTGAAGCATCACATTCTTATTCTCAAAGTGTAATAAAAGCTACAAAATATTTCCCATCCCTATAAACTAAAGATACATATTTAATATTGAAGAATTTATTCAAACACAAAAATTCAATAAAATCCCTTCATCTCTATTTGTGAATATCCATGTTGAGAAAGCAATCACAAAACAAATTCAACCATGAATACTCCAAAAACTGTGTGCTGTACATTATTAACTCAATCTATAGAATCTTATGCACATGTGCTTCCTTTCTAACCATTGGATGACCTGAATATCCGTTTGATAATGGCAACTTTAGGAGTATCTTTGTGTGAGATTACTTTACCAACATGCCTTGTTGATGATATTTTAAAAGTAAGTATAACTTTCTTTTCCAATACATTCACCACTATGGACTCAGTTTCTGCTGAAAAATCAAAGATAGAAGAGCAATGTGTTAGAGCTAACAAAAGAAATAGTAACATAAACACCATCACATTCACAAGTGTCTAACTAGATTCACCACGGCCCTATAATATTCCTCTGACTTGCAGCCAAAATTAAACACATGCAAAGGTCATTAATTATGATATAAAGTGGCAACAAAAACAAAAACAGTAAGGACCACTGCTCTTTTCCTCTTTTTCCCTCTCTCTCTGTCTTCTCTAACCTCTTCTTGCAAACAAAGCAAATAGAGGAAATGAAATTGGATTTCACTAAAGGAATTTTCCTAGAGTATTAACTAAAACAAGCCAACAATTTCACAATCATGTTCGACAGCTTGTTTACAATAGAAAGAAAATACAAATAAATGCCGCTAGGAGTTGAACTCTGGACCAAGAGTCCACACTCCTTTAACTTAGTTAGCAATTGCCAAATGAGCATGTTCAAAACATTCAGCTATACAATACATTCTATTATTTCAACAAAATCAAAGAATAATTTTACATGAAGGAACTTTAACTTTAACAAACAACTTACCATTCATTTTTGTAATAATCTCAGAAACTCTCTTCTGGCAGTTCTCACATTTCATATCAGCAGAAAGAACAACCTCTTGCACCTATTCTCACAATATTATCAAAACTCATAATTACTTCAAAACTCAATAAAGTACCACAGGATTCAATTCAAAGCTATACATACCAGTGGCAAAGACAAAGATTCCAAAGATGCAAGACTAGAAAGAGGAAAACTCTTTGAGACTTTTATACCACCAGCTGCTTTCTGAACCTCCCTTGTTTTAGAACAATCTTTAAAAGCCATACTTCTTGAAAAAATTTCTATGTTTTTTTTACTGAGTTTGCAAGTTGAGTCTCATCTGGAGTTGATAGAACAATTTCATCACTTGTTGGTGTGGTGGGGTTAGCAGAAAAATGAGAATTGCAAAAAAAGTGAAAATGGCTTTTTTTACTTTATGATGAGTAAGTTAAGATGGCCCCACATAGTGACACAGTGTTTGATTGTATTTTCCTTCACAAGAATGATTAAAAAAAGTAAGTAATTCAACATATTACTAGCAATTACTATCATTGTTATCATTATTCTCTAGAAGATTAATAGCATTGGATCCATTGATTCATCCACTAGTGTAAGTCATTGGATGCGTATGTGACTAAAGTCAAAGAATTGGCTCTATCTAGTAGTGGTCCATTTCATTGACAGTATGCATTTATTGAAATTCTAAGTATTCTACCTTCAAAAGTCAGTCTTCAACTTCACCGCGGCAAAATACAATGTTTTTTCTATGTATGAATACCAAGCACACTCTTCTGTTCATACTGATTTTTATTTTTAACATGTTTATATGTAAGCAACTTATATGTTATGGTGCATGCATATTGATGAAAAGTTGTTTTGATAATTAGTATTTTTTCAAAGTAAATATGTATTTGCTATTACTCTTTTGATCCTCTATCAAATTGTTTAATAAGATAGTTACACGTTCAAATTACAAATTAAATTGGTCACCTCATCTCAGAAGAACTCGACCTCAAATTCTTTTTTGATAAAGAGCCTCATCTGCTTGATACTCATGAATGTGAGCAAAATTGAAAGTATTGAATATATTCCTAGAATTCGAAAGAGTTATTATATAAGCATTATCATTGAACTTTCTGGTCATTTTAAACGGACCATACTTACGTGGCTGCATCTTACTGCAAGTACCAACAAGAAATTTCTCCTTGTGCAGAAACACCATTACCGTCTCCCACGTTGAAAAATTTAACTTTCTTATTTAATTGCTACTTCCTTATTCTTATGTCTAATAGCCTATAACTTAGCCTTGACATCGTATTTAACAGGTAGAATGTCCTTAGTCATATTCTCAGTAGTCACACTAACTCCAAGAGCCTTAAATAAATTCATCAAATAAATCACATGCTTAAGAACAAAAGTATAGATAAAAAAAGAGTGATTTTCTCGTAGTTGAGTGCACAACGCTGTTGTAAGCAAATTCGATCTGAGCCATATATGCATGGGAAAAAAACCCAGACCCAACGCCCCTACCCTGAATTTAATAGAGAAAAGCCTATTTAATTAGGGGGCAGATGGATGTGGGAAAAACCCGATTTTTAATTATAGGGGCGGAGGCAGGGAAGTTAGTATTCGCTTTTTCCCCACATTTGTCTATTAAAATTAATCAATTATCCTAGTTTGTTATAACTTTATTTCCTATTAACCTTACTTAACTTTAACATATCTGTTAAATCCATGATTTTAGGTTTCACATGAATTTTGCTAAACACGGTTCTGGGCTGATGTTAAGCAGGATGTCACAACATCTAGACCAACTATCATGACAGGTTTTGCTGTCATGTGTATCAGACAGATGTTGAGTCATATGTCTTAGCATATTGGCATGCTATGTAGCTTGCGTTGTTGTTTTAATCTCTTGACATATTTGATTTGTTTTTGAGAGATCCTTTTGGATATATCTCATTATTCTTTGAAGGTCAAGGAGATTTATTAGGAACAAAGTGCAGATTTTGATTTGTTTTATTAAAAAGTATCTTGGAGACTTTTTAGGAAGGATTTGTTCCTATTTTTATATGAAGATCTTGCAACTGATTTAAAAAGTAAAGATTGAATTTCATTTGAAGAGTCCAAACTCATTCTGCAAGAGTCCATAAATAAGGACTTGCTAGACCTAAAATATAAAGTATTCATATTGAAGAAGTCGTGGGTGCAACATAAGGGTTTTGAGAATTTTTTAAGTTCTTTGTGTTTGTATTCTTTTATGTTACTCACGAATCTTTTAAAGCATTGAGTTTAACTAATTTATTTATTTTTTTGGAATAAAGACTTATATTAAACCAAAAAACAAAGGAATACAAGGCGATCACAAAGATTCAGGCCACTAAACAACAAAACAACCAAGGCCAGGAAAAATTATCCTACCATCAATCTAGCTATATGAGGCCTTAAATCCTTACAAAGCCAACCCCTGTAAACAATTGTATCAAGAATCCCCTTTAAAACATGAATGCTATCAATAATTCTACCAAAGCAAGCTCTATTTCTAAACTCCCAAATGCCATAAATGGTTTCAACAGAGATGAGCTTAAGCAACTTGGCCCTCCAACCTTTCTTGGTAGTTGTCTTGATTATCCAATCGAGCTCCTCTTCCCATTTCTGGGGGTCATGGGTAAAGTTAGCCCACTTCAACACATCAGACCAAATATCTTTTAAAGTAGGACACTCAAAGAAAAGGTGATTAATGCTTTTCTGAGAATGACAAAAACAACAATTGCTATTGTCCACCATGCCAAAATTAAGAAGCCTATCCTTCGTAGCAAGCTTACGATGACAAGCCATCCAGAAAATCACATGGGCCCTTGGCCTAACAAGATTATAAGCAAAGATATTACTCCAACAAACATCAGTGTTATTAACTAAAGACAAGTAGACAATATGAAATTAAATCTCTTCTTCACATTCATATCAGACCATAAGCTAGGATTAGCTGAAATATAATCACGCTGCAGCAGAATTCTTCGCATTATCCACGTACTGTTGGTCTTCACTCTAACTCCTATGATATCATCTTTTTTCATATAATAGCCATGGACCCATTTCACCTATAAACTCTCAGGTTTATTACAGATATTCCAAAGGAGCCTAAGCATTGTGTATTTATTTCAAAAAGTGAGATTAATAATATCCACGCCACATTTCTTGATTGGTTTACTAACATCCTTCCAAGCAATTGGACTCTTTCTACTGTTAGAGTCCTTACCGGTCCAAAAGTATGAACGACAGATGGATTCAATACGCAAAATGACCGTCTTGGGCAAAGGAAAACACATAAGTCAATAGTTAGCTACAACAAAAGAGATACTCTTAATAAGCTGGAGGCGCCCTACATAACTCAAGAGCTTCGATGACCAATGGCTAATTTTACTAACAATTTTCTCAATCAAACCCAAGTAATGGAAAATGGAAAGCTTCTTACTCGTAAGAGGCACTCCAAGATACCGAAAAGGGAAGGTACCTTCACGAAAATTAGACATGCTGAGAATGGAGTCTTTTGAGGCAGGGTCCATTGATCCAAAGTAAATATTGCTTTTACTAGGATTGAGCTTCATTCCAGTAGAAAGGGTAAAGTTATTGAAAGCAGTAAGAAGAAGCTCGACGGAATGCACGTCACCTCTAGAAAATAGAAGGATATCATCAACAAATATAAGGTTAACAAAGTGAAGCTTTTCACATTTGGAATGGTGATTGAAATTTGGATTGAGATGTATTTTATATAAACACTGATGCATATACTCCATGACAAAGGAAAAGAAATAGGGGGAGATCGGGTCCTCTTTCCTAATTCCTTGATTATCATGAAGGAGGTGAGAGAGCGCTCCATTAATATTGAACCTTTAAGAAACAAAGGATAAAGCAATCATAATCCACTTGATGAATTTAGCCGGAATACCAAGCTCGTACATAATAGCTTCCAAAGCATGCCAACTAATGATATCATATGACTTTTGCATATCAATTTGCAACATACATCTCGGAGGACCACTTTCTCTATGATAGCCTTTGAGAAGCTCATACACCAAAAGAATGTGATGGTGAATTTGTTGACCCGGGATAAAGGCTGCCTGAGAAAGGCTTGTAATGCTACCAATAACTTTACCTAGTCCCACAGTAAGAACTTTAGAGATAATCTTGTAGACCGTTGTACAAAAAAAATTGGCCTATAGTCTTTGATGAATCTAGAAGAGTTGCTTTTTGAATAAGGGAGACAATTGTACAGTTAAAAGCTTTGTAAAGCTTCCCATGCTCAAAGAATTCCTGAATAGCTTCCATTAAGTCACATTTAATGATATCACAACTAAATTTAAAAAACTTAGCATTATAACCATCCAAACTAGGAGAGGAGATGTCATCAATGCCTTGTAAAGTAGTATAAATTTCCTTCTCATAGATAAGAGCCACTAAGTTATTTCTTTGCACACAGTCAAGCTAGGGCCCCAACCGCATAGCCTCAATGTCAATACAGCCCAACAGAGGATCCTTCTGCCCCATCAAACAACTATAAAAGTGAAGAATTTCAGTTTCAATGTCTTCATGGGTTGTCAAAATTGAACCATCCTCTTTCTCCAACATGGTCAGGGCTCTGGCAGTTTGTTTCCCTTTCACATAAGCATGGAAATAATAGTTGTTGCCATCACCTTTGTTCAGCTATTTTATCTTAGCTCTCTGCCTTATAGTAGCTTCATCAACCTCATTCCAATATATGAGCTCATCAGTATACTTCTTAACATCTTTGATCAGCTGGGAATTCATATTATCAATGGCCAAGGAAGCTTGTGCATGAGACAACTTATTCCTAGCCAAAATAGTATTTTGTTTAGCCATAACTAGAGGGTTGTTCAACTTGTAAAGCTCAACTTTCAATCTTTTCAATTTATGCCAAAAAGTGAAGCTTGCACTCCCTGCTATAGGCAGACTCCAGTTTAGGTTAACAGTGTCTGCATAATCAGGAGTCTCAGTCAAACAATTAAGGAAACGAAATCTGTTATGCCTAACAGGATGGGCTGAGACGGTAGATAGAAAAAGCAGGGAATGGTCAGATATATTGGGAGGCGGGATTTTAAGAATAGCATTCAAATTTTGTTGGAACCAAGCAGTATTACCCAAGAGCTTGTCAATTATGGAATAAATTGTTCCTATAGCATGCTTATTACTCAAATTATAGTAGTCACCACTGCCTTGCATCTCAGTGAGGTCTTTATGGTCCATCATGGCTTGTAGATCTCTAAATTCAGACTCAGTTACCATACTTCCTCTAATCCTATCTTGGGAATTAAGAACATTATTAAAGTCACCAAGAAGAATCCAGGGCCCTTGAATGTTGAGGCTATTGAGATCATTCCACAAGGTCCTCCTTTGCTCAAGCTTATTCAAACCGTAGATAGTAGTTAGCCAATAACGGAAATTACCTTGTAAATCAAAAGATGCACACTGAATCATTTGACTAGTCATGGAGTCAACCCTAACCTCAAGGATATTAGGATTCCCCTGAAGCCAAATACGCCCATTGCCATGGTATAAATAATTGTCAACATACTTACCACCAAGCTGCAATTTATTCCTAATCGAATCAGCATGAGTCCTCTTCACTCTAATTTCAATAAGAATATTCACATCAACTTTCATCTCTAGGTGACGGGAGCTAATCTCCCTGAGCTTTCCAGTTTTATTAAGCCCTCTGATATTCCAAAAAACTATCATTGGCCAGTGTTCTACAGCACCAGCAGATCATCAAAAATCTACAGGGCATCAAAACCATTGTCACAAGTCAAAAAGTTAGAAGTTTCACCAATAATCCTCTTACCTCTATCTTTTCCACTCTTAATCACTTCAGTCCAGGTAACAACCTTGTCTGGAGTAATATGATTTTCTTCATTCATGCTAACAGTTTGCTTTTTTGGTTCCTCTTCATTTTGTTTTGTCTACACGACTCCCTTTGTAGTTGCAGGACATTCATGCAACTACATTCATGTTTTGTCTACATTCATGCTAACAATGAGTTTAACTAACTGTTACGTGATAGTTTTATCAAGTTATTGTTCTCGCTCATGAGCTTTTAAGCAAAGAGTTGAGTATTGTTCTTGGTTGAAGTTTTTAAGTAAAACTAAGTAAGTATTATTTATTTGAAGTTTAATCTTCTATTGGGTCTTTAAGTCTAGTCACAAGGTTTATGGATGTAGGTATCACTATGATGATTGGAAGTGACAGGGAGATCTCATATTTAGAGGTGTCTAGGTAGAAGTTTCACAAGGTAGTGATTAAGAAAGATGTTGTAAAATAGGGTTATTTAGCTTTGAAGTAATACTATCATAGTGATTTTTCTTCCTGACTCGGTAGCCCCTGGAGTAGGTAACGTTGCACCGAACTGGGTTAACAATTAAATGTGTTATTTATTTTTTTGTTAATTACTTTATGCACAATCTTCAAATTTAACAAGTATTTTCTATCCATATATGTCATAGCATCATGTTAATGTGTTAAGACATTAGTTTAACATGTGTATTGTAAGTGCCGAAATTTCAATTGGCATCAGAGCAAGCACCATGTTCTGATTATTGGGTGAGCTCTAGGGAGAATAATTTCTAGTACTATGGATAAAGAATGAGGTTACAACAACATATCACCTTTGTTAGATGATTCCAATTATGATTGGTGGAAAGTTAGAATGGTGACTTTTCTAAAATTCATGAACAATAAAGCTTGAAAGGCTGTTTTTAAAGGGTGTGAACATCTTGTTAATACAGACAAAGATGAGAATATGTCATTAAAGCCTAAGGAATATTTGAATGACCAGGATGATAAATTAGCTCTTAAAAATTCAAATAAATACGCATTGAATGCTTTATTCAACGGAGTAAACAAGAATGTGTTCATGTTGATTAACACTTGTATTATAAACAAGGATGCTTGGGAAATTCTCAAACAAATCATCAAGGTACATCCAAAGTAAAAATGTAAAGACTTCAACTTCTCACTTATAAATTTTAGAATCTATGAGACCATCCTAGAACATTATATGAATATTCTTGAAATAACAAATGCTTCTAGTGGCTTAGGAAAAAAGATGTCAAAACCAAAGCTTGTTAGAAAGATTCTTAGGTATTTACTTAGGAAATTTGGCATGAAGGTAACTGATATTGAAGAAGATCAAGACATAGATACCATAAGAATTTATGAACTTGTTGGTGACAAGACTGAGAAAAAGAACAAGAGCATAACTTTTTTTTTCCAATGTTTAAGATGAAGAAAGTCAAGTTGATCTGGATAGTGATGAAGGACTGTCCAATACCATTGTGTTACTTGGAAAAAAATTCAATAGAATTTTTAAAAGAATGGACATAAGAAGAATGCCAAATGTTAGAAACATCTCATCTGAAAGTAAGAATGATGAGGATTTTTCAGAAAAATACCAAGACTGAGGACAAGACTATCAAAGTAGAGGCATTCAACGTTATGCGTGTGAATGTTTTGGTCATATTAAACCAGAATGTCTTAAATTTTCTCAAGAAGAAGAAAAAGATATTTATTGTATCTTGATCTGATGATGATTCAGAATATGAGGTTAACAATGAAACTGCAAAACTGGTGATGGCTATTTCTGGAAGATGGGCAAATGAAATAAAAGCTTGTGATGAGAATGATCTCTATGAAGATCTGGATATATCTGACAAGGATACTTGTGACAAGTGTGAAGAAATTATTAAGATAGTAGAAGAACAGAGAAAGATCATAGCTTAGTTGGAGAATGAAAAGAATGAACTTTTATGTACTGTTTCTCATCTTCAAAGAGAGGTATCTCTCTTAAATTGCAAGCTTAATAACATGTCAGATTCTTTGAAGAACATGAATAGTAGAGCCGATATAGTGAAAGAGGATGGAAATACAAAAGTTGATTATCAATATGATAATAAACAAAGAAAAGTGTATGAGAAAAAGTCATTTCCTCCTGAAAGGAAGCGAATGGTCAACATGTCGAACAACATGTTACAACATCTGGAAGACATGATGAAACTTTATCCAGATTCCAATCATCCATTTAGATATGTAATTATTATGGTGAAAATATTCATATTAAGCCTTTTTGTTATAAATTGCATGTAGATAAAAAATCTTCAGTTCATTCTAGGGATGATCAAGTGAGCAAAAAGAGAAGTGTTGATAATAAGGATATTAACTTTATTGTTCATACTTCCTTAAAAAAACTCAAATGGAGAAGACTTGTACTTTGATAGTGAGTGCTCTAGACACATAACAGGGGTTCAAAAGTTATTGGTGGATATTAGGTTGCATCCCACATGTTCAGTCAGATTTAGTGATGGGTTTAAAGGTAAAACCAAAGGAGTTGGAAAGTTGATGTGTGCTGGTTCTCCTAGTTTGGAAGATTTTCTTTATGTGAATGAATTAACTACTAATCTCATTAGCATTAGTCAATTGTGTGATCAAGATCTACTAGTCTACTTCTCAAAGTCTGAATGTCTGGTCAAAGATAAAAAGGATGATATTTTTATGAATGACATTAGATCTAAAGACAATTGTTATCTATGGTATTCTCATATAATTGCTTATTCTTCCACATGCCTAATAACTCATGAAGAAGAAGTAAAGTTGTGGCACCAAAAGTTTGGACATCTTAATATAAAAGGAATAATGGAGATTTTATCTGAAGGAATTATCAAGGGAATTCCATAGCTCAAAATTAGAGAAGGTATAGTTTGTGATGAGTGTGAAATTAGAAACTAAACCATGATATCACACCCAATGTTGCAACATCAAACTACTTCCAAAGTGTTGGAACTTCTTCATATGGACATCATGAGACCAATACATATAAGAAGCTTTGAAGGAAAAAGGTACGTCTATGTGGTTATAGATGACTTTTCTGGATATACTTGGATGCATTTTCTTATAGAAAAATTATATGCTTTTGAAGTATTCAAAAATCTGTGTCAAAGCATTCAGGAAGAGAAGAACAATGTGATTATCAAGATTACTAGTTACCATGACAAGGAGTTTAAAAAAGAAAAATTATGTAAATTTTATGATTCTGAAGGTATTAGTCATGAATTATCTTGTTCCATAACTTCTCAGTAAGATGAGATTGTTGGAGACTAGAGTTATTCAAGAATCAGCTAGGGTTATACTTGAAGCTAAGCAATTGTTGTTGGAGTTTTGGGCTGAAACTATGAATAGTGCATGCTATATTCATAACAGGGCCACTTTGATATGAGGTACTTCAACCAATCTCTATGAGTTATGGAAAGTAAAGAATCCTAAAGTCAAATACTTTCGTATCTTTGGAAGTAAATGTTATGTCTTGACTAACAAATACCAAAAGGATAAGATGAATCCAAGAAGTGATGAAGGAATATTTATGGGTTATTCTTCTAGCAACATGACTTATAGAATGTTTAATTTTAGAATTGGAGTTAATATGGAGTTCATAAATGTAGTAATTGAAGACTCAATTACTATTGAGAATATGGGTGTTGAAGAGAATGTTGGAACATCCTCTGTGCAAATTGGTGAAGCATTAAGGGAGGAAATTTGTGAGTTCATAAGCACTGAACCAATGAATTCTTTAGACAACGAAGGTCTCTCTAATGAAGGAAATACATAATAATCCAAGAAACTCATTACAAGCCACCTTAATAAAGTAGACATCACTAAATTTAATAAGAAAGTATCAATTGATATGGATGGTTTGCCTTAAGGGATAATCTATTTCTCTGGATCAATAAGAAGCAAGTATGTGTTTCTTGGGAAATTGTGAAAGCTGAACATGGGGAAGTAAGAGAAAATTTCTCTAACCAAATGTTGAAGAAACATGATGTCAAAAAGGATGTCATGACATTACAATATGATAATCTGAATTCTTTCAGATATCTCATTCAACATGGCTGGAACAAGGACCTTGATAGTTTTAGACAACTAACCAAGAATTTTGTTGAAGGAAAGATTGTTACTTTGGAGCATATGGTCAACAAGGAACAACTTGCTATTTTCAAGAACAACGAGATTAGAACTTGCACTATTGAAGAGTTATAACAATTATAGCTATGGAAGAGTGAAAATGATATTGCAACTTTCCTTTATGTTCTAATGCTTATGAAGCCTAAGCAAGTTGCTATTGAATGGACAAAGGTTTTCTGCAAAATGGAAAGTCTGGTTACAACACCAAAGAGTGCATAAGGATCTTTGACGGGGGAAAGAGGTGGATGACCACCCGAGGTTGTTGAAATTTGTGTGTTTCCATCAACTATTGTGTGTTTCCATTTGTGCTTTCATCTATTTTATTGCTTGTGTGCAATGTGTGTGCTTCCATTTTATTTACATTTACTTTATTTTTGTAAAATTTTGGCTAAAAAAGGGAGTAAAGTGTTAGTGTGTTTTGTGTGTCATGATGTTATTAAACATGTCTTGACATGCTAAGTAGCATGCTAATAGGAATGTGATATTGTTAAGGAGAGAGTAATTATTGTGGTTGCTTGTTGGATGCAACTGTTAATTGGGGAGCATGATTGTTTGCCATGTTTGTTAGTACTTATGTTGCTGCTACTGATGATGTGGTAGAATGTCTTACCAGATGTTCTAACATCATGTCTGGTGGATCTATATGAAAATCTTGATGAGGGGATATTTTATCTTCTACTACTGCTACCTCTGATGACTGAACTTGGGTAGTTAGTATTTGGTATTTTGGATCTTTTTCTAATTTCCTTTTTCTATTTGAGGGATATTCTTGATCATGTGTGACAGGGGGAGTTTGTATCTGTCTGTGATGTCAGATCTCATGTTTGGACATCTGTCTTCTAAAAGTGTTGAAAATGGTGATCTATAAGTGCATGTATTCTCTGATGTGTTTTCATGATGTAGTTTGTACAAAGTTTACATGTTTACATGTTTACATGTAGCATGTGTTGTGTTTTTATTCCTATCTTTAGGATTATTTTTCTTTGGTCGTTTTAGCCAAAATTTGGAAAATAGGGGATTGTTAAATACATGGTTTTATGTTTGGCATGAACTTTTTTAAGACATGTTTTTGGGCTGATGTTGAGTTGGATGTCACAACATTTTGACCAACTGTCATGACAGGTTCTACTGTCACGTGTATCAGACATACGTTGAGCCAAATATCTTGACATCTTGGCCTGTTATACAACAGGCGCTATTGTTTTGATCTATTGACATATTTGATTTGTTTTTTAGAGATTCTTTTGGATATATCTCATTATTCTTCGCATGTCAAGGAGATTTATTAGGAACGAAGTGTAGATTTGATTTGTTTCATTAAAAAGGAGCTTGAAGTTTTTTTAGGAAACTTTAATAGATTTGTTCCTATTTTTATGTGAAGATCTTGCAGCTGATTTAAAAAGTGAAGATTGTATTTGATTTGAAAATCCCAAGCCCATTCTGCAAAAGTCTATGAATAAGGACTTGCTAGACCTAAAATAGCAAGCACTCACATTAAAGAAACTGTGGGTGCAACATAAGGGTTTAGGGGTTGGGGAGTCTTTTAAGCTATTTGTGTTTGTGTTCTTTGTATGTCACTCATGTATCTTTTGATGCATTGAGTTTGACTGATTGTTACTTAATATCAAGTTATTATTCTCACTCACGAGCTTTTAATCAAAGAGTTGAGTATTGTTCTTGGTTGAAGATTTTAAGAAAAACTAAGTATTGTTTATTTGAAGTGTAATATTCTATTGGGTCTTTAAGTCTAGTCACAAGGTTTGAGGTTGTAGGTGTCACTACGATGATTGGAAGTGAGAGGGGGATCTCATATCTAGAGGTGTCTAGGTAAAAGTTTCTCAAGGTAGTGGTTAGGTGAGAAGTTGTAAACTAACATTATTTAGTTTTGAACTAATACTATCATAGTGAATTTCATTCTTGGCTTGATAGCCCCCAGAGTAGGCGACATTGCACTGAATTGGGTTAATAATTAATTGTGTTGTTTATTTTTCTGTAATTTATTTCTTGCACAATCTCTAGATTTAACAAGTGTTTTTCTGTCAACGTATGTTATAACATCTGATTTGACATTGAGTTTCTATGTTAAGACATCAATTTTAACATTTGTATTGTAAGTGCCTCAAGTTCAATATCAAGTTTATTATAATTATTATTCATTTTTTTAAAATAAAAATTAAATGAAAACGACCAAGTATTATAATTATACTTAAAATGATCAAATATTTAGTTTAACTATTGAATTTTATTTATATGAAAAAAATAATTATTAAAAAAACAATTTATGCGGGTGGGGCGGGGAAACTCGTTCCTTGTCAGAGGCGATAGTGGGGGTTAAATATTTAGCCTCGGTCGGTCGTGGAGGCGGGGCGGTATTGAAGGCGGGCGGCGGGGCGGTAATGGTTAAATCGCCTTACCTTCGAGGCAAAACTAAATCTCATTGTTTCATCTTTTCTCCACAAACACTCAAAATCATATTCCCCAAAGTTATGTTGGTTACTTTAGTTTGTCCATCTATTTAAGGATGATTTGTAAAACTCTTGTTCAACGTTGTTCCAAACTATTCTAAAGAGTAATCCATAAATGACTGAGAAATTTGGTGTTCGTGTCTGAAGTAATTAACGTAGGTACCATGTGAAGACACACAACCTCCCTAAAAAACAATTTGGCTATGTTGGATGTATTAGTGATTTTCTTACAACCAACGAAGTGTGTCATCTTGGAGAACCTGTTTACTACAACGAACACAAAATCCACGTCTTGCTGTGTACGAGGAAATCCCAGCACAAAATCCATGGCCAAATCTTTCCAAATAACCTCAAGAATAGGTAAAGGCATATAAAAACCAGTATTTTGAGACGAACTTTAGAAACCTGATAAGTATAATACCTACTGACTATATCACCAATGTCCCTCCTCAAGTGTGGCCAATAATATCTCTTGTTCATGCTAGAAATGAACTTGTCTTCATCCAGATGATTGCAAAGACCACCATCATGCAAATCTCAAATTAAATTCTCTCTTAAAGAAGAGAAAGGGATGCACAGTCCGTCCCCTTTAAAAAGATAGCAGTCTCGAATATGAAAATTTTCACAAGGATGTTTTCACTACACTTGGCTCATAATTCCTTGAATTCAGCGTCATTTTCATACAACTCTTTCAGACACTCAAAGCCTATTATCTCATGCACTAAGGTAATTATTAAGGAAGTCCTCCTACTCAATGCATCTGCTACCTTGTTAAGAGCTAGTGACTTATGCTGAATAAAAGGAAATTTATGCAGAAAATTCACCCACCGAGCATGCATGGTCATTGAACTGAATGAATTCTTAATGAACCAAATAATGTTTCCACTGGCTTAGAGCTATAAAGACTGGTTCTCCTATAAGACTTGTAACACTTGGTTCACATTCTCCAGATGCTCTTTCTTGGTCTTACTATAAATCAAAATATCATCAAAACAAACCACTATGAAAGAACAAGCAAATGGACCCATAACCTAATTCCTTAATCTCATGAAGGTGTTAGGGGTGTTTGACAACCCAAAAACATAAATAACCACTCATTCAATCCATCTTTGCTAAAGTTATTTTCCATTCATCTTTATGTTTGATTTTGATATGATGATATCCATTACGCATATCTATCTTCCAAAATACCTTAGACCCTGCAAACTCGTCAAGCATATCTTCCAAATGGGGAATTGGAAAATGAAATTTTGATAGTTATCTTATTGATGGATCTTTTGCCAACACACATCCACAAATGATTTCGTTTCTTAGGGACTAGAAGCAACGGTACTGCACGAGGACTCGTGCTCTCACAAATGAATTATTTCTTCCATAAATCCTCAATTTTCTCTCTTAAAATCTCATTCTCCTTAGGGCTCATACGATCAGGGGCGGAGCTACCTATTGGTGAGAGGGTTCAAATGCACCCCCTGGTTTTTCCATAATACACCCAATAATGCTACTTTATTCTAGTTTGAATCCTCGGGTTATTTTAGTTTTGCATCTCTAACTCAAAAGTTTGTGAACCCTACGTTCCCATACTTTTCTACTTTAATGACTAAGATATCTTTACTTTTACTAATAACACCAGTCTTTGATTTTATTATATAAGTCTAGAGCAGTACTTCTTACTTACTAGTATACATTATTGATTAAATCTTGTTTATGGCCTAATAGTGATAAGAGTCTAGCACTTGAACTTTAAGCATACAAAAAATAAAGAAAACTTATGCATTACTACCAAAAGAAATTAGTTATTTAATATATATATATATATATATATATATATATATATATATAATGAAACGCTAGTAATATAAACACTACTACAAAACTTGCTAACATCAACACCCAAGTCCCTACGTTAAAGGATCCACCGTGATAGAATCTATTTAACTAGGCATTTTTTCCTTCATATTTACGTCACTTTTCACCACAGTAAAAAGTCCCAACCGTGATAAAAAGTGACGCATGGTCATGAGTTCGAATCTTGACGTTGTTGTTGTTCCACTGTTGTATTTTTTATATTCTATTAAAATACATACAACAACAACGATTATTTGACACAACCGTTGTTGTATGTAGCGCGCATGGTCATGAGTACGAATCTTGTTGTTTTTGCTTTTCTACTGTTGTATTTTTTACATTTTATTAAAATATATACAAAAACGGTTATTTAATACAATCATTGTTGTATGTAGCATATTTATTGAGTTTCTTCACCATCCTTAAATAAACCTCAACCATCCATTACAATGACTATCAATGTTCAGGACACCATCGTTAGCGATTCGCGTGAAACTTAAAACTTAGACAAACTTTCAACTTAGATGAACTTTATTTTCTACCTTTAAACATCATCTTTCATTTACGACACTCTATTTCTCCACTAAACCAAACTCGAAATATTATTTCTTCCATAAGCAAAACTCAAAAACGCCATTTCTTTAATTTATAAATTTCAGAACTCTGTCATTTATTCTCCATCTTGAATGAGACAAGGAAAGTATGGATTCAAGTTAGCAATGTTAGTTGTTGTTGTTATTATTATTCTTTTTTAGTTATTGTTGTTGTTGTTATTGTCGTTCTTGTTCTTATTATTTTTGTTCTTGTTCTTGTTGTTGTTGTTGTTATTCTTCTTCTTGTTTTTGTTGTTGTTGTTACGCTATTGTTATTGTTGTTGTTCATCATCATCATCATCATCATCATCATCATCATCATCATCATCATCATCATCTTCTTCTTCTTGTAGTTGTTTTTACTGCTATTGTTGTTCTATTGTTATTTTTATTTTATTTTATTAAAAGACATACAACAACGGTTAAGTTAACTAACCGTTGTGATATCACACGAACTTTCCAACATACTACAACGATTCTAGTTACAATAATACTCAACATAACAACGTCTGGTCCGTGTGATTATATATATTTTCCAACCGTTATTAAATCTTTTTCGTAGTAGTGAAATCTTCTTCATAATTCTTCTATTGCACTACTCATGTCAACCTCTAATCTATCTTCTACATCTGCTTGCAACTCAACTTCCATACTTAACTTCCTCCAATAAACATGAACACTGTCTATTGATATTGGTATACCACCAATAACGTAACCCATAATTTGTTCTATGCGTACAACCACATTTTTGTCTGACAGTTCCAACATAATCAACTCTCGATAACTCTTTAGCAACACGGCTCAAAGCAATTCTAGATACATAACCACACAAATTAACATAAAATGGACTTATGTGTGCGTGTTCAACTTCATAAAAACTTTTTTGAAACAAAGCACAAATATTTCCTATGTGTAACCTCAGATTGTTGTACATAGCTTTCCAATATTTGACCATGTCACTAAGCCTATTTTTCAACATTTGCTTTAACTTTCAATGTGCAGACTCAACCCTAAAAATTAATGCATAAATAAAAATATAACATAGCAAAAAACATAAAAAAAGATAAACATTTCTAAAAATTTATGCATAATAAATCTATAATATAGTAAAAAACTTTTTAGAAATGTTTTAATTTAGACAAATTCGCATCGGAAGACTTAGAATCTAATAGATATTTTAAATTTTAGACAGGAAAAATATGAAAAATAAATATACAACATAAGATAGTGAACGTTTCTATCGCACTTGCGTTATATTTAATAGAAACTAATTATTTGAAACTATTAAATTTGTCGTATATTTATTTTGCACGCTAGTTAGTTGGCACATCAACATTTTACATGCCATGTAATTTTATGTGTCATCTCGTTTATTATCTTAGGTGTCATTTTTTAAAATTATTCTCCTTTCATTTTCTTTCTATGCATGCATTTTATATTCTATCTTTTAAAATCACGTATCTTTCATTTCCTTTCTACGCGTGTATTTTGTATGTCACCTATTAAAATCATGTATCTTTTTTTTTTAACATGCATGTACATTATATTGAACACATATTGTATTTACCTGATCGTATAAAAATACGAATAAGTTTTTATTCTCTCCTAATTTTTTTACCATAAAAGTTGTTTTTTCTTCATATTTCTCACATACATATAAGATTTATGGAGTGTTCTTAACACCTTCTTGATTCTTTTAAGTTTGCTATCCGAAAAATGTAATTCAAAAAGACTTCAACTTAAATCCTTTTAAAATATATATTTTTTAAATGTTACTTTTTTATATTTATATTGTTAATCCTCTTATTAGATAACTGTAATATTTTTGTTTTTACAAAGTATTATTTTTTATTTTAAATTTTTAACATTTTGTGTCACTAGAAAAAACTCTTTCTCTTCAATATATTTGAATTGAAATAAATTATAAAAACTATTTGACTTCTTTCTTATATTAAATATTATTATACAAAAAATATAACATACAATTTATTTAAATGTAAATAGTTATCGATAAATATTGACTTAATTGATAAATAGTTGCTTCATATATCAAGAGATTGTGAATTTGATTTTTATTTATTAATGTAAAAATATTTTTGATAAGTTCAATGAATTGTTCTGCTCAGCTACTAGAAAATAGTATTTCTTATAAATAAACTCCAAATTAATTTTACTATTTCTTTTTTCTAACTTATAATAAATAAAAAATTAAAAGAAAAGAAAAATATTTTGATACTTTCTTTATTTGTCCCTATCAACAAAAAAATAAATAAATATTAAAATAAATAAGAAAAGAAAAAGAGAAAAAAATCAGATAAGTAGCTGTAAAAATATTATCATCTATAAAGTAAAACTCAAAAAAAAAATTTGAAAAGAAATTCTCGCTAAAAACAGAAGCATTATAAATAAATACACAATAAAATTTAAAATTGATTGAGTGAAGAAAATAAATAATTCAATTAAAAATTAAAAAATAAAATATACAGTATTCTAAGATAAGAATGTTAGACAAAGTGACACATAAATTAAATTTTATAATTAAATTGTCACTTTTAATACTGACATTTTTATTAAACCACCATTTTCTATAATATTTATTAAACCACCATTTTCTACATAATGTTTATGACTCTCATATTTGACCTATAGGATATTGAGATTTAAGGAAAAAATTTGTAACTTCAAGAAAAAACATGGTAGGATTCAAGAAAGAATTCTCCGCATCATCTGTGTGAAAAATATTAAATAGAGTATTACAATACAAAAATATATATAATTTTAAAAGATGTTGATTAGGGTTAGTTACCAACTTATATTGAGATGAGTCTGTTCTAACTTTGCAGTTAAATTTTTTTTATATACCAACTTATATTGAGATGAGTCTCTTCTAACTCTGCAGTTAAATTTTTTATATACCAACTTATATTGAGATGAGTCTCTTCTAACTCTGCAGTTAATTTTTTTTTTATATACCAACTTATATTGAGATGAGTCTCTTCTAACTTTGTAGTTAAACTTTTTTTTTTTTATATAAATAGCATTTTTAGTCACTCTTGTGGTTGTTCATATATTTTAATACATTTTAATCAATATAGCGGAATTAAAATCAAGCTATATTGAACAACTTTTTTATATATAAATAGCATTTTCTTTCTATGCATGCATTTTATATTCTATCTTTTAAAATCATGTATCTTTCATTTTGTTTCTATGTGTGTATTTTGTATGTCACCTATTAAAATCATGTATCTTCTTTTTTTTTACCATGCATGTATTTTATATTGAATACATATTGTATTTACCTGATTGTATAAAAATACGAATAAGTTTTAATTCTCTCATAATTATTTACCATAAAAGTTATTTTTTCTTCATATTTCTCACATACATATAAGATTTATGGAGTGTTCTTAACACATTCTTGATTCTTTTAAGTTTGCTATCCGAAAAATGTAATTCCAAAAGACTTCACCTTAAATCCTTTTAAAATATATATTTTTTAAATGTTACCTTTTTTTATTTATGTTGTTAACCCTCTTATTAGATAACTGTAATATATTTGTTTTTACAAAGTATTATTTTTTATTTTAAATTTTTTACATTTTGTGTCACTAGAAAAACTCTTTGTCTTCAATATCTTTGAATTGAAATAAATTATAAAAAATATTTGACTTCTTTCTTATGTTAAATATTTTTATACAAAAAATATAGCATATAATTTATTTAAATGTAAATAGTTATCGATAAATAGTTGATTCATATATCAAGAGATTGTGAATTTGATTTTTATTTATTTATGTAAAAATATTTTTGATAAGTTCAATGAATTGTTCTGTTCAGCTACTAGAAAATAGTATTTCTTATAAATAAACTCCAAATTAATTTTACTATTTCTTGTCTCTAACTTACAATAAATAAAAAATTAAAAGAAAAGAAAAGTATTTTGATACTTTCTTTATTTGTCCCTTTCAACAAAAAAATAAATAAATATTAAAATAAATAAGAAAAGAAAAAGAGAAAAAAAATCAGATAAATAGATGTAAAAATATTATCATATATAAAGTAAAACTCAAAAAAAGAAATTTAAAAAGAAATTCTCGCTAAAAACAGAAGCATTATAAATAAATACACACTAAAATTTAAAATTGATTGAGTGAAGTAAATAAATAATTCAATTAAAAAATAAAAAATAAAATATACAATATTCTAAGATAAGAATGTTAAACAAACTGACATATAAATTAAATTTTATAATTAATTTGTCACTTTTAATACTGACATTTTTATTAAACCACCATTTTCTATAATATTTATTAAACCACTATTTTCTACATAATATTTTTTTGAAAATAAAAATACTTTATTAATTCAAAAAAGTTCAATAAGTACAAGCGATCCCAATCGGATCCAGCAACTAAGCAGACAAACACAGGACAACCAATGACAGGAGAACAAATATTACCAATTTCAACCCTGCATCATAAGAATAACTATGAAATTCCTAAGTTTTTTATTATTCCACCCCCTATATACCAACGTATCAATTATTTTCTTTCCTATCTTTGAGGCATCAACAAATTCGCCAAAACTTTTGTTATTTCGCATCATCCATAGTTCGTAGACTGTTTCAGCCGCAACCATTTTGAGAATAGCTGCCGTAGTACCCTTTCCTTTCGTTTTCTGAATCAGACACTTCCGAAGCTTTAAGAATATCCTTCTTGGTTATCATATCAATTCCTGCGCAGTATAACCGACATTTTTGAGGATTCACCACTAACCCTGTTGCCTTCGAGAAATCCTCGTAGGCCATCATCATCATTTCAACTGATACTTTATCGCCTCTTGAGAACATCAACAAATCATCCGCAAAACAGAATTTTGTGATTTTCAGTTTTTCGCATTTTGGGTGATAGTTGAAATTGGAATTTTTCTGCATCTTACACAAGTATCTGTTAAGGCATTCCATGAAAATAACAAAGAGCATAGGGGATATAGGGTCACCTTGTCTAAGGCCCCTCTTTGCTTCCAAGATCTCAGTGTGGCAGCCATTAACATTGAACCTATATGAAATTGTCGTGACCGCTGTCATGATCCACTGAACAAACCGGTGGGGACAACCAACCTCCCTCAATATCGTTTCGAGCGCGTTCCAATCGACCGTATCATAAGCTTTTTGAATATCCATTTGCAGTAGGCATCTCGGAGAAATTCCCTTTCGCTCATAGCCTTTGATAAGTATGATGAGTAACACAGAGCTTTATCAAAATAGAGAGTGAGGGGGATTACTTTACATGGTCGAACAAACAAGGAGACAATGCCATTTACTCTCGCATCGATCGTGCGTTAAGTAATGCTGCCTGGATGCAGATGAATGGAAATGCCACACTAATAAATATGAATCCCAGCATTTTAGACCATGCCATGCTGCTGCTGAAAGAATCTGTTGAACCACAAAAACCTGCTAGATGCTTTAAATTTCTTAACTGTTGTGCTGACTTAAATGAATTCCAAGACACTGTTAGGAAAAGCTGGAGCATACCGATGGAAGGAAGGCCTATGTACGTTGTTTGGAAGAAACTCCAAAGACTGCAACCTCATATTCACAAATTAAGAAGGCCTATCTACATAATATTTATGACTCTCATATTTGACCTATAGGATATTGAGATTTGAGGAAAAAGTTTGTAACTTCAAGAAAAAACTTTGTAGGATTCAAGAAAGAATTCTCCGCATCATTTGTATGAAAAATATTAAATAGAGTATTAGAATACAAATATATATATATATATATATATATATATATATATATATATATATATATATATATATATATATATATATAAAATTTTAAAAGATGTTGATTAGGGTCAGTTACCAACTTATATTGAGATGAGTCTCTTCTAACTTTGCAGTTAAACTTTTTTTTTATATAAATAGCATTTTTAGTCTATATGTTTTTAATACATTTTAATCAATATAACGGAATTAAAGTCACGCTATATTGAACAACTTTTTTTTTATATAAATAGCATTTTCTTTCTATGCATGCATTTTATATTCTATCTTTTAAAATCACATATCTTTCATTTTTTTCTACGCGTGTATTTTGTATGTCACCTATTAAAATCACGTATCTTTTTTTTTTTTACCATGCATGTATTTTATATTGAACACATATTGTACTTACCTGATTGCATAAAAATACGAATAAGTTTTTATTCTCTCATAATTTTTTTACCATAAAAGTTGTTTTTTGTTCATATTTCTCACATACATATAAGATTTATGGAATGTTCTTAACACCTTCTTGATTCTTTTAAGTTTGCTATCCGAAAAATGTAATTCAAAAAGACTTCAACTTAAATCCTTTTAAAATATATATTTTTTAAATGTTACTTTTTTATATTTATATTGTTAATCCTCTTATTAGATAATTGTAATATTTTTGTTTTTACAAAGTATTACTTTTTATTTTAAATTTTTTACATTTTGTGTCACTAGAAAAAACTATTTCTCTTCAATATTTTTGAATTGAAATAAGTTATAAAAAATATTTGACTTCTTTCTTATATTAAATATTAATATATAAGAAAGCCTACGATACGGTGGAATGGTCTGCTCTTGAGAGGATAATGCAAGAACTTAATTTTCTTGGGAAATTCATTGACTGGATAATGATTTGTGTTAGCTCGGTGTCGTATAGGTATTGTATCAATGGCCATATGTCTGTTTTTCTTAAAGCCAAGAGAGGATTAAGGCAGGGAGATCCAATTTCTCCCCTTCTGTTTGTCTTAGTCATGGAGTATCTCCACCGTTGCCTCGCTAAGCTTCAACTGCATCCTAAATGTGCCAAAAATCATATTTTCAACATTAGCTTTGCCGATGATTTGATGCTCTTCGCGCGGGGAGATTTACAATCAGTGCACTGTATGATGGAAGTGTTCAAGCAATTCTATGATTCCACTGGTTTACAAGCCCACCCTGCTAAATGTAACATCTATTTTAGAGGGGTTAATGCTCAGGTAAAATAGGAAATCATTGACAGTACTGGATTCATTGAAGGTAAGCTGCCATTTCGCTACTTAGGTGTTCCCCTTTCTAGTAGAAGGCTTACTATTCAACAATGTTATCCCCTAATTGATAAAATTATGGCTCGTATAAAGCATTGGTCTGCTAGATTTCTGTCCTATGCAGGAAGGTGTCAACTCATTAAAAGTGTTTAATTTGCTATGTCTGCATATTGGATGCAAGTTATCCCTCTTCCAAAGCAAGTCCTAAAGCACATAGAAGCTATTTGCAGGAGTTTCCTGTGGAGTGGTTCTGAAGAGATAATGAAGAGAGCTCCGATTGCTTGGGAATCTGTTTGTAAGCCTAAAATTGCAGGTGGTCTGAAACTGGTTAACCTCCACAATTAGAGTAAAGCTAGCTTAGGTAAGTTGCTCTAGAATATTCATATGAAAGCTGATAAATTGTGGATCTGTTGGTTAGACACATTCTATTTCAAGGGGCAAGAAGTGTTGCAATGGCAGATCAAGTCTAATAGCTCCTGGATTCTGAGGAAAATTGTCAAAAATAGCGATACGATTTGTAATACTGATTACTGGAAGGAGGCTGCTAGCAAGGGGAGATACCAAACCAGGATTATGTATAAGGCCATATGCGGTGACCTTCCTAAAGTTAGCTGGCGTAAAATTCTCTTTGATAACCATGCGCGACCAAGAGCTCAGTTTCTCCTGTGGCTTGCGCTGCAGAAAAGGCTCCCCACTAAAGAGAGATTGCTTAGAATTGGGATCCGCATGGATCCAAATTGTTGTTTCTGTGATACTAGTGAAGATTTACAACATCTTCTCTTTGCTTGAAACTTTTCAAACAAGGTGTGGCACGAAATTTTGTCCTGCCTGAAGGTGCAATATGTTCCGCTTGAGTGGGATAAAGAAGTTGATTGGCTTATTCAGGAAACCAACAAAAACAGGGGCTACACACAGATTTTGAAGATGGCGTTTGCAGAGGTAGTCTACGAAATTTAGAAGTATAGAAATTCAATTAGCTTTAATAGGAATATTATTGAGGGAGGGATTGTTAATAGGATAAAAGACTGCATTAGAATTAGATGCAATTTGTATAGAAAATTGAGAATTCAATGTGTAGAATTGCTCTAAGTTGCTTGTTGTGCCTGGATCTCCGGATCGGCTTGTTCTTCGTGATTTTTTGGTAATAAAGTTTTGCATTTATTCCAAAAAAAAACAATATTATTATACAAAAAATATAGCATACAATTTATTTAAATGTAAATAGTTATCGATAAATATTTACTTAATTGATAAATAGTTGATTCATATATCAAGAGATTGTGAATTTGATTTTTATTTATTTATGTAAAAATATTTTTGATAAGTTCAATGAATTGTTCTGCTCAGCTACTAGAAAATAGTATTTCTTATAAATAAACTCCAAATTAATTTTACTATTTATTTTATCTAACTTTAAATAAATAAAAAATTAAAAGAAAAGAAAAATATTTTGATACTTTCTTTATTTGTTCCTTTCAACAAAAAAATAAATAAATATTAAAATAAGTAAGAAAAGAAAAAGAGAAAAAAATCAGATAAATAGATGTAAAAATATTATCATATATAAAGTAAAACTCAAAAAAATAAATTTAAAAAGAAATTCTCGCTAAAAACAGAAGCATTATAAATAAATACACAATAAAATTTAAAATTGATTGAGTGAAGTAAATAAATAATTCAATTAAAAATAAAATAAAATATACAGTATTCTAAGATAAGAATGTTAAAAAAACTGACACATAAATTAAATTTTAGAATTAATTTGTCACTTTTAATACTGACATTTTTATTAAACCACCATTTTCTATAATATTTATTAAACCACCATTTTCTACATAATATTTATGACTCTCATATTTGACCTATAGGATATTGAGATTTAAGGAAAAAATTTGTAACTTTAAGAAAAAACATTGTAGGATTCAAGAAAGAGTTCTCCGCATCATTTGTGTGAAAAATATTAAATAGAGTATTAGAATACAAAAATATATATTATTTTAAAAGATGTTGATTAGGGCCAGTTACCAACTTATTTTGAGATGAGTCTCTTCTAACTTTACAGTTAAACTTCATTTATATACCAACTTATATTGAGATGAGTCTCTTCTAACATTGCAGTTAAACTTTTATTTTTATTTTTATATAAATAATATTTTTAGTCACTGTTGTAGTTGTTAATATATTTTAATACATTTTAGTCAAGAAAGAGGAATTAAAATCATGCTATATTGAACAAGTTTTCTTATATAAATAGCATTTTCATTCTAAGCATGCATTTTATATTCTATCTTTTAAAATCATGTATCTTTCATTTTCTTTCTACGTGTGTATTTTTTATGTCACCTATTAAAATCATGTATCTTTTTTTTTTTTACCATGCATGTATTTTGTATTGAACACATATAGTATTTTCCTGATTGTATAAAAATACGAATAAGTTTTTATTCTCTCATAATTTTTTTACCATAAAAGTTATTTTTTCTTCATATTTCTCAAATACATATAAGATTTACGGAGTGTTCTTAACACCTTCTTGATTATTTTAAGTTTGCTATCCAAAAAATGTAATTCTAAAACACTTCAACTTAAATCCTTTTAAGATATATATTTTTTAGATGTAATTTTTTATATTTATATTGTTAATCCTCTTATTAGATAACTGTTATATTTTTTTTTACAAAGTATTATTTTTTATTTTAAATTTTTTACATTTTGTGTCACTAGAAAAAACTCTTTATCTTCAATATCTTTGAATTGAAATAAATTATAAAAAATATTTGACTTCTTTCTTATATTAAATATTATTATACAAAAAATATAGCATACAATTTATTTAAATGTAAATAGTTATCGATAAATATTTACTTAATTGATAAATAGTTGATTCATATATCAGGAGAATGTGAATTTGATTTTTATTTATTTATGTAAAAATATTTTTGATAAGTTCAATGAATTGTTCTGCTCAGCTACTAGAAAATAGTATTTCTTATAAATAAAAAATCAAAAGAAAAGAAAAATATTTTGATACTTTCTTTATTTGTCCCTTTCAACAAAAAATTAAATAGATATTAAAATAAATAAGAAAAGAAAAAGAGAAAAAAAATTAGATAAATAGATGTAAAAGTATTATCATATATAAAGTAAAACTCAAAAAAAGAAATTTAAAAAGAAATTCTCGCTAAAAACAGAAGCATTATAAATAAATACACAATAAAATTTAAAATTGATTCAGTGAAAGTAAATGAATGATTCGATTAAAAATTAAAAAATAAAACATACAATATTCTAAGATAAGAATGTTAAACAAAGTGACACATAAATTAAATTTTATAATTAATTTGTCACTTTTAATACTAACATTTTTATTAAACCACCATTTTCTATAATATTTATTAAACCACCATTTTCTACATAATATTTATGACTCTCATATTTGATCTATAGGATATTGAGGTTTAAGGACAAATTTCGCAACTTCAAGAAAAAACATTGTAGGATTCAAGAAAGAATTCTCTGCTTCATTTGTGTGAAAAATATTAAATAGAGTATTAGAATACAAAAATATATATAATTTTAGAAGATGTTGATTTGGGTTAGTTACCAACTTATATTGAGATGAGTCTCTTTTAACTTTATTGTTAAACTTTATTTATATACGAACTTATCTTGAGATGAGTTTCTTCTAACTTTGCAGTTAAACTTTTTTTTTTATATAAATTGCATTTTTTGTCACTCTTCTGGTTTTTCATATATTTTAATACATTTTAATCAATATAGCGGAATTAAAATCACGCTATATTGAACAACATTTTTTATATAAATAGCATTTTCTCTTTATGCATGCATTTTATATTCTATCTTTTAAAATCATGTATCTTTCATTTTCTATCTATGTGTGTATTTTATATGTCACCTATTAAAATCATGTATTTTTTTTCCATGCATGTATTTTATATTGAACACATAATGTATTTACCTGATTGTAGAAAAATACGAATACATTTTTATTCTTTCATAATTTTTTTACCATAAAATTTGTTTTTTCTTCATATTTCTCACATACATTTAAGATTTACGGAGTGTTCTTAACACCTTCTTGATTCTTTTAAGTTTGCTATCCGAAAAATGTAATTCAAAAAGACTTCAACTTAAATCCTTTTAAGATATATATTTTTTAAATGTACTTTTTTATATTTATATTGTTAATCCTCTTATTAGATAACTGTAATATTTTTTTTACAAAGTATTTGATCGCAGGACTTAACGTCTATAAATCGGGAGACCGCAAGTGCACAGTCCTATCGCGTAGTTTTAAAAAGATATCGAACCCACAGAGACTATAAATCGATCTATTGTTATCCTAAGTTACGGTATACAGCTAAGGCGAATAATTCTTTTGGATTTTGGTTTAAGGAAAATAGAAATATAAATAAAACGGATATCGGTACGTAACGTAGTGAACCTAAGCGGATTAAATTAGACTTAAGCGTATAAAGATTGTTAACTTAATTTATCTGTAGAATTAATCAGTTTAAAAACCCTCAACTCACACTTTCATGGTCTTATCTCGGATTATACGTCTAAAGCCCTATACCTGCTTTCGCTAGCCTATAAGTGTTTAGAAGTACTTTTTGGGAACTTAATTAATTCTAATTTGGTTTAAAGCGCTTTCACTGTATTTAAATCAAATGCCTAACTTTAGCTATCCGGTTAAAAACCTCACACTTTCGTGGTCTCGATCTAACCTATTTACTCTTCTTACTTTCAGAAAAGGTTTTATTTTTAAGCATAAAAGTTATAACGAAATTATGTTAATTAATATCTTAGCTTAGAAACAATTCAATTCCTACTTTTACTACTATTACTTACCGATACCTAAACGGTTTAGCCGGACATATTTATTAATTCGGATTTGCCTAAATAATAAGGTTCAATATATTTAAACATTCCCATAATTAAATAAATAAATATCAAGCAACAATATTTAAAACAAGATAAAATAATTATATTAAGAACACGAAATAATAATACTTGAATAATCTTGTTCTTCACTTGAATCGAAAAGAAAATTGCAACAAGGAAATAAAAAGCACTAGATCTAACGTAAGGTTAGATCAGTGAAAAATACACAACAATTTGCGGTGTAGAAATTGTTGTGAGAAAATTACAAAAGCTTAAACTAAAAATAAAATGTAAGAAAAGAAAAATAAAATAAAATAGAAATGCAGATCGAAAAGAAAATACAAAAAATAGAAAAACTCGAAAGCGGTTGTTAGGAAGAAATCTCGACCCTTGCTCAAGCTTTGAAGTGTATTTATAGCCTTTGTTAGTAACTACCCTTTCCAATTTCATACGAAGAGTAATGGAGATCATGGGTAAACGCCAAAACGTGGGAGAACATGGGAGAGAAAGAAGGAAGTGGGAGAAGTGGGTTGAGCGTGGCATGAGTGGGTGGTTGAGAAGTTTCTCTCTGAAGCTTTTCCACGTTCGCACTTGTTCGCGATATTAGGCGCATTACGGTCGTCACAAGTGCGTTACGAGCGGGTTTCATGTTTTCCGTGTTACGGTCGTGGCCATGGTGTTACGGTCGTCACGCGCTTCATGGATGTCTTACGGTCGTGGCGGATGGGCGACGACAATCACAATAGTGGTGAACCCTGGCTTTTCTCTTGGCTTTGCTCTTTTGGCTTGTATAATTGTTTTCTCCTTCTTTTACCCATCCTTTTACTATTATTACCCCTTTGCTTCATTTCTTTATCTTTTTAATCCGATTTTTCCTCGATTTTGTTCCTTTGCTCAATTAATCTTTATTTAATGCAAATTCCTGAAACGAAAGAAATACCAACATAATACGGAAATAAAATAGAATAATTAAATAAAAATAGTAATATTATCTATGAAAATTACGTCAAATATGTTATATAAATTCGTGTTATCAAACTCCCCTATACTTAAACCTTTGCTTGTCCTCAAGCAAAAATTAGAAATTAAAAAATCAAGCAAGGATAAGTCAAACGTAAATATAAAACATAATTCAATTCGTATTCGGTTGCAGGTCAATTCTTTGTTGGATAACTCAAGTTTAGACTTCCACATTAAAATTACCGTAATAACACTAGATAACCTTATTTATGTAGACCAAATTAAGTCATGAATTATAACTCGACCTAACACTTTCGTTTTGTTTCACCCCGTTTTCATTCTTGCGCAATCACATTAAGCCCTTTACCTTACGCGCGCACATAGTGGAGTAACCGGTTAGTGACTTTGATCTTTATAATCTAGCTTGGAGTTCTGGTAGTTATATTTGGTACTCCTTTATCCAATTACAAATTGCGGGGGATCGGACCGTCGTCCGCCCTACCAAGTTCAGCACCAGGGACCACTGAACCAATTCATAATGGATGTTTGCATAAATATTTTATAGTTTCTGCAACCGTTGAATTAAATGATCTGGTAAGGACCATCTAACTTAATAAGTGCATCTTCTGATAAAACTTTCTCTTAAAAATCTTGATCAAACACTTATATTCATCGATTCTCCACGTAGTTTGTCATTTAAGGCGGTGCCGACTGCTCTTATAAACTACTCGGGATTACTTTAAAACTAAGTCTTAAGGTGTTGCTATAATAAGTACTTAAACTAATCTAACGCGTTGGGGTTCTGAAGAGTTAGGACGATAATAATTTTGTTTTAGTCGCGCTCGAGTTCTTATTTATAAAAATAAGCAACCTTAATACTAGTTGAATATGTTAATATAACGTTTGAATTTTTTCGTTATGGCTCAAGAAAATGGAGGAATTCGAATAAGCACGAGAATTTAACATAAAAGAGTAAAATTGCATAAACATGTATTTTATTGAATGGAAATTTGCAAGACAAGGAAAAAGAAACAGAAAGGAAATACTAACTAGAGCAAAGAAAATAAAAATGAACTAAGAAATGTTCTGACTCCCCTAAACTTAAAGTAAGCATTGTCCTCAATGCGATAGAACCAGGAGAAATCAGAAAGGAGTAGGGTGGTCACTCGTCGCTTTGGAAAATTTCGTCCTCTTGCTCCTCTACCTCTAGTACGAGGTCGGTCGGGTTTCACTTGACGATTGGTGTTTCGTGGAGCCATGGAAGGGAAGGTAATGAAGGAATGGAAGAAAGATAGAGTGGATGAGAGAAAGTATATGAGATTTAGATGGAAGGGGTGTGAAATGAGAAGAAATGAGGATGGGTAATTATAGTGTTTTTAGGATTTAAGAGGAATAAATTATAATAATAATATGTTGGGGAATGGAAGAGAAGAGTTTGAATGTATTTTATGGTGGGAAATGAAGAGAATATTTTGATTAATGGTATAATAAAGAAATGGTTAAATATGAGTTATTGTGGGAGATGAAAAGAAGAAACGGACGAAACATTAAATCAGTCAAGGAGACCAGAAGATAAAACGCGTGAGGCATGGGGACGATCGTTTTGGGCAGCGAGATGTGAATTTAGGCAGAATCTAAATCTTGGCATGTGAAGAATTTGCAGGGAATTGTAATTACATGCCTTTTTAGTAATACATGTGACTTGGGGTATGAGATAGGTAATTGATTTGTTGTTTTTCAGATCGCATGCATACATAATAAATACTTGTATATATATAATATAGATAATTCAAACTTTTAATTAGTAGGATATATATATAATACTAGTATATAATGCCTTATAATTAATATAATAAATATTGGGAAATATTAATTCGGTATATTAATATGAGACAGGAAATACGATAATTAAAAATAATACTCAATTATAATTATAAATATTAGCGTGAATTATTTAATTGAGTATAATTATCGGTATTATGGGGAAATAGTTCGAACGTATCAGAAGAAAGGGCGCAACCGAAAATCGACTAAAAATTTAAAATTTAACATGAAATAGAAAAATTGAAAATACGATAAAGAAAATTTAAAATTAGAAACTAGAACGTCTACTCGTTGATTTTCCATCGCCACTTATCAAGCCATCTCACATATCCCTCACCTTTTCTTTTCTTACGTTTGTAGGGTGGTTCTGGATCTATCATAAGTATAAGTTTTTCGAATTTGGGCTTAGTGATTTCATCCATCGCCTCATAAGTTAACCTTACCCTATTGACAATAATTATATCCTTAATTTTATGGTCCTCTAATTTTCGCTTTGTAGGCAAGACTTCAAATAGTGTTGAATTAATGTGGATATTATTTAATGCAACATACGTTTTAAATTTGGGGTCTAGCGGAGTTCCCATAAAATATTTCGGGGCCAGAGGGATGTAGTGATGTGGGATTACAATTTGCGCTTCCTCTTCTACCTCTTTTACAACCTCCTTCTCGAACAGTGTTGGTGCATCTGTCTCAATCTCCACTATTTTCTCGTCAGAACTTTCCTCGGTCGCAATATCACTCTCCTCAAACTCATCATCACTCTCTAGATTTTCAAATAGTTTTTCTATAATGGTTGTTTCAACATCCACATTCTCTTTGGGTAAAGGTCCCAAAAGGTTTTGTTCGAGTTGGGAGATTTGAGTTTCTAAACCAATGTTGTTAGACGCGAGGGATTCAACCATAATGGCTAGTTGGCTAAGGGTTTCATTATTTTGAAGACTTTGTTTTCTTACTTCTTCATTTTGGATAGTTTGTGTCTCTACAGAATGCTCAATCATAGACTCTATCCTAGAGTTAGTTATCATCTCATCTGAATCCTCTATTGGTGTTTCGAAGTTAAAATCTTGCGATTCTTCAGAGTCTTGGAAGTAAGTTAAAGTTTCTTTTTGCGTTTCCCCGAAGCGTTCTATCATCCTAGATGTTTCATTAAAATTTTCCATCAATATTTCGATATCAGATTTATATGGTTCTGGTGATTCTTCAAAATATTGGGTTTGATGATTGTAGAGAAAATTGGGTTGAGGAAAAGTTTGGTTGAAATTATAAGTTTCTTGTGGTTCCTCAAAATGTGGGGATTGGTAGTTTTGGAGGTAATTTGGGTAAAATACGTTTGTGAAGCATTGAAATCTTCCATCGATTTCAAGGTTGGATCTATGGGATTCTTGTGGTTCCTCAAAATCGATAGTGGGCGTAGGAAAAATTTGGGTCATACATGGTAAATAAAATAAAAATGCCTTAGTCTATACGTGTAACACCGAGTTACAATATCGACTTAAATAGTCCCCCAAAAACTTGATCGCAGGACTTAACGTCTATAAATCGGGACCGCAAGTGCATCCTATCGCGTAGTTTTAAAAGATATCGAACCCACGAGACTATAAATCGATCTATTGTTATCCTAAGTTACGGTATCTGACTAAAGCGAATAATTCTTTTGGATTTTGGTTTAAGGAAAATAGAAATATAAATAAAGCGGATATCGATGCGTAACGTAGTGAACCTAAGCGGATTAAATTAGACTTAAGCGTATAAAGATTGTTAACTTAATTTATCTGTAGAATTAATCAGTTTAAAAACCCTCAACTCACACTTTCATGGTCTTATCTCGGATTATACGTCTAAAGCCCTATACCTGCTTTCGCTAGCCTATAAGTGTTTAGAAGTACTTTTTGGGAACTTAATTAATTCTAATTTGGTTTAAAGCGCTTTCCCTGTATTTAAATCAAATGCCTAACTTTAGCTATCCGGTTAAAACCTCACACTTTCGTGGTCTCGATCTAACCTATTTACTCTTCTTACTTTCGTAACGAAGGTTTTATTTTTAAGCATAAAAAGTTATAACCAGAAATTATGTTAATTAATATCTTAGCTTAGAAACAATTCAATTCCTACTTTTACTACTATTACTTACCGATACCTAAACGGTTTAGCCGGACATATTTATTAATTCGGATTTGCCTAAATAATAAGGTTCAATATATTTAAACATTCCCATAATTAAATAAATAAATATCAAGCAACAATATTTAAAACAAGATAAAATAATTATATTAAGAACCTGGAAATAATAATACTTGAATAATCTTGTTCTTCACTTGAATCGAAAAGAAAATTGCAACAAGGAAATAAAAAGCACTAGATCTAACGTAAGGTTAGATCAGTGAAAAATACACAACAATTTCCGGTGTAGAAATTGTTGTGAGAAAATTACAAAAGCTTAAACTAAAAATAAAATGTAAGAAAAGAAATGAAAAATAAAATAAAATAGAAATGCGAAAAGAAAATACAAAAAAATAGAAAAACTCGAAGCGGTTGGGAAGAAATCTCCGACCCTTGCTCAAGCTTTGAAGTGTATTTATAGCCTTTGTTAGTAACTACCCTTTTCCAATTTCATACGAAGAGTAATGGAGATCATGGGTAAACCGCCAAAACGTGGGAGAACATGGGAGAAAGAAGGAAGTGGGAGAAGTGGGTTGAGCGTGGCATGAGTGGGTGGTTGAGAAGTTTCTCTGAAGCTTTTCCACGTTACGCACTTGTTCATGCGATATTAGGCGCATTACGGTCGTCACAAGTGCCTTGCGGGTTTCATGTTTTCCGTGTTGATCGTGGCCATGGTGTTACGGTCGTTTCATGGATGTCTTACGGTCGTGGCGGATGGTGGCCGTCACTAGTGGTGAACTCTGGGCTTTTCTCTTGGCTTTGCTCTTTTGGCTTGTATAATTGTTTTCTCCTTCTTTTACCCATCCTTTTACTATTATTACCCTTTGCTTCATTTCTTTTTAATCCGATTTTTCCTCGATTTTGTTCCTTTGCTCAATTAATCTTTATTTAATGCAAATTCCTGAAACGAAAGAAATACCAACATAATACGGAAATAAAATAGAATAATTAAATAAAAATAGTAATATTATCTATGAAAATTACGTCAAATATGTTATATAAATTCGTGTTATCAGTATTATTTTTTATTTTAAATTTTTTACATTTTGTGTCACTAGAAAAAACTCTTTCTCTTCAATATCTTTGAATTGAAATAAATTATAAAAAATATTTGAGTTCTTTCTTATATTAAATAATATTATACAAAAAATATAGCGTACAATTTATTTAAATGTAAATAGTTATCGATAAATATTGACTTAATTGATAAATAGTTGATTCATATATCAGGAGAATGTGAATTTGATTTTTATTTATTTATGTAAAAAGATTTTTGATAAGTTCAATGAATTGTTCTGCTCAGCTACTAGAAAATAGTATTTCTTATAAATATACTTCAAATTAATTTTAATATTTCTTTTCTCTAACTTACAATAAATAAAAATTTAAAAGAAAAGAAAAATATTTTGATACTTTCTTTATTTGTCCCTTTCAACAAAAAATTAAATAAATATTAAAATAAATAATAAAAGAAAAAGAGAAGAAAATCAGATAAATAGATGTAAAAATATTATCATATATAAAGTAAAACTCAAAATAAGAAATTTAAAAAGAAATTCTCGCTAAAAACAGAAGCATTATATATAAATACACAATAAAATTTAAAATTTATTGAGTGAAGTAAATAAATGATTCAATTAAAAATTAAAAACTAAAACATACAGTATTCTAAGATAAGAATGTTAAACAAAGTGACACAAAAATTTAGTTTTATAATTAATTTGTCACTTTTAATACTAACATTTTTATTAAACCACCATTTTCTATAATATTTATTAAACCACCATTTTCTACATAATATTTATGACTCTCAAATTTGACCTATAGGATATTGAGAATTAAGGACAAATTTCGCAACTTCAAGAAAAAACATTGTAGGATTCAAGAAAGAATTCTCTGCATCATTTGTGTGAAAAATATTAAATAGAGTATTAGAATACAAAAATATAAATAATTTTAGAAGATGTTGATTAGGGTTAGTTACCAACTTATATTGAGATGAGTCTCTTCTAACTTTGTTGTTAAACTTTTTGATATACCAACTTATCTTGAGATGAGTCTCTTGTAACTTTGCAGTTAAACTTTTTTTTTTATATAAATAGCATTTTTAGTCACTCTTGTGGTTGTTCATATATTTTAAAACATTTTAATCACTATAGCGGAATTAAAATCACGCTATATTGAACAAATTTTTATATATATATAGCATTTTCTTTCTATGCATGCATTTTATATTCTATCTTTTAAAATCATGTATCTTTCATTTTCTTTCTATGTGTGTATTTTGTATGTCACCTATTAAAATCATGTATTTTTTTTTACCATACATGTATTTTATATTGATGACATATTGTATTTACCTGATTGTAGACAAATACGAATACATTTTTATTCGCTCATAATTTTTTTACCATAAAAGTTGTTTTTTCTTCGTATTTCTCACATACATATAAGATTTACGGAGTGTTCTTAACACCTTCTTGATTCTTTTAAGTTTGCTATCCGAAAATTGTAATTAAAAAAGACTTCTACTTAAATCCTTTTAAGATATATATTTTTTAAATGTACTTTTTTATATTTATATTGTTAATCCTCTTATTAGATAACTGTAATATTTTTGTTTTTACAAAGTATTATTTTTTATTTTAAATTTTTTACATTTTGTGTCACTAGAAAAAACTCTTTCTCTTCAATATCTTTGAATTGAAATAAATTATAAAAAATATTTGAGTTCTTTCTTATATTAAATATTATTATACAAAAAATAGAGCATAAAATTTATTTAAATGTAAATCGTTATCGATAAATATTTACTTAATTGATAAATAGTTGATTCATATATCAAGAGATTGTGAATTTGATTTTTATTTATGTATGTAAAAATATTTTTGATAAGTTCAATGAATTGTTTTGCTCAGCTACTAGAAAATAGTATTTCTTATGAATATATTCCAAAATAATTTTACTTTTTCTTTTCTCTAACTTACAATAAATAAAAAATTAAAAGAAAAGAAAAATATTTTGATACTTTCTTTATTTATCCCTTTCAACAAAAAATCAAATAAATATTAAAATAAATAAGAAAAGAAAAAGAGAAAAAAATCAGATAAATAGATGTAAGAATATTATCATATATAAAGTAAAACTCAAAAAAAGAAATTTAAAAAGAAATTCTCGCTAAAAACAGAAGCATTATAAATAAATACACAATAAAATTTAAAATTGATTGAGTGAAGTAAATAAATGATTCAATTAAAAATTAAAAAAATAAAACATACAATATTCTAAGATAACAATGTTAAACAAAGTGACACATAAATTAAATTTTAGAATTAATTTGTCACATTTAATACTGACATTTTTATCAAACCACCATTTTCTATAATATTTATTAAACCACCATTTTCTACATAATATTTATGACTCTCATATTTGACCTATAGGATATTGAGATTTAAGGAAATTTTTTGTAACTTCAAGAAAAAACTTGGTAGGATTCAAGAAAGAATTCTCCTCATCATTTGTGTGAAAAATATTAAAAAAAGTATAAGAATACAAAAAATATATATAATTTTAAAAGATGTTTATTAGGCGACGTTACCAACTTATATTGAGATTAGTCTCTTCTAACTTTGCAGTTAAACTTTTTTTATATACCATCTTATATTGAGATGAGTCTCTTCTAACTTTGCAGTTAAACTTTTTTTATATAAATAGCATTTTTAGTCACTCTTGTGGTTGTTCATATATTTTAATACATTTTAATCAATATAACGGAATTAAAATCACGCTATATCGAACAACTTTTTTTATATAAATAGAATTTTCATTCTATGCATGCATTTTATATTCTATCTTTTAAAATCACGTATCTTTCATTTTCTTTCTACGTGTGTATTTTTTATGTCACCTATTAAAGTCATGTATCTTTTATTTTTTTTACCATGCATGTATTTTATATTGAACACATATTGTATTTACCTGATTGTGTAAAAATACGAATAAGTTTTTATTTTCTCATAATTTTTTTGCCATAAAAGTTGTTTTTTCCTCCATATTTCTAACATACATATAAGATTTATGGAGTGTTCTTAACACCTTCTTGATTCTTTTAAGTTTGCTATCCGAAAAATGTAATTCAAAAAGACTTCAACTTTATATTTTTTAAATGTTACTTTTTTATATTTATATTGTTAATCCTCTTATTAGATAACTGTAATATTTTTGTTTTTACAAAGTATTATTTTTTATTTTATTTTTTTTTCATTTTGTGTCAATTGAAAAAACTCTTTCTCTTTAATATCTTTGAATTGAAATAGGTAATAAAAAATATTTGAGTTCTTTCTTATATTAAATATTATTATACAAAAAATATAGCATAAAATTTATTTAAATGTAAATCGTTATCGATAAATATTTACTTAATTGATAAATAGTTGATTCATATATCAAGAGATTGTGAATTTCATTTTTATTTATTTATGTAAAAATATTTTTAATAAGTTCAATGAATAGTTCTGCTCAGCTACTAGAAAATTGTATTTCTTATAAATAAACTCCAAATTAATTTTACTATTTCTTTTCTCTAACTGACAATAAATAAAAAATTAAAAGAAATGAAAAATATTTTTAGATTTTTTTATTTGTCCCTTTCAACAAAAATTAAATAAATATTAAAATAAATAAGAAAAGAAAAAGAAAACGAATCAGATAAATAGATGTAAAAATATTATCATATATTAAGTAAAACTCAAAAAAATAAATTTTAAAAGAAATTCTCGCTAATAGCAGAAGCATTATAAATAAATACACAATAAAATTTAAAATTGATTGAGTGAAGTAAATAAATAATTCAAGTAAAAAATAAATAAATTATACAGTATTCTAAGATAAGAATGTTAAACAAACTGACACATTAATTAAATTTTAGAATTAATTTGTCACTTTTAATACTGACATTTTTATTAAACCACCATTTTCTATAATATTTATTAAACCACAATTTTCTACTTAATATTTATGACTCTCATATTTGACCTATACTATATTGAGATTTAAGGAAAATTTTTGTAACTTCAAGAAAAAACCTTGTAGGATTCAAGAAAGAATTCTCCGCATCATTTGTGTGAAAAATATTAAATAATTATTAGAATACAAAAAATATATAATTTTAAAATATGTTGATTAGGGCCAGTTACCAACTTATATTGAGATGAGTCTCTTTTAACTTTGCAGTTAAACTTTTTTTATATACCAACTTATATTGAGACGAGTCTCTTCTAACTTTGCAGTTAAACTTTTTATTTTATATAAATAGCATGTTTATGGTTGCTCATATGTTTTAATACATTTTAATCAATATAGCGGAATTAAAATCACGCTATATTGAACAACTTTTTTTTTATTTTATTTTATATAAATAGCATTTTCATTCTATGCATGCATTTTATATTCTATCTTTTAAAATATTTATCTTTCATTTTCTTTCTACGTGTGTATTTTGTATGTCACCTATTAAAATCATGTATCTTCTTTGTTTTTTTACCATGCATGTATTTTATATTGAACACATATTGTATTTACCTGATTGTATAAAAATACGAATAAGTTTTTATTCTCTCATAATTTTTTTACCATAAAAGTTGTTTTTTCTTCATATTTCTCAAATACATAAATATTTACGGAGTGTTCTTAACACCTTCTTGATTCTTTTAAGTTTGCTATCCGAAAAGTGTAATTCAAAAAGACTTCAACTTAAATCCTTTTAAGATAAATATTTTTTAAATGTAATTTTTTATATTTATATTGTTAATCCTCTTATTAGATAACTGTAATATTTTTTTTTACAAAGTATTATTTTTTATTTTAAATTTTTTACATTTTGTGTCACTAGAAAAAACTCTTTCTCTTCAATATCTTTGAATTGAAATAAATTATAAAAAATATTTGAGTTCTTTCTTATATTAAATATTATTATACAAAAAATATAGCATATAATTTATTTAAATGTAAATAGTTATCGATAAATATTTACTTAATTGATAAATAGTTGATTCATATATCAGGAGAATGTGAATTTGATTTTTATTTATTGATGTAAAAATATTTTTGATAAGTTCAATGAATTGTTCTGCTCAGCTACTAGAAAATAGTATTTCTTATAAATATACTTCAAGTTAATTTTAATATTTCTTTTCTCTAAATTACAATAAATAAAAAATTAAAAGAAAATAAAAATATTTTGATACTTCCATTATTTGTCCCTTTCAACAAAAATTAAATAAATGTTAAAGTAAATAAAAAAAGAAAAAGAGAAAAAATCAGATAAATAAATGTAAAAATATTATCATATATAAAGTAAAACTCAAAAAAAGAAATTTAAAAAGAAATTCTCGCTAAAAACAGAAGCACTATAAATAAATACACAATAAAATTTAAAATTGATTCAGTGAAGTAAATAAATGATTCAATTAAAAATTAAAAAATAAAACATACAATATTCTAAGATAAGAATGTTAAACAAAGTGACACATAAATTAAATTTTATAATTAATTTGTGACTTTTAATACTGACATTTTTATTAAACCACCATTTTCTATAATATTTATTAAACCACCATTTTCTACATAATATTTATGACTCTCATATTAGACCTATAGGATATTGAGGTTTAAGGACAAATTTCGCAACTTCAAGAAAAAACATTGTAGGATTCAAGAAAGAATTCTCTGCATCATTTGTTTGAAAAATATTAAATAGAGTATTAGAATACAAAAATATATATAATTTTAGAAGAGGTTGATTAGGGTTAGTTATCAACTTATATTGAGATGAGTCTCTTCTAGCTTTGCTGTTAAACTTTTTTTATATACCAACATATCTTGTGATGAGTCTCTTGTAACTTTGCAGTTAAACTTTTTATTTATTTATATAAATAGCATTTTTAGTCGCTCTTGTGGTTGTTCATATAATTTAATACTACCTCTGTTCCTATATATAAGAGACAATTCATTTTTTAAATTCATTGAATAATCAATGTATTTGGTCAATTTATAGACTAGGTACATTGATTATTCAATGAATCGAAAAATTGAATTGTCTCTTATATATAGGAACGGAGGTAGTACATTGTAATCAATATAGCGGAATTAAAATCACGCTATATTGAACAACATTTTTTATATAAGTTAGCTATCCGACAAATGTAATCCAAAAAGATTTCAACTTAAATCCTTTTAAAATATATATTTTTTAAATATTAATTTTTTAAATTTATGTTGTTAATCCTCTTATTAGATAACTGTAATATTTTTGTTTTTACAAAGTATTATTTTTTATTTTAAATTTTTTACATTTTGTGTCACTAGAATATATTCTTTCTCTTCAATATCTTTGAATTGTTCTGCTCAGCTACTATAAAATAGTATTTCTTATATATAAACTCCAAATTAATTTTACTATTTCTTTTCTCTAACTTAAAATAAATAAAAAATTAAAAGAAAAGAAAAATATTTTGATTCTTTCTTTATTTGTCCCTTTCAACAAAAAAAT
The DNA here is from genome assembly GCA_021764765.1 of Vicia sativa. NCBI lineage: Eukaryota > Viridiplantae > Streptophyta > Magnoliopsida > Fabales > Fabaceae > Vicia > Vicia sativa. The sequence continues at coordinate 69,692,614 of CM038792.1, forward strand.
AAATAAATATTAAAATAAATAAGAAAAGAAAAATAGAAAAAAAATCAGATAAATAGATGTAAAAATATTATCATATATAAAGTAAAACTCAAAAAAAGAAATTTAAAAAGAAATTCTCGCTAAAAACAAAAGCATTACAAATAATTACACAATAAAATTTAAAATTGATTGAGTGAAGTAAATAAATAATTCAATTAACAAATAAAAAATAAAATATACGGAATTCTAAGTTAAGAATGTTAAACAAACTGACACATAAATTAAATTTAATAATTAAATTGTCACTTTTAATACTAACATCTTTATTAAACCACCATTTTCTATAATATTTATTAAACCACCATTTTCTACATAATATTTATGACTCTCGTATTTGACCTATAGCATATTAAGATTTAAGGAAAAATTACGTAACTTCAAGAAAAAACTTTGTAGGATTTAAGAAAGAATTCTCCGCATCATTTGTGTGAAAAATATTAAATAGAGTATTAGAATACAAAAATATATATAATTTTAAAAGATGTTGATTAGGGTCAGTTACCAACTTATATTGAGATGAGTCTCTTCTAACTTTGCAGTTAAACTTCTTTTATATACCAACTTATATTGAGATGAGTCTCTTCTAACTTTGCAGTTAAACTTTTTTTTTATATAAATAACATTTTTAGTCACTCTTGTGGTTGTTCATATATTTTAATACATTTTAATCAATATAGGGGAATTAAAGTCACACTATATTGAACTACTTTTTATTTTATTTTATATAAATTGCATATTCTTTCTATGCATGCATTTTATATTCTATCTTTTAAAATCATGTATCTTTCATTTTCTTTCTACATGTGCATTTTGTATGTCACCTATTAAAATCATGTATCTTCATTTTTTTTACCATACATGTATTTTATATTGAACACATACTGTATTTACCTAATTATATAAAAATACGAATAAGTTTATATTCTCTCATAATTTTTTAACCATAAAAGTTGTTTTTTCTTCATATTTCTCACATACATATAAGATTTATTGAGTGTTCTTAACACCTTCTTGATTCTTTTAAGTTTGCTTTCTAAAAAATGTAATTCAAAGAGACTTCAACTTAAATCCTTTTAAAATATATATTTTTTAAATGTTACTTTTTTATATTTATATTGTTAATCCTCTTATTAGATAACTGTAACATTTTTGTTTTTACAAAGTATTGTTTTTTATTTTAAATTTTTTAGATTTTGTGTCACTAGAAAAAACTCTTTCTCTTCAATATCTTTGAATTGAAATAAATTATAAAAAATATTTGCCTTATTTCTTATATTAAATATTATTATACCAAAAATATAGCATACAATTTATTTAAATGTAAATATTTATTGATAAATATTGACTTAATTGATAAATAGTTGATTCATATATCAAGAGATTGTGAATTTGATTTTTATTTATTTATGTAAAAATATTTTTGATAAGTTCAATGAATTGTTCTGCTCAACTACTACAAAATAGTATGTCTTATAAATAAACTCCAAATTAATTTTACTATTTCTTTTCTCTAACTTACAATAAATATAAAATTAAAAGAAAAGAAAAATATTTTGATTCTTTCTTTATTTGTCCCTTTCAACAAAAAAATAAATAAATATTAAAATAAATAAGAAAAGAAAAAGAGAAAAAATCAGATTAATAGATGTAAAAATATAATCATATATAAAGTAAAACTCAAAAAAAGAAATTTAAAAAGAAATTCTCGCTAAAAACATAAACATTATAAATAAATACACAATAAATAAAATATTCAGAATTCTAAGATAAGAATGTTAAACAAACTGACACATAAATTAAATTTAATAATTTAATTGTCACTTTTAATACTAACATTTTTATTAAACCACCATTTTCTATAATATTTATTAAACCACCATTTTATACATAATATTAATGACTCTCATATTTGACCTATAGGATATTGAGATTTAAGGAAAATTTACGTAACTTCAAGAAAAAACTTTGTAGGATTTAAGAAAGAATTCTCCGCATCATTTGTGTGAAAAATATTAAATAGAGTATTAGAATACAAATATATATAAAATTTTAAAAGATGTTGATTAGGGTCAGTTACCAACTTTTATTGAGATTAGTCTCTTCTAACTTTGCAGTTAAACTTTTATTATATACCAACTTATATTGAGATGAGTCTCTTATAACGCTATATTGAACAACTTTTTATTTATTTATATAAATAGCATTTTCTTTCTATGCATGCATTTTATATTCTGTCTTTTAAAATCATGTATCTTACATTTTCTTTCTACGTGTGTATTTTGTATATCACCTATTAAAATCATGTATCTTTTTTTTTTTTACCATGCATGTATTTTATATTAAACACATATTGTATTTACCTGATTGTATAAAAATACGAATAAGTTTTTATTCTCTCATTATTCTTTTACCATAAAAGTTGTTTTTTCTTCATATTTCTCACATACATATAAGATTTATGGAGTGTTCTTAACACCTTCTTCATTCTTTTAAGTTTGCTATTTGAAAAATTTAATTCAAATAGACTTCAACTTAAATCCTTTTAAAAAATATATTTTTTAAATGTTACTTTTTTATATTTATATTGTTAATCCTCTTATTAGATAACTGTAATATTTTTTTTTGTACAAAGTATTATTTTTTATTTTAAATTTTTTACATTTTGTGTCACTAGAAAAAACTCTTTCTCTTGAATATCTTTGAATTGAAATAAATTATAAAAAATATTTGACTTCTTTCTTATTTGAAATATTATTATACAAAAAATATAGCATACAATTTATTTAAATGTAAATAGTTATCGATAAAGATTGACTTAATTGATAAATAGTTGATTCATATATCGAGATTGTTAATTTGATTTTTAATTATTTATGTTAAAATAATTTTGATAAGTTCAATGAGTTGTTCTGCTCAGCTACAAGAAAATAGTATTTCTTATAAATAAACTCCAAATTAGTTTTACTATTTCTTTTCTCTAACTTACAGTAAATAAAAAATTAAAAAAAAAATATTTTGATACTTTCTTTATTTGTCCCTTTCAACAAAAAAATAAATAAAAAGAAAATAAAAAGAGAAAAAAATCAGATAAATAGATGTAAAAATATTATCATCTTTAAAGTAAAACTCAAAAACAGAAATTCTCGCTAAAAACATAAGCATTATAAATAAATACACAATAAAATTTAAAATTGATTGAGTGAAGTAAATAAAAATTCAATTAAAAAATAAAAAATAAAAAATACAATATTCTAAGATAAGAATGTTAAACAAAGTGACACATAAATTAAATTTTATAATTAATTTGTCACTTATAATACTGACATTTTTATTAAACCACCATTTTCTATAATATTTATTTAACCACCATTTTCTACATAATATTTATGACTCTAATATTTGACCTATAGGATATTGAGATTTAAAGAAAATTTTTGCAACTTCAAGAAAAAACATTGTAAGATTCAAGAAAGAATTCTCCGCATCGTTTGTCTGAAAAATATTAAATAGAGTATGAGAATACAAAAATATATCTAATTTTAAAAGATGTTGATTAGGGTTAGTTACCAACTTATATTGAGATGAGTCTCTTCTAACTTTGCATATAAACTTCTTTTATATACCAACTTATATTTAGATGAGTCTCTTCTAACTTTGCAGTTAAACTTTTTTTTTATTTTATATAAATAGCATTTTTAGTCACTATTGTGAATGTTCATATATTTTAATACATTTTAATCAATAAAGAGGAATTAAAATCACGCTATATTGAACAACTTTTTTTTATATAAATAGAATTTTCTTACTATGCATGCATTTTATATTCTATCTTTTAAAATCATGTATCTTTCATTTTGTTTCTTCGGGTGTATTTTATATGTCACCTATTAAAATCATGTATCTTCTTTTTTTTTTTTACCTTGCATGTATTTTATATAGAACACATATTGTATTTACCTGATTGTATAAAAATACGAATAAGTTTTTATTCTCTCATAATTTTTTTCCATAAAAGTTGTTTTTTCTTCATATTTCTCATACACATATAAGATTTATGGAGTGTTCTTAACACCTTCTTGATTATTTTAAGTTCGCTATTTGAAAAATGTAATTCAAAAAGACTTCAACTTAAATCCTTTTAAATTTATTTTTAAATGTTACTTTTTTATATTGATATTGTTAATCCTCTTATTAGATAACTGTAATATTTTTGTTTTTACAAAGTATTGTTTTTTGTTTTAAATTTTTTACATTTTGTGTCACTAGAAAAAACTCTTTCTTTCAATATCTTTGAATTGAAATGAATTATAAAAAATATTTGACTTCTTACTTATATTAAATATTATTTTATACAAAAAAAATAGCATACAATTTATTTAAATTTAAATAGTTATCGATAAATATTGACTTAATTGATAAATTGTTACTTCATATATCAAGAGATTGTGAATTTGATTTTAATTTATTTATGTATAAATACTTTTGATAAGTTCAATGAATTGTTCTGCTCAGCTACTAGAAAATAGCATTTCTTATAAATAAACTACAAATTAGTTTTACTATTTCTTTTCTCTAACTTACAGTAAATAACAAATTAAAAAAATGAAAAATATTTTGATACTTTCTTCATTTGTCACTTTCAAAAAAAAAAAATTAAATAAGAAAAGAAAAAGAGAAAAAAATCAGATAAATAGATGTAATAATATTATCATCTTTAAAGTAAAACTCAAAAAAAGAAATTCTCGCTAAAAACATAAGCATAATAAATAAATACACATTAAAATTTAAAATTGATTGAGTGAAGTAAATAAATAATTCAATTAAAAAATAAAAAATAAAATATACAGTATTCTAAGATAAGAATGTTAAACAATGTGACACATAAATTAAATTTTATAATCAATTTGTCACTTTTAATACTGACAGTTTTATTAAACCACCATTTTCTATAATATTTATTAAACCACCATTTTCTACATAATATTTATGACTCTCATATTTGACCTATAGGATATTGAGATTTAATGAAAAGTTTTGTAACTTCAAGAAAAAACATTGTAGGATTCAAGAAAGAATTATCCGCATCATTTGTGTGAAAAATATTAAATAGAGTATTAGAATACAAAAATATATATTATTTTAAAAGATGTTGATTAGGGCCAGTTACCAACTTATTTTGAGATGAGTCTCTTCTAACTTTACAGTTAAACTTCATTTATATACCAACTTATATTGAGATGAGTCTCTTCTAACATTGCAGTTAAACTTTTATTTTTATTTTTATATAAATAATATTTTTAGTCACTGTTGTAGTTGTTAATATATTTTAATACATTTTAGTCAAGAAAGAGGAATTAAAATCATGCTATATTGAACAAGTTTTCTTATATAAATAGCATTTTCTTTCTATGCATGCATTTTATATTCTATCTTTTAAAATCATGTATCTTTCTTTTTTTTTCTACGTGTGTATTTTGTATGTCACCTATTAAAATCATGGATCTTTTTTATTTTTATTTTTACCATGCATGTATTTTATATTGAACTATTATTGTATTTACCTGATTGTACAAAAATACGAATAAGTTTTTATTCTCTCATTATTCTTTTACCATAAAAGTTGTTTTTTCTTCATATTTCTCACATACATATAAGATTTATGGAGTGTTCTTAACACCTTCTTGATTCTTTTAAGTTTGCTATTTGAAAAATATAATTCAAAAAGACTTCAACTTAAATCCTTTTAAAATATATATTTTTTAAATGTTACTTTTTATATTTATATTGTTAATCCAGTTATTTGATAACTGTAATATATTTGTTTTTACAAAGTATTATTTTTATTTTAAATTTTTTACATTTTGTGTCACTGGAAAAAACTCTTTCTCTTCAATATCTTTGAATTGAAATAAATTATAAAAATATTTCACTTCTTTCTTATATTAAATATTATTATGCAAAAAATATAGCATATAATTTATTTAAATGTAAATAGTTATCGATAAATATTGACTTAATGGATAAATAGTTGATTCATATATCAAGATATTGTGAATTTGATTTTTATTTATTTATGTAAAAATACTTTTGATAAGTTCAATGAGTTGTTCTACTCAGCGACTAGAAAATAGTATTTCTTATAAATAACTCCAAATTAATTTTACTATTTCTTTTCTCTAACTTACAGTAAATAAAAAATTAAAAAAAGGAAAAATATTTTGATACTTTCTTTATTTGTCCCTTTCAACAAAAAAATAAATAAACATTAAAATAAATAAGAAAAGAAAAAGAGAAAAAAAACTCAGATAAATAGATGTAAAAATTTTATCATCTATAAAGTTAAACTAAAAAAAAGAAATTTGCAAAGAAATTCTCACTAAATAATAAGCATTATAAATAAATACACAATAAAATTTAAAATTGATTAGGAGAAGTAAATAAATAATTCAATTAAAAAATAAAAAATAAAATATACAGCATTCTATGATAAGAATGTTAAACAAAGTGACACATAAATTAAATTTTATAATTAATTTGTCACTTTTAATACTGACATATTTATTAAACCACCATTTTCTACATAATATTTATGACTCTCATATTTGACCTATAGGATATTGAGATTTAAGGAAAAAATTTGTAACTTTAAGAAAAAACATTGTAGGATTCAAGAAAGAGTTCTCCGCATCATTTGTGTGAAAAATATTAAATAGAGTATTAGAATACAAAAATATATATAATTTTAAAAGATGTTGATTAGGTTTAGTTACCAACTTATATTGAGATGAGTCTCTTCTAACTTTGCAGTTAAACTTTTTTTATATACCATCTTATATTGAGATGAGTCTCTTCTAACTTTACAGTTAAACTTTTTTTATATGAATAAATTTTTTTGTCACTCTTGTGGTTGTTAATATATTTTAATACATTTTAATCAATAAAGAGGAATCAAAATCACGCTATATTGAACAACTTTTTTTATATAAATAGCATTTTCTTTATATGCATGCATTTTATATTCTATCTTTTAAAATCACGTATCTTTCATTTTATTTCTACGTGTGTATTTTGTATGTCACCTATTAAAATCATGTATTTTTTTTTTACCATGCATGTATTTTATATTGACCACATATTGTATTTACCTGATTGTATAAAAATACGAATAAGTTTTTATTCTCTCTTAACTTTTTTACCATAAAAGTTGTTTTTTCTTCATATTTTTCCCATACATATAAGATTTATGGAGTGTTTTTAACACCTTCTTGATTCTTCTAAATTTGCTATCCGAGAAATGTAATTCAAAAACACTTCAACTTAAATCCTTTTAAAATATATATTTTTTAAATGCTACTTTTTTATTTTGAAATTGTTAATCGGCTTATTAGATAACTGTAATATTATTTTTTTTACAAAGAATTATTTTTTATTTTAAATTTTTTAGATTTTGTGTCACTAGAAAAAACTCTTTCTCTTCAATATTTTTGAATTGAAATAAATTATAAAAAATATTTGACTTCATTCTTATATTAAATATTATTATAAAAAAAATATAGCATACAATTTATTTAAGTGTAAATAGTTGTCGATAAATATTGACTTAATTGATAAATACTTGATTCATATATCAAGAGATTGTGAATTTGATTTTTATTTATTTATGTAAACACATTTTTGATAAGTTCAATGAATTATTCTGCTCAGCTACTAGAAAATAGTATTTATTATAAATAAACTCCAAATTTATTTTACTATTTCTTTTCTCTAACTTACAGTAAATAAAAAATTAAAAAAAAGAAAAATATTTTGATACTTTCATCATTTGTGTCTTTCAACAAAAAAATAAATCGTAAAGAAGAAGAGAAAAAAATCAGATAAATAGATGTAAAAATATTATCTTCTATAAAGTAAAACTCATAAAAGAAATTTGAAAAGAAATTCTCGCTAAAAACAGAAGCATTATAAATAAATACATAATTAAATTTAAAATTGATTGAGTGAAGTAAATAAATAATGCAATTAAAAAATAAAAAATAAAATACACAGTATTCTAAGATAAGAATGTTAAACAAAGTGTCACATAAATTAAATTTTATAATTAATTTGTCACTTTTAATACTGACATTTTTATTAAACCATCATTTTCTACAGAATATTTATGACTCTCATATTTGACCTATAGGATAGTGAGATTTAAGGAAAAAATTTGTAACTTCAAGAAAAAACTTTGTAGGATTCTAGGAAGAATTCTCCGCATCAATTGTGTGAAAAATATTAAATAGAGTATTAGAATACAAAAATATATATAATTTTAAAAGATGTTGATTGGGGTCAGTTACCAACTTATATTGAGATGAGTCTCTTCTAACTTTGCAATTAAACTTTTTTTATATACCAACTTATATTGAGATGAGTCTCTTCTAACTTTGCAGTTAAACTTTTTTTATATACCAACTTATATTGTGATGAGTCTCTTCTGACTTTGCAGATAAACTTTTTTTATATACCAACTTATATTGAGATGAGTCTCTTCTAACTTTGCAGTTAAACTTCTTTTATATAAATAGCATTTTTAGTCACTCTTGTGGTTGTTCATATATATTAATACATTTAAATCAATAAAGAGGAATTAAAATCACGCTACATTAAACAACATTTTTTTTATATAAATAACATTTTCTTTATATGCATGCATTTTATATTCTATCTTTTAAAATCATGTATCTTTCATTTTCTTTCTACGTGTATTTTCTATGTCACCTATTAAAATCATGTATCTTTTTTATTTTTTATTTTTACCATGCATGTATTTTATATTGAACACATATTGTATTTACCTGATTGTATAAAAATACGAATAAGTTTTTATTCTCTCATAATTTTTTTTACCATAAAAGTTGTTTTTTCTTCCGATTTCTCACACACATATAAGATTTATGGAGTGTTCTTAACACCTAATTGATTCTTTTAAGTTTTCTATTTGAAAAATGTAATTCAAAAAGACTTCAACTTAAATCATTTTAAAATATATATTTTTTAAATGTTACTATTTTATATTTATATTGTTAATCCTCTTATTAGATAACCGTAATATTTTGGTTTTTACAAAGTATTATTTTTTATTTTAAATTCTTTACATTTTGTGTCACTAGAAAAAACTCTTTCTCTTCAATATCTTTGAATTGAAATGAATTGTAAAAAATATTTGACTTCTTTCTTATATTAAATATTATTATACAAAAAATATAGCATACAATTTATTTAAACGTAAATAGTTATCGGTAAATATTGACTTAATTGATAAATAGTTGATTCATATATCAAGAGATTGTGAATTTTATTTTTATTTATTTATGTAAAAATATTTTTGATAAGTTCAGTGAATTGTTCTGCTCAGCTACTAGAAAATAGTATTTCTCATAAATAAACTCCAAATTAATTTTACTATTTCTTTTCTCTAACTTACAGTAAATAAAAAGTTTAAAAAAAGAAAAATATTTTAATACTTTCTTTATGGGTCCCTTTCAACAAAAAAATAAATAAATAAGAAAATAAAAAGAGAAAAAAATCAGATAAATAGATGTAAAAATATTATCATCTTTAAAGTTAAACTCAAAAAAAGAAATTTGCAAAGAATTGATCGCTAAAAACATAAGCATTATAAATAAATACACAATAAAATTTAAAATTAATTGAGTGCAGTAAATAAATAATTCAATTAAAAAATAAAAAATAAAATAAACAGTATTCTAAGATAAGAATGTTAAACAAAGTGACACATAAATTAAATTTTATAATTAATTTGTCACTTTTAATACTGACATTTTTATTAAACCACCATTTTCTATAATATTTATTAAACCACCATTTTCTATATAATATTTATGACTCTCATACTTGACCTATATGATATTGAGATTTCAGGAAAAATTTTGTAACTTCAAGAAAAAACATTGTAGGATTCAAGGAAGAATTCTCCGCATCATTTGTGTGAAAAATAATAAATAGAGTATTAGAATACAAAAATATATATAAATTTTAAAAGATGTTGATTAGGGTCCGTTACCAACTTATATTGAGATGAGTCTCTTCTAACTTTGCACTTTAACTTTTTTTATATACCAACTTATATTGAGATGAGTCTCTTCTAACTTTGCAGTTAAACTTTTTTTATATACCTACTTATATTGAGATGGTCTCTTCTAACTTAGAAGTTAAACTTTTTTTATATAAATTGCATTTTTAGTCACTCTTGTGGTTGTTCATATATTTTAATACAATTTAATCAATAAAGAGGTATTAAAATCACGCTATATTGAACAATTTTTTTTATATAAATAGCATTTTCTTTCTATGCATGCATTTTATATTCTATCTTTTAAAATCATGTATCTTTCATTTTCTTTCTACGTGTATTTTGTATGTCACCTATTAAAATAATGTATCTTTTTTTTTTTTTTTACCATGCATGTATTTTATATTGAACACATATTGTATTTACCTGATTGTATAAAAATACGAATAAGTTTTTATTCTCTCATAATTTTTTTACCATAAAAGTTGTTTTTTCTTCCGATTTCTCACACACATATAAGATTTATGGAGTGTTCTTAACACCTTCTTGATTCTTTTAAGTTTTCTATTTGAAAAATGTAATTCAAAAAGACTTCAACTTAAATCATTTTAAAATGTATATTTTTTAAATGTTACTATTTTATATTTATGTTGTTAATCCTCTTATTAGATAACTGTAATATTTTGGTTTTTACAAAGTATTATTTTTTATTTTAAATTCCTTACATTTTGTGTCACTAGAAAAAACTCTTTCTCTTCAATATCTTTGAATTGAAATGAATTGTAAAAAATATTTGACTTCTTTCTTATATTAAATATTATTATACAAAAAATATAGCATACAATTTATTTAAACGTAAATAATTATCGATAAATATTGACTTAATTAATAAATAGTTGATTCATATATCAAGATATTGTGAATTTTATTTTTTTTTATTTATGTAAAAATATTTTTGATAAGTTCAGTGAATTGTTCTGCTCAGCTACTAGAAAATAGTATTTCTCATAAATAAACTCCAAATTAATTTTACTATTTCTTTTCTCTAACTTACAGTAAATAAAAAATTTAAAAAAAGAAAAATATTTTAATACTTTCTTTATTGGTCCCTTTCAACAAAAAAATAAATAAATAAGAAAATAAAAAGAGAAAAAAATCAGATAAATAGATGTAAAAATATTATCATCTCTAAAGTTAAACTCAAAAAAAGAAATTTGCAAAGAATTTATCGCTAAAAACATAAGCATTATAAATAAATACACAATAAAATTTAAAATTAATTGAGTGGAGTAAATAAATAATTCAATTAAAAAATAAAAAATAAAATAAACAGTATTCTAAGATAAGAATGTTAAACAAAGTGATAGATAAATTAAATTTTATAATTAATTTGTCACTATTAATACTGACATTTTTATTAAACCACCATTTTCTATAATATTTATTAAACCACCATTTTCTATATAATATTTATGACTCTCATACTTGACCTATATGATATTGAGATTTCAGGAAAATTTTTGTAACTTCAATAAAAAATATTGTAGGATTCAAGGAAGAATTCTCGCATCATTTGTGTGAAAAATAATAAATAGAGTATTAGAATACAAAAATATATATAAATTTTAAAAGATGTTGATTAGGGTCCGTTACCAACTTATATTGAGATGAGTCTCTTCTAACTTTGCAGTTTAACTTTTTTTATATACCAACTTATATTGAGATGAGTCTCTTCTAACTTTGCAGTTAAACTTTTTTTATATACCTACTTATATTGAGATGAGTCTCTTCTAACTTAGAAGTTAAACTTTTTTATATAAATTGCATTTTTAGTCACTCTTGTGGTTGTTCATATATTTTAATACATTTTAATCAATAAAGAGGTATTAAAATCACGCTATATTGAACAATTTTTTTTATATAAATAGCATTTTCTTTCTATGCATGCATTTTATATTATATCTTTTAAAATCATGTATCTTTCATTTTCTTTCTACGTGTATTTTGTATGTCACCTATTAAAATAATGTATCTTTTTTTTTTTTTACCATGCATGTATTTTATATTGAACACATATTGTATTTACCTGATTGTATAAAAATACGAATAAGTTTTTATTCTCTCATAATTTTTTTACCATAAAAGTTGTTTTTTCTTCCGATTTCTCACATACATATAAGGTTTATGGAGTGTTCTTAACACCTTCTTGATTCTTTTAAAATTTCTATTTGTAAAATGTAATTCAAAAAGACTTCAACTTACATCATTTTAAAATATATATTTTTTAAATGTTACTATTTTATATTTATATTGTTAATCCTCTTATTAGATAACTGTAATATTTTTGTTTTTACAAAGTATTATTTTTTATATTAAATTTTTTACATTTTGTGTCACTAGAAAATACTCTTTCTCTTCAATATCTTCGAAATGAATTATAAAAAATATTTGACTTCTTTCTTATATTAAATATTATTATACAAAAAATATAGCATACAATTTATTTAAACGTAAATAGTTATCGATAAATATTGACTTAATTGATAAATAGTTGATTCATATATCAAGAGATTGCGAATTTTATTTTTATTTATTTATGTAAAAATATTTTTGATAAGTTCAGTGAATTGTTCTGCTCAGCTACTAGAAAATAGTATTTCTCATAAATAAACTCCAAATTAATTTTACTATTTCTTTTCTCTACCTTACAGTAAATAAAAAATTTCAAAAAAGAAAAATATTTTGATACTTTCTTTATTTGTCCCTTTCAACAAAAAAATAAATAAATAAGAAAATAAAAAGAGAAAAAAATCAGATAAATAGATGTAAAAATATTATCATCTTTAAAGTTAAACTCAAAAAAAGAAATTCGCAAAGAATTTCTCGGTAAAAACATAAGCATTATAAATAAATACACAATAAATAATTTAATAAAAAAATAAAAAATAAAATATACAGTATTCTAAGATAAGAATGTTAAACAAAGTGACACATAAATTAAATTTTATAATTAATTTGTCACTTTTAATACAGACATTTTGATTAAACCACCATTTTCTATAATATTTATTAAACCACGATTTTCTATAGAATATTTATGACTCTCATATTTGACCTATAGGATATTGAGATTTAAGGAAAAATATTGTAACTTCAAGAAAAAACATTGTAGGATTCAAAGAAGAATTCTCCGCATCATTTGTGTGAAAAATATTAAATAGAGTATTAGAATACAAAAATATATATAAATTTTAAAAGATGTTGATTTGGGTCCGTTACCAACTTATATTGAGATGAGCCTCTTCTAACTTTGTAGTTAAACTTTTTTTTATATACCAACTTATATTGAGATGAGTCTCTTCTAACTTTGCAGTTAAACTTTTTTTATATACCAACTTATATTGAGATGAGTCTCTTCTAACTTTGTAGTTAAATTTTTTTTTTTTATATATAAATAGCATTTTTAGTCACTCTTGTGGTTGTTCATATATTTTAATACATTTTAATCAATAAAGAGTAATTAAAATCACGCTACATTGAACAATTTTTTTTATATAAATAGCATTTTCTTTCTATGCATGCATTTTATATTCTATCTTTTAAAATCATGTATCTTTCATTTTCTTTCTACGTGTATTTTGTATGTCACCTATTAAAATCATGTATCTTTTTTTTTTTTACCAGGCATGTATTTTATATTGAACACATATTGTATTTACCTGATTGTATAAAAATACGAATAAGTTTTTATTCTCTCATAATATTTTTTACCATAATAGTTGTTTTTTCTTCCTATTTCTCACACACATATAAGATTTATGGAGTGTTCTTAACACCTTCTTGATTCTTTTAAGTTTTCTATTTGAAAAATGTAATTAAAAAGACTTCAACTTAAATCATTTTAAAATATATATTTATTAAATGTTACTATTTTATATTTATATTGTTAATCCTCTTATTAGATAACGGTAATATTTTTGTTTTTACAAAGTATTCTTTTTTATTTTAAATTCTTTACATTTTGTGTCACTAGAAAAAACTCTTTCTCTTCAATATCTTTGAATTGAAATGAATTGTAAAAAATATTTGACTTCTTTCTTATATTAAATATTATTATACAAAAAATATAGCATACAATTTATTTAAACGTAAATAGTTATCGATAAATATTGACTTAATTGATAAATAGTTGATTCATATATCAAGAGATTGTGGGTTTTATTTTTATTTATTTATGTAAAAATATTTTTGATAAGTTCAGTGAATTGTTCTGCTCAGCTACTAGAAAATAGTATTTCTCATAAATAAACTCCAAATTAATTTTACTATTTCTTTACTCTAACTTACAGTAAATAAAAAATTTAAAAAAAGAAAAATATTTTGATACCTTCTTTATTTGTCCCTTTCAACAAAAAAATAAATAAATAACATTATAAAAAGAGAAAAAAATCAGATAAATAGATGTAAAAATATTATCATCTATAAAGTTAAACTCAAAAAAAGAAATTCGCAAAGAATTTCTCGCTAAAAACATAAGCATTATAAATAAATACACAATAAAATTTAAAATTAATTGAGTGAAGTAAATAAATAATTCATTAAAAAAATGAACAATAAAATATACAGTATTCTAAGATAAGAATGTTAAACAAAGTGACACATCAATTAAATTTTATAATTAATTTGACACTTTTAATACTGACATTTTTATTAAACCACCATTTTCTATATAATATTTATGACTCTCATATTTGACCTATAGTATATTGAGATTTAAAGAAAAATTTTGTACCTTCAAGAAAAATCATTGTAGGGTTCAAGAAAGAATTCTCTGCATCATTTGTGTGAAAAATATTAAATAGAGTATTAGAATACAAAAACATATATAAATTTTAAAAGATGTTGATTAGGGTCAGTTACCAACTAATATTGAGATGAGTCTCTTCTAACTTTGCAGTTAAACTTTTTTTATACACCAACTTATATTGAGATGAGTCTCTTCTAACTTTGCAGTTAAACTTTTTTTTTTTTATATATATTGAGATTAGTCTCTTCTGACTTTGCAGTTAAACTTTTTTTATATACCAACTTATATTGAGATGAGTCTCTTCTAACTTTGAAGTTAAACTTTTTTTATACAAATATTTTTAGTCACTCTTGTGGTTGTTCATATATTTTAATACATTTTAATCAATAAAGTGGAATTAAAATCACACTACATTGAACAACTTTTTATTTTATTTTATATAAATAGCATTTTCTTTCTATGCATGCATTTTATATTCTATCTTTTAAAATCATGTATCTTTCATTTTCTTTCTACGTGTATCTTGTATGTGACCTATTAAAGTCATGTATTTTTTTTTATTTTTTACCATGCATGTATTTTATATTAAACACATATTGTATTTACCTGATTGTATAAAAATACGAATAAGTTTTTATTATCATAATCTTTTTACCATAAAAGTTGTTTTTTTTTTCCGATTTCACACATATAAGATTTCTGGAGTGTTCTTAACACCTTCTTGATTCTTTTAAGTTTTCTATTTGAAAAATGTAATTCAAAAAGACTTCAACTTAAATCATTTTAAAATATATATCTTTTAAATGTTACTATTTTATATTAATATGTTAATCCTCTTATTAGATAACTGTAATATTTTTGTTTTTACAAAGTATTATTTTTTATTTTAAATTCTTTACATTTTGTGTCACTAGAAAAAACTCTTTCTCTTCGATATCTTTGAATTGAAATGAATTATAAAAAATATTTGACTTCTTTCTTATATTAAATATTATTGTACAAAAAAGATAGCATACGATTTATTTAAATGTAAATAGTTATCGATAAATATTGACTTAATTGACAAATAGTTGATTCATATATCAAGATATTGTGAATTAGATTTTTATTTATTTATGTAAAAATATTTTTGATAAGTTCAATGAATTGTTCTCCTCAGCTACTAGAAAATAGTATTTCTTATAAATAAACTCCAAATTAATTTTACTATTTCTTTTCTCTAACTTACAGTAAATAAAAAATTAAAAAAAAAGAAAAATA
Source organism: Vicia sativa (assembly GCA_021764765.1). Taxonomy (NCBI): domain Eukaryota; kingdom Viridiplantae; phylum Streptophyta; class Magnoliopsida; order Fabales; family Fabaceae; genus Vicia; species Vicia sativa. Next base: position 69,708,795 of record CM038792.1, read on the forward strand.
TTTTGATACTTTCTTTATTTGTCCCTTTCAAGAAAAAAATAAATAAATAAGAAAATAAAAAGAGAAAAAAATCAGATAAATAGATGTAAAAATATTATCATATTTTAAGTAAAACTCAAAAAAAGAAATTTGCAAAGAAATTCTCGCTAAAAACATAAGCATTATAAATAAATACACAATAAAATTTAAAATTGATTGAGTGAAGTAAATAAATAATTCAATTAAAAAATAAAAAATAAAAATACAGTATTGTAAGATAAGAATGTTAAACAAAGAGACACATAAATTAAATTTTATAATTAATTTGTCACTTTTAATACTGACATTTTTATTAAACCGCCATTTTCTATAATATTTATTAAACCACCATTTTCTACATAATATTTATGAGTCTCATATTTGACCTATAGGATATTGAGATTTAAGGAAAAAATTTATAACTTCAAGAAAAAAACATTGTTAGGTTCAAGGAAGAATTCTCCGCATCATTTGTGTGAAAAATATTAAATAGAGTATTAGAATACAAAAATATATATATAACTTTAAAAGATGTTGATTAGGGTCAGTAACCAACTTATATTGAGATGAGTCTCTTCTAACTTTGCAGTTAAACTTTTTTTATATACCAACTTATATTGAGATGAGTCTCTTCTAACTTTGCAGTTAAACTTTTTTTATATACCAACTTATATTTAGATGAGTCTCTTCTAACTTTGCAGTTAAACTTTTTTTATATAAATAGCATTTTTAGTCACTCTTGTGGTTGTTCATATATATTAATACATTTAAATCAATAAAGAGGAATTAAAATCACGGAATATTGAACAACTTTTTTTTTTTATATAAATAGCATTTTCTCTTCTATGCATGTATTTTATATTGAACACATATTGTATTTACCTGATTGTATAAAAATACGAATAAGTTTTTATTCTCTCATAATTTTTTTTACCATAAAAGTTGTTTTTTCTTCCGATTTCTCACATACATATAAGATTTATGGAGTGTTCTTAACACCTTCTTGATTCTTTTAAGTTTTCTATTTGAAAAATGTAATTCAAAAAGACTTCAACTTAAATCATTTTAAAATATATATCTTTTAAATATTACTATTTTATATTTATATTGTTAATCCTCTTATTAGATAGTTATCGATTTATTTAAATGTAAATAGTTATCGATAAATATTGACTTAATTGATAAATAGTTGATTCATATATCAAGAGATTGTGAATTTGATTTTTATTTATTTATGTAAAAATATTTTTGATAAGTTCAATGAATTGTTCTGCTCAGCTACTAGAAAATAGTATTTCTTATAAATAAACTCAAAATTAATTTTACTATTTCTTTTCTCTAACTTACAGTAAATAAAAATTTTAAAAAAAGAAAAATATTTTGATTATTAAACTATTTTTAACTACTTTTTGTAAAAGAAAAATAACTTGAATACTTATCATAATAAACATATTATAAATATATATATATATATATATATATATATATATATATATATATATATATTTATATAATTTCAATATAAATTAAAAAACAATTTTACTGTGCAACCAGAAATAAGTTTCCAATATATAACTTTTATTGTAAACATCATTATTAAATTGTAAATATTTATATTTTATATTTATAAATAACAAATAATTTAGATTAAATTTACTGTATTTCTAAAATTAATCTAACAGTATTATTTGTATACGTAATCATCACTATTCTGAAATTTAATTTTGGAAAATAAATGTTAAATAATAAAGTACAAATAAAGGTGTAATTAGTGTAATACTTTGTTAATTTTTCTATTTAACAATATTAAAAATATTAATTTAAAACAATTTTTTAGAGACATATTCATTTGATGTATATTTATAAGAAACGTTTAGTAAAATTATATAATTTTTTTTATAAAAGTTAATAACTAAATTTAACTAATTGATTAAAAATTAATAATTTTATAACTTATGAATTTTACATCTCAGTGATAATTTTTAAGGGCTTAGTTGCATAAAATAAGGAAAAAAGAACAATGTACCATATAAAAAAAATACAAAACTAATAAATGAAAATTCATTATCGAATAAAAATGAATATACCTTTATTTTTATAAGAATATTAAGCTAAAACGAATAGAATATATAGTAATTAAATTTGTAAGTGTATTGTGGTATTTATAGTAATCCTTTATAATTTAAGTTAACATAGTAGACAAATATTTTATTTCTTGTAATTAGGGACATACACTAATACATGACAAAAAAAAAAGAGTTATATGAAAAGGTATTTTATTTTTATATAACATAAATAATTTAGTAAATATGAATACATAAAAAGAGGTTGTGAAAAAAATAAGTGGCTATTTCCTCCACAATTGTAGAAATAAAACTTGCTCTTTTTAATTTTCTCAACAACTATTCCTACACTAGACATATTTTTTATCAAAACAAAACATTAAAATATCTATTCATAAATTTTAATCAAATATTATTTTTCTCAAAAGTAGTTATCAGGCTATTCATATAAATTGAGACTGTACTATGAAGTTATTATCAATCTTATAGGATATATTGTGAAGTACATAATTCTTTTTACATCTCCTCTTCAATTATATTATATTCAAATAGTATATTCACCAGTTGTAGAAATATTAACAATTACTCATTCAAGTGAGAATGAGAATGTGTATTGGTTTTTTACAACTTGTTGATATACTGTATGGCTGTAATATTAAGATAATGACTTATTTCATCATCTCTAATTGTCTTTCACCACACATCAAAACATCATATTTTTTACTATTACATTTAGAAATAAAATTTACCAAACTTATTATGTTATTTTATTTTACTAAAGCTAAATAAATTACTTTTTCTCATATCATTAGGTGAATTCATTGTTCCGGAAGAAATTAATAACGATTCAATTTCAACTTTCATAACAAAAAAATAATAAATGTTAAAAGGTCCTTCATGTTAAAAAAGTTTAATTCCAACAAAGAAAATATTGTATAACCCATTGAATTTTTGTACTAATTAGTTATATTATTTTTCCTATATAATTCTTCTTTATTTCTATTCAAAAGATTCAATGTTTTTTCCATTATTTCTGTGTTAAAATTAATGTTTTTGTTTTTCATTTCAAAACTTCAAATCCAACTTATTTAATATTTTCTTTATTGACTTATGTAAAACAAATGTTCTTTTTTTTCATTAGAAAATGTGTATCATATATAATTGGGGATAATATTTCTTCCAATGAAGCTGCAATAATAAAAATATGTTAAATCTAAATAACTGAAAAACAAAAAATCATTCTTCCTTATATGAATTAAATTATGAAACTGTTTTTAACTACTTTTTGTAAAAAAAAAACTTGAATACTTATTATAATAAACATATTATATATATATATATATATATATATATATATATATATTTTCAATATAAATTAAAAAACAATTTTAATGTGCAACCACAAATATGTTTCCCATATATAACTTTTATTGTAAACATCATTATTAAATTGTAAATATTTATATTTTATATTTATAAATAACAAATAATTTAGATTAAATTTACTGTATTTCTAAAATTAATCTAACAGTATTATTTATATACATAATCATCACTATTCTGAAATTTAATTTTTTAAAATAAATGTTAAATAATAAAGTACAAATAAAGGTGTAATTAGTGTAATACTTTGTTAATTTTTCTATTTAACAATATTAAAAATATTAATTTAAAACAATTTTTTAGAGACATATTCATTTGATGTATATTTATAAGAAACATTTAGTAAAATTATTTAAATTTTTTTATAAAAGTTAATAATTAAATTAACTAATTGATTAAAAATTAATAATTTTATAACTTATGAATTTACATCTCAGTGATAATTTTTAAGGGCTTAGTTGCATAAAATAAGGAAAAAAGAACAATGTACCATATAAAAAAAATACAAAACTAATAAATGAAAATTCATTATCGAATAAAAATGAATATACCTTTATTTTTATAAGAATATTAAGCTAAAACGAATAGAATATATAGTAATTAAATTTGTAAGTGTATTGTGGTATTTATAGTAATCCTTTATAATTTAAGTTAACATAGTAGACAAATATTTTATTTCTTGTAATTAGGGACATACACTAATACATGACAAAAAAAAAAGAGTTATATGAAAAGGTATTTTATTTTTATATAACATAAATAATTTAGTAAATATGAATACATAAAAAGAGGTTGTGAAAAAAATAAGTGGCTATTTCCTCCACAATTGTAGAAATAAATCTTGCTCTTTTTAATTTTCTCAACCACTTTTCCTACACTTGACTTATTTTTTTATCAAAACAAAACATTAAAATATCTATTCATAAATTTTAATCAAATATTATTTTTCTTAAAAGTAGTTATCAGGCTATTCATATAAATTGAGACTGTACTATGAAGTTATTATCAGTCTAATAGGATATATTGTGAAGTACATAATTCTTTTTACATCTCCTCTTCAATTATATTATATTCAAATAGTATATTCACCAGTTGTAGAAATATTTACAATTACTCATTCAAGTGAGAATGAGAATGTGTATTGGTTTTTTACAACTTGTTGATATACTGTATGGCTGTAATATTGAGATAATGACTTATTTCATCATCTCTAATTGTCTTTCACCACACATGAAAACATCATATTTTTTACTATTACATTTAGAAATAAAATTTACCAAACTTATTTTGTTATTTTATTTTACTAAAGCTAAATAAATTACTTTTTCTCATATCATTAGGTGAATTCATTGTTCCGGAAGAAATTAATAACGATTCAATTTCAACTTTCATAACAAAAAAATAATAAATGTTAAAAGGTCCTTCATGTTAAAAAAGTTTAATTCCAACAAAGAAAATATTGTATAACCCATTGAATTTTTGTACTAATTAGTTATATTATTTTTCCTATATAATTCTTCTTTATTTCTATTCAAAAGATTCAATGTTTTTTCCATTATTTCTGTGTTAAAATTAATGTTTTTGTTTTTCATTTCAAAACTTCAAATCCAACTTATTTAATATTTTCTTTATTGACTTATGTAAAACAAATGTTCTTTTTTTTCATTAGAAAATGTGTATCATATATAATTGGGGATAATATTTCTTCCAATGAAGCTGCAATAATAAAAATATGTTAAATCTAAATAACTGAAAAACAAAAAATCATTCTTCCTTATATGAATTAAATTATGAAACTGTTTTTAACTACTTTTTGTAAAAAAAAATAACTTGAATACTTATTATAATAAACATATTAGATATATATATATATATATACATATATATATATATATATATATATATATATATATATATATATATATATATTCAATATAAATTAAAAAACAATTTTAATGTGCAACCACAAATATGTTTCCCATATATAACTTTTATTGTAAACATCATTATTAAATTGTAAATATTTATATTTTATATTTATAAATAACAAATAATTTAGATTAAATTTACTGTATTTCTAAAATTAATCTAACAGTATTATTTATATACATAATCATCACTATTCTGAAATTTAATTTTTTAAAATAAATGTTAAATAATAAAGTACAAATAAAGGTGTAATTAGTGTAATACTTTGTTAATTTTTCTATTTAACAATATTAAAAATATTAATTTAAAACAATTTTTTAGAGACATATTCATTTGATGTATATTTATAAGAAACATTTAGTAAAATTATTTAAATTTTTTTATAAAAGTTAATAATTAAATTAACTAATTGATTAAAAATTAATAATTTTATAACTTATGAATTTTACATCTCAGTGATAATTTTTAAGGGCTTAGTTGCATAAAATAAGGTAAAAAGAACAATGTACCATATAAAAAAAATACAAAACTAATAAATGAAAATTCATTATCGAATAAAAATGAATATACCTTTATTTTTATAAGAATATTAAGCTAAAACGAATAGAATATATAGTAATTAAATTTGTAAGTGTATTGTGGTATTTATAGTAATCCTTTATAATTTAAGTTAACATAGTAGACAAATATTTTATTTCTTGTAATTAGGGACATACACTAATACATGACAAAAAAAAAAAAGAGTTATATGAAAAGGTATTTTATTTTTATATAACATAAATAATTTAGTAAATATGAATACATAAAAAGAGGTTGTGAAAAAAATAAGTGGCTATTTCCTCCACAATTGTAGAAATAAAACTTGCTCTTTTTAATTTTCTCAACCACTTTTCCTACACTTGACTTATTTTTTTATCAAAACAAAACATTAAAATATCTATTCATAAATTTTAATCAAATATTATTTTTCTTAAAAGTAGTTATCAGGCTATTCATATAAATTGAGACTGTACTATGAAGTTATTATCAGTCTAATAGGATATATTGTGAAGTACATAATTCTTTTTACATCTCCTCTTCAATTATATTATATTCAAATAGTATATTCACCAGTTGTAGAAATATTTACAATTACTCATTCAAGTGAGAATGAGAATGTGTATTGGTTTTTTACAACTTGTTGATATACTGTATGGCTGTAATATTGAGATAATGACTTATTTCATCATCTCTAATTGTCTTTCACCACACATGAAAACATCATATTTTTTACTATTACATTTAGAAATAAAATTTACCAAACTTATTTTGTTATTTTATTTTACTAAAGCTAAATAAATTACTTTTTCTCATATCATTAGGTGAATTCATTGTTCCGGAAGAAATTAATAATTCAATTTCAACTTTCATAACAAAAAAATAATAAATGTTAAAAGGTCCTTCATGTTAAAAAAATGTAATTCCAACAAAGAAAATATTGTATAATCCATTGAATTTTTGTACTAATTAGTTATATCATCTTTCCTATATAATTCTTCTTTATTTCTATTCAAAAGATTCAATGTTTTTTCCATTATTTCTGTGTTAAAATTAATGTTTTTGTTTTTCATTTCAAAACTTCAAATCCAACTTATTTAATATTTTCTTTATTGACTTATGTAAAACAAATGTTCTTTTTTTTTTTTCATTAGAAAATGTGTATGATTTATAATTGAGGATACTATTTCTTCCAATTTCGTAGCTGCAATAATAAAAATATGTTAAATCTAAATAACTGAAAAACAAAAAATCATTCTTCCTTATATGAATTAAATTATGAAACTGTTTTTAACTACTTTTTGTAAAAAAAAAACTTGAATACTTATTATAATAAACATATTATATATATATATATATATATATATATATATATATATTTTCAATATAAATTAAAAAACAATTTTAATGTGCAACCACAAATATGTTTCCCATATATAACTTTTATTGTAAACATCATTATTAAATTGTAAATATTTATATTTTATATTTATAAATAACAAATAATTTAGATTAAATTTACTGTATTTCTAAAATTAATCTAACAGTATTATTTATATACATAATCATCACTATTCTGAAATTTAATTTTTTAAAATAAATGTTAAATAATAAAGTACAAATAAAGGTGTAATTAGTGTAATACTTTGTTAATTTTTCTATTTAACAATATTAAAAATATTAATTTAAAACAATTTTTTAGAGACATATTCATTTGATGTATATTTATAAAAAACATTTAGTAAAATTATATAAATTTTTTTATAAAAGTTAATAATTAAATTAACTAATTGATTAAAAATTATTAATTTTCTAACTTATGAATTTTACATCTCAGTGAGTGACTGTAACAACCCTATGTCTATATGTATATAATGCTAGGTATTAGTACGTATGTACATTATATGAGTTGAAAGGAACTAGCTACTTAGAATTAAACCAAGTGGCATGCTTGTTAATACTACTTAGTTAAGGGGCATATTGGACAAAAAGGAAAGTTGCATGGAATCTTATGGGTAGGTGGAAGTTAGTGAAGGAAAATCAGAATTTTATGATTATAAAGTGAAGAATATAATAGAAGAAGTCATCTTCTTCAACTTGCAAACATCATTTTCGTATTTCTTGGGCAGCCCCTACTAAATCAACCATATCTCCCAGCTCACAACTCCGTTTGAGATTATCCCGGACTTTTCGGAAAGCTCACGAAATTCCCTTCAATTTTATATATTGATTCGTCTTCATAGCTGTCTTATTGAAGGGGAAAATCGCGTTTGAAGTTTGAATGATCTTGCTGGAAATGGAGAAAAAGGGATTACGGGTTCCATGAAGGAGAAGATGGATATTTGGTCATGAGAATGGTTTGGTTGCTGCATTAACCTCATTCTAACCTCCAATTATGCAAGGTGAGTCTCTAGTTAGAGACTTGGGGTTTTTATGGCGAATTGAGAATTTGGGGAAAAAAATGGGGTTTTATGTGATATAAATCATTGCATGTTTGTTTTAGTGATGAAGTATGTGTTCTTTGATGCAATTGTATGCCATAGAATGATGATACATGATGGGATTCGAATTTGGATCATTGGGGAACCTTAGGAATGTATTAGAATGCTTTGGAACTAGTTTTATGCAGGAAAATACGTGTTTTTGACTCTGCTTCAGGTGCAAATCGATTTACATATAGTGTAAGTCGATTGCTCACTGACTGAAAAATGATTTTCATTGTTTCGATCATAACTTGAGTTTTATAACTCGAAACAGAGCCCGGTTGGAAGCGTTAGAAAGGTCTTTTAATGAAATTTATGAATATGTTTAGACATCATACTTTTAGTTCATTCAAAGATTATGGAAAAGAGATGTTTAGGTGCATGATGTTGAATAAGCGTTAATGGAATTTAAGAAAATGTATGTTTAATTCTCCCGAGTGTAATTCTGTCCGTGTTAGGGATCGGAAGCCTCTTTGTTGTGTGACTAATTTTATGAATTGTATGATATTATGTTATGATCACTTGTATGCTAAAATCATGAATATGTATGAATATTATGTGCAAAGTGTTGAGAAGCGCATTATGTGGAAATGCAATTATGTGATCATTACTTGTTCCCGTTCATTCCGGTTGAATGTTCGGATGGATTTGTCTTATTGGCTTGATGTCACAAGTGTTTGGATTATGCTGAATCGAAGTACACCTAGGCTATCAGATGGTAAATCACATATGACTTTGGACAAGATCCAATTTATTATCACCGTTGCGATGACTCGAGTGGGCCATTTATTGGGCGTTTCCACAGGGCGTAATTATCTGGATATACGGTTTGAATTTATTATTACCGTTCTGATAACTCGAGTGGGCCATTTATTGGGCATTTCCGCAGGGCGTAATTATCTGGATATACGGTTTGTCATACACACCTAAGCTACCATTGTGGCTCGTTCCGAGTGGGCCGTTTGAGGGCATTCCAACGGACGTAAGCGTCGGCATGCTTGGTATGTTAGGGTTGTGGTGCCATGTAGGCAATACCACTCTGTAGTCTTAACTCACCTCTAATGGTGCCATATAGGCAAGACCATTAGGCTTTCACCCGGTGGACTCGTGCGTTGAGAAGACGTTTCGTATTTGCGTAATTCATCTGCGTATGGATGATCGACGTGGTTGTGACGCCATTTAGGCGAATGTCACTTCGGGTACTCGTCACGGATAAAACCTCACTTAGGGGTGATCCGACTCATCATGCGATGGACTTATACGAGTCTCTTGACATAAAGCACTTGCGTAATTCATCGAGGGTGTGGTTTTGTGTAATCTGATAGAAGGTATAACTTACTTCTTGATTCCTCGTACACAGGTACAGTTTGATTTGTTGTTTTGTGTATTCACCCCAATGGTTAGTTATGGGACTTCCATTGGTGGTGTTTCCCTTGTTTGTACTTGCACCATGACGTGAGATGTAACCCCGGGTTCTAGGTGAATCTGTTTATTATGCATGTACCATGTAGAACCGAGTAAACCCTTAAGATAGGGAGGCTCACTGAGATTTAGTAATCTCACCCCAATCCTCTTATTATTTTTCAAGAACAAATTATAAGTGGTAGGATTGTTAGATGATCGATCTTGAAGATTGTAGATGTGCAAAGGCAGGAAGACCTCATTAGATCTTATCTTTCCGCTGTGTGATTAAGACAAGATGTATTGGATACGTTTTGTTTGAGATTTGTGTTGTATTCAGTTTTAATTTCTTATCTTTTTTCATCTAGTTGTATGTTTCTTGTACCATAATTAGTATCACTACATATTATTCTAGACATATATGTACGGGGTGTTACAGTTGGTATCAGAGCAGATCGATTCTTGTCCCTGCCGTGAAACATCACTAGCAATTCTTTTCTTTCTCAAATGTGAGTGTTGCTAACCAGATTTCTACTGTCGTAGTATTTGGTCATTGGGACTGGCCATCTCACTGACTGCATATGCGATGGATAGGATCACGGTGGAGCCACCACGGGGACGCGTAAGATTCGAAGCGACTCAAGCCGAGGTGGTGGAAACCTGTTGAATTAAGAGAGTATTGTTGGAGCGTTTGGTGCTGAGTAATTGGCGACCTTGTCGTGATGAAGATCTGAAACAATAGGAGTTTCCAAGATTCGATTGGACGAAGTGAGACCTTATGTGGACACTGATAGCAGTGAAGTAAAATTCCTGAAGAACTTGAGTAGGACTATAATGAAGGATTTCGGGATGGAACGAAATCTGAGACCATTAGAAGATCCATTGTTTAGTCCTGGTACTAGTGGCTATTATGACTTGAGAGTTGTCCGACGTAAGACTTTTGGGATTTTTGATGAGAGAGTCGAAACCTTCCGGTTACCATAGAATGGGGAGTGCTTAGATGAGCAAGCGCAACCCTTTGAATCCTTTTTGGGACGTTGTAATATTTGCATGGAATACTTAGTAAAGGATTAATTAGGAGAGTAGGTATGGAGATCTCTAATTGTGAGACTATTGGGCACCCGATTAGGAAAGGGGCTACTATATCTCCGTCCCTACTAATCTGTGATGAGTCCTAGAACTACGCTAGGCGGCGACTGAAGCAAGTGAAAGTGGGATATGTTGTATTCTAAGTTTCTTACTAGTTATGATTCGTCTAACCTCGGGTGACTCCATAGAACTACGCTTGGTGTTGGGAAGTTGGATGGATGGAAACTAGTATCCTTCCGAAGCATCCGCAGGATGATCGAAGTCGTATCGACTGCCTGGAACCACGGTAGTCTTATGTGAAGAGTCATTCTTAGAATTTCTCATGCATGCACTATACAAGTGAGTACACGCATGGCATAGTAATTCGAACCGAATTCTTAACCGTTCTGATCGAGCTTACTATTCTAAGTGAGTAAACCTTGAGTGAAGCACTCTTAGGTATCATCAACCTCTGTCGGCTCCATTTCCTCATTGGCCCTCATTCTTGAACCTTCAGCCGTGGGGGCTTTGTTTTTCTTTGATTTTGCCTTTCTTTCAGGCATATCAGTGTGCCTTTTCTTGAGGCTTTTGGATTTTTTGGGGTGAGGAGATTGAGCATCAGGTGGTGGCTGCAAAAATAAAGATGGGTTCAGAGCTTCTGAGTAAGAGGCATTTTAATTCTCTATCAGAAGCAGTTAGAAAGTGATAAAACGTTACCTTAGTGCCCCCACTAGGTTGGGATTCTTTGTCCTGCTTGGACCTTTTGGATATTGTGGAGGGAGCAGTCGAGTCCGCTGAGCGTTTTCAACTCTGTTATAAAAGAAATCAAGATGTTAGTGAATGGATAAGATACAAGACGTCGAAATGGGTACATTCTCACTTACAGAAGAGTCAACCTTCTTGACAGAGGCAGAAATAGGTTCATCATCTGAAAGAGTGTGGATGGGTATGAACTGTGAAAACATCAAGTATTAGTGAGGTGTCGAACAAGAAGGATATACGTAAGTATGAATAAAACATACCTTGGATTGTGAAGGGCCCCCTGCAACGTGGGTTTTAGCGTGCTTGGTCGATAACTTCTTTTGGGTTTCGACAGCAGCAGCTTCTGGCCTGGGGGAAACCATATGTGGCAGAGGTACAGCTAGAAAAAAAAACCAAGTCAAATAACAATGTGATACAAACTGTGAAAGAGACAGAACTTTCCAGAAGTGGTTACCCTTGGGTACTACAACAAGCTCTCTCACATATCTAAGGTCAATGTGAAGAAAGCCTGAGTAGGTATGCAACCAATACTTCGTCGGAACCACCCTGTCGGCTTTCTTTTTGTAAGCATTCTGAACGTTCGACCAAGAGACGTACCACCAATCTGGAAATGGTGGTCGAAAAGCTAGAGCCAAAGGGCTAGTCGGTAAAGGAGGAAATTTGATTTTTCCAAAGTGAAGTGCGTAAAGATATTTGTCTTTCGCGTAACTGGGAATCTTGAGATGAGGAATTTTCCCAGTCAACTTCTCCTTTAGCTCTCGAGCCGCATCAGAAATGGTTCGACGAAGATTGTTTGGCAAGTACACCACTTTGAAGAAGTTCTGAAATGCTTGTATTTCTTTAATATGAATTGCCTTACATTTCGTTCCTTTTCCCTGCAAAACATCAAAAGCCACCGTTAGCTCATTCAGCTTTCCAGCAACATCATTTATGAAGGTGACAAGATATGATTGCCACCAAAGCTTGAACTCATAAGTGCAGAAAAAGGCTGGCTTAAAAGGAGTAAAGTTAAGCGTGGCTCTACACTCCCATAAGGTGCCAATGGTTTCCTTGACAACTTCCTAGATTTGGTCATCTAAGACATCCATGAGAAACTCATGGGATGGATACAATGATTTGGGTACAAGTTGGCAAAGTCCAAACTGCCTAGCTACCAAGTTGGGCTGATAAGCTGCCAAGCAGGAAGTTGTTTGGGTGATAGCAGCTGACAGAAATTGAGGAGTCAAAAAATGCCTCCAAAGAACCAAAAATCTCCTCTGATGCCTCTCTTCGACAGGAGGAAAAAACTCAATGAGACATATTGGCCCACTTTTGCCATCGGCAAAAGGAGCCATCGATTGTGTGAAATCCTCCCTTGTCAACATTATGTTAAAAAGCATCTTGAAGACTGTCATCTGGAGAAGTTTTGTCGGTTGGAGTCAGGGGAAGGTAACATGGCCATAAGGCCCCACTTCTGTCTTGAGATATTGAAACCTTTTTCTGTAGAAAAGGCTTCACATCAGCAGAAAATATGGCATTGAGCCACAATTGTAGGAGCCAGAAGGGTCCATGCACCAGTACATTATTCTTCTTTGGATTTGTGGGGTCAAAATTTTTGATTTGGCCGACTACGTCGGTCATGGAAGAGTATAAAGAGGCCAAAATTAATTGGCCTAGAGCAACATTCTCCCTTTTATGCAACGCTGAAGCCAAATGAGAAAATTGCTTAGATATCTACATTGACCTCGAGCAAAACACAAAGCGAGACAGCCAAAGGGTTAGGAATGCAACGTGCTCTTCATCAGAAACCTCTTCAGTGTCGCAACAATGGTGTAGAATAAAGTTGTTATAAGTTGGATGTTTTGATTCGCCAACGTCGAATTTGATGGGGATAACTTTGTGGTCAGAGAAGTTGAACGGGACACCAGCAGGTGTCACGCCTGTTAAGGTAGCTACGTCCAGTACTGTAGGAGTTATCATACCACACCTTGTGTGGAAAGTGTTAGTAGATCCTTCCCAAAAATACAAAGCAGCTAATAGCATGCCACTTGAGTAAGGAGTGCCGACACGGGAAAGTCGTAACAAGTCATAGATGCCCGTTGCTTTCCATTGTTGACCTTTATGATGCTCCAATATATCCATCCAAGCCCCAAATTTAGGGCAATACATGGGAGGAGCAGTGCGGAAATTTCTATCAACAAATTGTAATGAAATAGGGTTTGTTGAAGTGATCAAGGGAGAACTACGTTGGCTGGTGGGGAAGAAAGCACCCTCATCGTCTACGTGTATTTCAGAAGGGACATCTGAAGGTAATGGCCCTAAGAAAGCATGTGATTCATCATCAAGCCCGAAGGGAATAAATACCTGAGATTGCCAGATTTTGGTTTTCTCTTCAGAAAGTGGTGGCTCCGGGATGTAGGGTTTGCCGTCAATGAGGCGAAGCTGGAGACTGGCGGCATGAGCGGTGACAACAACATCTTGGTCTGCCATTGTTGAAGTGGAAGGTATTGGAAAGGTTTAGGAAAGGGTTTAAAGGATCCTATTGGAAAACAGCGAATGAGGTTGAAAAACCCTAATAATTGTTGTTTTGTAGGTTTGAAATGCAAAACCTGAAACTTTGAACGTTGAAAAATGAAGGAAACAGGTGGTTAGGATTTGTTGCAGTTGGTTCTCAACCGGCTGATTCAGAGGTTTGGAGCGGAGAAGATGAAGTTCGTTATGGGTTTTTGCTATTTAGAGAGTAGAAACACAGAAGAAAAGAGAAAGAAAGAGGAGAAGTGACTATTTATAGGCGAAAGAATGAAAAAGTGAAAAGGCAAAGGGTTCGTGGCAATTCCCCAAGGCTCTAATCGTGGCCGTCGAAGGACACGTGTAGGAGGATTAAGTGGCTAGCATGGTGGGGCCATTCCTGATACCTAGGCCATGATGATTCAACATTAAATGCTCCCACGTCTCGAGAGAAGAAAGTGCACGTTTCCATGATTGTGTGACGTCATGACAAGATTGGAGCAGTGAGCTGTTAGCACTAAGGTAGTGGAAACGGTTAGGCCGACACAGTGAAAATTCATAGACACCATTGTCTCATGTTCGACAACGTCGAGAAGTCGAAAATGGTATCTCTGGGGGGCATTTTGTTAGCTGGAATTTTGTAAAATTAACTAAGGGCATGATTTAGAAGCAAAAGTCCCTACAGTTTAGGAACTAATCTTAGAAGAGGTAGCTTTTGGAGATGTTCAACAAGGCCAAGTCTGGAGTTCCAGAAGAAATGTTTGTTAGTTAGAAATTTGGCTTAGAAGGCCAAACTACGTTGACTAGAAGCAAAACAGCGTTAAGAAAACAAGACCATGTCGACGCGTTACGTGACAGTCGAACCGACAAAGAGTTGAGTCAAAAGAAGAAGCTAGTCGAGATGATGCTGCTGTCAAAGTAGTTTGCTGTGGACTTAGGAAATTTCATTGTGCTTTAAGGGAATAGACAAAATCTGAAGGCGGTTCCTTTGGAGGCACGGAGCGGGAAAAAGTCAAATAAATTAGATCATGGGTAGTTACTTCAAAAGATCGTGGGATATGGGTTCCAAATGAAGGTTGAAACGTGGGCAGAAGTTACTTCCAGGGATCAAATCTCAGCCGTTGATAGCTTTAGCGGTTATTTCTGTAAACTACTATAAATAAGTTAGAATGTTTAGAATTAAGGGTGTTCATTTGTACTATCAAATTACTTGCTAAAACTCTGCTCAATTCCGCGCTAAAGGAAGAAAAAGTACGCAATTTTTGATGTACGTGAATCACCAAACTTTTATTTCAATGCAATCTTTTTACATTTAACTCTGTTTTTATTGCTTTTTATTTCACTTCTGTGTATTTGCTTGTTGGTCACGAGTCACCACTAGCCTTAGTTACCAAAACATTCTTAACGTAAACTGTTGGTCACGAGTCACCAGTAGTCAGAATCCTTTTGTGTGGAAAGTCGTTGCACTATTTCCCTAGGCTCTGGAAACCGTTTATGGGCCAAGGATAATTTCACTTTCAGAAGTAGTGTATTTTACCAGAAATCTTAGCACGTGTCTTGAAATTAACTGGTCAATCTTGCTAGTAACCCTTAGTTTTAGGACTCTGGGAGGACCAACGATTGTTTACCATTTTTCACAGTAAACAAAGGTACTAAAATCTGACCATCTTTAACTAATAAATCAAAAATCTCCTCACACTTACTAACATCAAAAGTGTATGTTTTGCAGGAGTTCTGGAACTAGTTTCGACTGTTGGATTTTTTCCTTTGGCAGGAAAAAGCAACTTGCATTCATATGCTGGCCCTGATTTCAATTCAGCCACATCTACGTCTGTTTCTGTCGGCGACATGTAGTCGACCTCATATATAGGGTCTATATTGTCGAAATCGACATAGGCTACTTTCTCTTTCTTAGACTTAGCCTTAGTATGCCTAACTTTCTATATTCTCAGACGTTCAAGGTGTCGAACCATGTCGGCCAATTGTGACATACTTTTAACAGACGTTGGATATATTTTCTTTCTAATAGAATAATCCAAACCTCCAGCAGCCATTTGAACAAGTTCATGTTCAAGCACTTGGGTAAAACACCTCGCTTTTAGGGATCTAAACCTATTCAAATAGTCATCTATTGTCTCAACAAATTTTCTCTTAATGCTTGACAATTCGACCAGACTAATCTTTGAATGCCCCTCAAAAAACTGTTCATGAAACAACTTTTCCAATTTCGACCATGAATTAATCGAATCAGGGGGTAAGGTAGTAGATCATGTGAAGGCTGCTTTAGTAAGGGATGAAGGGAAATGCTTCACCCTTAAACCTTCATTATTTGCCATATCTCCTGACTCAGTCAAATATCTGGCAATATGCTCGACTGTCGATTCACCCTTTTCTCCCCCAAACTTGGTATACTTAGGTATTTTCCACCCCCTGGGGTTTTCAGTTTGTAGGACACACTTTGACAGTGGAGAAGAATACATTGGCCTTGGCATGGTATTCATACCATTTCTGGCCATAATTCTCTCGACAATGTTAGTCAAGTTGTTCTCAACGGCCAACTCATCTTGTCGAACCTGGTCAAGAACTTGGTCAGCCTCTTTGTGTCTTTGCACTAAGACCCTAGGTTGGTGTATGGCAACGTTCCTTTGAGGCATTGTAGCTTGACCTTGATACACAATATCTTCTTCTGTTGCCCCCATGTCTCCTTGGACATGTACAGGTTGTCGAATTGGATGGACCTATCGACCAACCACTAGGGAGGGCGCCTAAGAAGTTACATAGGCGTATTAATTGTGCTATGACTTGTCAGTTTGTTTTAGCAGATTGCCTATTAGTTTTGACAAACTCTTGCACTATGGGATTAAATACATTCCCCATTTGATTAGTCAACATATTGACTAACTCATGGTTTCTATCATCCATCTGTTGCCTCAGTACCGCTATAGAGGTGGTATTTAAGTGTTGAACAGGCATTTCCCTATTTGCCCCCACTACAGGTCCTTGTAAAGGGGCATTAGCATTCTGCAAGTTATCGGATACAACTGCTATACTAGGGGTCGAATGATATCCCGTCATTAAAGAATACGACATTCCATAAGGAGGATTTGCAGCAGTACCAAATCTAGGAATCTTTGTGTTTGGAATGGCACTTGTGGCCACCACAGGCCCTGGACTCACCGGTGTGGTTTGGGGCATGGGAATTGATACTGAAGCAGTTGGCCCAGAGGTAGTTGTTGTGCTGCCTAGAGGGGGAAATGATGCTACTTGCGACACAACTATGTCGGCAATACCAAGCGTTCTGGATGAAATCTCATCCACATTCGATGCAGATGCGTGGTTTGTCATCTTAACTGTAGGTTTCTTAATGGGTAGTGGATTCTTATTTGCTGAATTTCCACTCCTAAGTTTCATACACTTCAGAGACAAATTCTAATAATATTCTAACACTTAACACTCTGACCCACCAGGTGTGCCAATTTGTTTACTGTGGAAAATGGTAAACAACCGCTGGTCCTCCCAGAGTCCTAAAACTAAGGGTTACTAGCAAGATCGACCAGTTGATCTCAAGACACGTGCTAAGATTTCTGGTAAAATACACTACTTCTGAAAGTGAAATTATCCTTGGCCCAAAAACGGTTTCCAGAGCCTAGGGAAATAGTGCAACGGCTTTCCACACAAAAGGATTCTGACTATTGGTGACTCGTGACCAACAGTTTATGTTAAGAATGTTTTGGTAACTAAGGCTAGTGGTGACTCGTGACCAACAAGCAAATACACAGAAGTGAAATAAAAAGATATAAAAACAGAGTTAAATGTAAAAAGATTGCATTAAAATAAAAGTTTGGTGATTCACGTACATCAAAGATTGCATACTCTTTCTTCCTTTAGCGCGGAATTGAGCAGAGTTTTAGCAAGTAATTTGGTAGTACAAATGAACACCCTTAATTCTAAACTTTCTAACTTATTTATAGTAGTTTACAGAAATAACCGCTAAAGCTATCAACGGCTGAGATTTGATCCCTGGAAGTAACTTCTTCCCACGTTTCAACCTTCATTTGGAACCCATATCTCACGATCTTCTGAAGTAACTACCCATGATCTATTTTATTTGACTTTTTCCCGCTCCGTGCCTCCAAAGAAACCGCCTTCAGATTTTGTCTATTCCCTTAAAGCACAATGAAATTTCCTAAGTCCATAGCAAACTACTTCGACAGCAACATCATCTCGACTAGCTTCTTCTTTTGACTCAACTCTCTGTCGGTTCGACTGTCATGTAACGCGTCGACATGATCTTGTTTTCTTAACGTTGTTTTGCTTCTGGTCGACGTAGTTTGGCCTTCTAAGCCAAATTTCTAACTAACAAGCATTTCTTCTGGAACTCCAGACTTGGCCTTGTTGAACATCTCTAGAAGCTACCTCTTCTAAGATTAGTTCCTAAACTGTAGGGACTTTTGCTTCTAAATCATGCCCTTAGTTCATTTTACAAAATGCCCCCCAGAGATACCATTTTCGACTTATATTGTACTTATATTATACTTATATTGTACAAAATTCCAGCTAAATCATGCATGCATTTTATATTGAACTTATATTATATTTACCTGATTGTATAAAATTACGAATAAGTTTTTATTCTCTCATAATTTTTTTACAATAAAAGTTGTTTTTTCTTCATATTTCTCACATAGATATAAGATTTATGGAGTGTTGTTAACACCTCCTTGAATCTTTTAAGTTTGCTATTTGAAAATTGTAATTCAAAAAGACTTCAACTTAAATCCTTTTAAAATATATATTTTTTAAATGTTACTTTTTTATATTTATATTGTTTATCCTCTTATTAGATAACTGTAATATTTTTGTTTTTACAAAGTATTATTTTTTATTTTAAATTTTTTACATTTTGTGTCACTAGAAAAAACTCTTTTTCTTCAATATCTTTGAATTGAAATGAATTATAAAAAATATTTGACTTCTCTCTTATGTTAAATATTATTCTACAAAAAATATAGCATACAATTTATTTAAATGTAAATATTTATCGATAAATATTGACTTAATTGATAAATAGTTGATTCATATATCAAGAGATTGTGAATTTGATTTTTATTTATTTATGTAAAAATATTTTTGATAAGTTCAATGAATTGTTCTGCTCAGCTACTAGAAAATAGTATTTCTTATAAATAAACTCCAAATTAATTTTACTATTTCTTTTCTCTAACATACAGTAAATAAAAAATGAAAAACAAATATTTTGATACTTTCTTTATTTGTCCCTTTCAACAAAAAAATAAATAAATAAGAAAATAAGAAGAGAAAAAAAAATCATATAAATAGATGTAAAAATATTATCATGTTTTAAGTAAAACTCAAGAAAAGAAATTTTCAAAGAAATTCTCGCTAACAACATAAGCATTATAAATAAATACACAATAAAATTTTAAATTTATTGAGTGAAGTAAATAAATAATTCAATTAAAAAATAAAAAATGAAAAATGCAGTATTCTAAGATAAGAATGTTAAACAAAGTGACACATAAATTAAATTTTATATTTAATTTGTCACTTTTAATACTGACATTTTTATTAAAGCACCATTTTCTATAATATTTATTATACCACCATTTTCTACATAATATTTATGACTCTAATATTTGACCTATAGGATATTGAGATTTATGGAAAAAATTTGTAACTTCAAGAAAAAACATTGTAGGATTCAAGAAAGAATTCTACGCATCATTTGTGTGAAAAATATTACATAGAGTATTAGAATACAAAAATAGATATAATTTTAAAAGATGTTGATTAGGGTCAGTTACCAACTTATATTGAGATGAGTCTCTTCTAACTTTGCAGTAAAACTTTTTTTATATACCAATTGATATTCAGATGAGTCTCTTCTAACTTTGCAGATAAACCTTTTTTTTTTATATATAAATAGCATTTTTAGTCACTCTTGTGGTTGTTCTTATATTTTAATACATTTTAATCAATAAAGAGGAATCAAAATCACACTATATTGAACAACGTTTTTATATAAATAGTATTTTCTTTCTATGCATGCATTTTATATTCTATCTTTTAAAATCATGTATCATTCATTTTCTTTCTACGTGTGTATTTTGTATGTCACCTATTAAAATCATGTATCTTCTTTCTTTTTTTTACCATGCATGTATTTTATATTGAACTTATATTGTATTTACCTGATTGTATAAAATTACGAATAAGTTTTTATTCTCTCATAATTTTTTTACAATAAAAGTTGTTTTTTCTTCATATTTCTCACATACATATAAGATTTATGGAGTGTTCTTAACACCTCCTTGAATCTTTTAAGTTTGCTATTTGAAAAATGTAATTCAAAAAGACTTCAACTTAAATCCTTTTAAAATATATATTTTTTAAATGTTACTTTTTTATATTTATATTGTTTATCCTCTTATAAGATAACTGTAATATTTTTGTTTTTACAAAGTATTATTTTTTATTTTAAATTTTTTACATTCTGTGTCACTAGAAAAAATTCTTTCTCTTCAATATCTTTGAATTGAAATGAATTATAAAATATATTTGACTTCTTTCTTATGTTAAATATTATTCTACAAAAAATATAGCAAACAATTTAATTAAATGTAAATATTTATCGATAAATATTGACTTAATTGGTATATAGTTGATTCATATATCAAGAGATTGTGAATTTGATTTTTATTTATTTATGTAAAAATATTTTTGATAATTTCAATGAATTGTTCTGCTCAGCTACTAAAAAATAGTATTTCTTTTAAATAAACTCCAAATTCATTTTACTATTTCTTTTCTCTAACTTACAGTAAATAAAAAATGAAAAAAAAATATTTTGATACTTTCTTTATTTGTCCCTTTCAACAAAAAAATAAATAAATAAGAAAATAAAAAGAGAACAAAATCAGATAAATAGATGTAAAAATATTATCATGTTTAAAGTAAAACTCGAAAAAAGAAATTTTCAAAGAAATTCTCACTAACAACATAAGCATTATAAATAAATACACAATAAAATTTAAAATTTATTGAGTGAAGTAAATAAATAATTAAATTAAAAAATAAAAAATGAAAAATGCAATATTCTAAGATAAGAATGTTAAACAAAGTGACACATAAATTAAATTTTATAATTAATTTGTCACTTTTAATACTGACATTTTTATTAAAGCACGATTTTCTATACTATTTATTATACCACCATTTTCTACATAATATTTATGACTCTCATATTTGACCTATAGGATATTGAGATTTAAGGAAAAAAAATTTAACTTCCAGAAAAAATATTGTAGGATTCAAGAAAGAATTCTACGTATTTATTTGTGTGAAAAATATTAAATAGAGTATTAGAATACAAAAATATATATAGTTTTAAAAGATGTTGATTAGGGTCAGTTACCAACTTATATTGAGATGAGTCTCTTCTAACTTTGCAGTAAAACATTTTTTACATACCAACTTATATTGAGATGAGTCTCTTCTAACTTTGCAGTTAAACTTTTTTTTTTATATAAATAGCATTTTTAGTCACTCTTGTGGTTGTCCATATATTTTAATACATTTTAATCAATAAAGAGGAATTAAAATAACTCTATATTGAACAACTTTTTTTATATAAATAGCATTTTCTTTCTATGCATGCATTTTATATTCTATCTTTTAAAATCATGTATCATTCATTTTCTTTCTACGTGTGTATTTTGTATGTCACCTATTAAAATCATGTATCTTCTTTTTTTTTATTTTTACCATGCATGTATTTTATATTGAACTTATATTATATTTACCTCATTGTATAAAATTACGAATAAGTTTTTATTCTCTCATAATTTTTTTACAATAAAAGTTGTTTTTTCATCATATTTCTCACATACATATAAGATTTATGGAGTGTTGTTAACACCTCCTTGAATATTTTAAGTTTGCTATTTGAAAAATGTAATTCAAAAAGACTTCAACTTAAATCCTTTTAAAATATATATTTTTTAAATGTTACTTTTTTATATTTATATTGTTTATCCTCTTATAAGATAACTGTAATATTTTTGTTTTCACAAAGTATTATTTTTTATTTTAAATTTTTTACATTCTGTGTCACTAGAAAAAATTCTTTCTCTTCAATATCTTTGAATTGAAATGAATTATAAAATATATTTGACTTCTTTCTTATGTTAAATATTATTCTACAAAAAATATAGCAAACAATTTAATTAAATGTAAATATTTATCGATAAATATTGACTTAATTGGTATATAGTTGATTCATATATCAAGAGATTGTGAATTTGATTTTTATTTATTTATGTAAAAATATTTTTGATAATTTCAATGAATTGTTCTACTCAGCTACTAAAAAATAGTATTTCTTTTAAATAAACTCCAAATTCATTTTACTAGTTCTTTTCTCTAACTTACAGTAAATAAAAAATGAAAAAAAAATATTTTGATACTTTCTTTATTTGTCCCTTTCAACAAAAAAATAAATAAATAAGAAAATAAAAAGAGAACAAAATCAGATAAATAGATGTAAAAATATTATCATGTTTTAAGTAAAACTCAAAAAAAGAAATTTTCGAAGAAATTCTCGCTAACAACATAAGCATTATAAATAAATACACAATAAAATTTAAAATTTATTGAGTGAAGTAAATAAATAATTCAATTAAAAAATAAAAAATGAAAAATGCAGTATTCTAAGATAAGAATGTTAAACAAAGTGACACATAAATTAAATTTTATAATTAATTTGTCACTTTTAATACTGACATTTTTATTAAAGCACGATTTTCTATAATATTTATTATACCACCATTTTCTACATAATATTTATGACTCTCATATTTGACCTATAGGATATTGAGATTTAAGGGGAAAAAATTTAACTTCAAGAAAAAATATTGTAGGATTCAAGAAAGAATTCTACGCATTTATTTGTGTGAAAAATATTAAATAGAGTATTAGAATACAAAAATATATATAATTTTAAAAGATGTTGATTAGGGTCAGTTACCAACTTATATTGAGATGAGTCTCTTCTAACTTTGCAGTAAAACTTTTTTTATATACCAACTGATATTCAGATGAGTCTCTTCTAACTTTGCAGTTAAACTTTTTTTATATAAATAGCATTTTTAGTCACTCTTGTGGTTGTTCATATATTTTAATACATTTTAATCAATAAAGAGGAATTAAAATCACGCTATATTGAACAACTTTATTTCTATAAATAGCATTTTCTTTCTATGCATGCATTTTATATTCTATCTTTTAAAATCATGTATCTTTCATTTTCTTTCTACGTGTGTATTTTGTATGTCACCTATTAAAATGATGTATCTTTTTTTTTTTTTAACCATGCATGTATTTTATATTGAACACATATTGTATTTACCTGATTGTATAAATATACGAATAAGTTTTATATAAATAGTTGATTCATATATCAAGAGATTGTGAATTTATTTTTATTTATTTATGTAAAAATATTTTTGATAAGTTCAATGAATTGTTCTGCTCAGCTACTAGAAAATAGTATTTCTTATAAATAAACTCCAAATTAATTTTACTATTTCTTTTCTCTAACTTACAGTAAATAAAAAATTAAAAAAAAAAAGAAAAATATTTTGATACTTTCTTTATTTGTCCCTTTAAACAAAAAAATAAATAAATAAGAAAATAAAAAGAGGAAAAAATTAGATAAATAGATGTAAAAATATTATCATCTTTAAAGTACAACTCAAAAAAGGGAATTTGCAAAGAAATTCTCGCTAAAAACATAAGCATTATAAATAAAATACAATAAAATTTAAAATTGATTGAGTGAAGTAAATAAATAATTCAATTAAAAAATAAAAAATAATATAAACAGTATTCTAAGATAAGAATGTTAAACAAAGTGACACATAAATTAAATTTTATAATTAATATGTCACTTTTAATACTGACATTTTAGTTAAACCACGATTTTCTATAATATTTATTAAACCACCATTTTCTACATAATATTTTTGACTCTCATATTTGACCTATAGGATATTGAGATTTAAGGAAAAATTTTGTAACTTCAAGAAAAAACATTGTAGGATTCAAGGAAGAATTCTCCGCATCATTTGTGTGAAAAATATTAAATAGAGTATGTGAATACAAAAATATATTTAATTTTAAAAGATGTTGATTAGGTCAGTTACCAACTTATATTGAGATGAGTCTCTTCTAACTTTGCAGTTAAACTTTTTTTATATACCAACTTATATTGAGATGAGTCTCTTCTAACTTTGCAGTTAAACTTTTTTTTATATAAATATCATATTTAGTCACTCTTGTGGTTGTTCATATATTTTAATACATTTTAATCAATAAAGAGGAATTAAAATCACGCTATATTGAACAACTTTTTTGTTTTTATATAAATAGCATTTTCTTTCTATGCATGCATTTTATATTCTATCTTTTAAAATCATGTATCTTTCATTTTCTTTCTACGTGTGTATTTTGTATGTCACCTATTAAAATCATGTATCTTCTTTTTTTTTACCATGCATGTATTTTATATTGAACACATATTGTATTTACCTGATTGTATAAAAATACGAATAAGTTTTTATTCTCTCATAATTTTTTTACCATAAAAGTTGTTTTTTTCTTCATATTTCTCACATACATATAAGATTTATGGAGTGTTCTTAACACCTTCTTGATTCTTTTAAGTTTGCTATTTCAAAAATGTAATTCAAAATGATTTCAACTTAAATCCTTTTAAAATATATATTTTTAAATGTTACTTTTTTAGATTTATATTGTTTATCCTCTTATTAGATAACTGTAATATTTTTATTTTTACAAAGTATTATTTTTTATTTTAAATTTTTTACATTTTTTGTCACTAGAAAAAACTCTTTCTCTTCAATATCTTTGAATTGGAATGAATTATAAATTTTTTTTGACTTCTTTCTTATGTTAAATATTATTATACAAAAAATACAGCATACAATTTATTTAAATGTAAATAGTTATCGATAAATACTGACTTAATTAATAAATAGTTGATTCATATATCAAGAGATTGTGAATTTGATTTTTATTTATTTATGTAAAAATATTTTTGATAAGTTCAATGAATTGTTCTTCTCAGCTACTAGAAAATAGTATTTCTTATAAATAAACTCCAAATTAATTTTACTATTTCTTTTCTCTAACTTACAGTAAATAAAAAATTAAAAAAAAAAGAAAAATATTTTGATACTTTCTTTATTTGTCTTTAAACAAAAAAACTAAATAAATAATAAAATAAAAAGAGGAAAAAATTAGATAAATAGATGTAAAAATATTATCATCTTTAAAGTAAAACTCAAAAAAGGGAATTTGCAAAGAAATTCTCGCTAAAAACATAAGCATTATAAATAAATTACAATAAAATTTAAAATTGATTGAGTGAAGTAAATAAATAATTCAATTAAAAATTAAAAAAATAATATAAACAGTATTCTAAGATAAGAATGTTAAACAAAGTGACACATAAATTAAATTTTATAATTAATATGTCACTTTTAATACTGACATTTTTATTAAAGCACCATTTTCTATAATATTTATTATACCACCATTTTCTACATAATATTTATGACTCTCATATTTGACCTATAAGATATTGAGATTTATGGAAAAAATTTGTAACTTCAAGAAAAAACATTGTAGGATTCAAGAAAGAATTCTACGCATCATTTGTGTGAAAAATATTAAATAGAGTATTGTTCGCGTTAAAAAGTGACGCGCGAGGGACTGGTGACTTAGGACTGGTGACTTAGGACTGGCTTCCAAACCATTGAAAGGCACTTTATCGTCTTGATAGTCGTGGAAAGTGAACAATGATAGGCGGATCGTAAACGAACGAAAGTTTTGAGAAGTCCTTCATCAATGTTAGTGTTCGGAGACCAGTTAAAGAGTTCCATAGCGTTTTCTAAAATCCGAGGGATCTTCTACCAAGGATGCCAACTCTTTTAACTTTCCTACATCAGGAATCCTAAAGCTGTATTTCTTGGTGAACCTTCCTCGGCGTCCATCACTCTAACCTAAAATATTCACAAAGAAAAATCTCTAAATTCTTTGGAAATGGGAAGAAATGAAGTTTTGAATGAATGCATGAATACTACAAACATGGTTAGTAGTTATACACACGGTCAGCGTTCAAAGTCACGAGCATGAGGCCAGCGATAAGAACCAAACATGGGTAAGTTCTAAGGGCTTATTCATACGTGAAGCGGTTCTCTGCGATGTCTGAGTTCAACGCTTCTCTTTGAAATATTATCGGTTTGTTGAATACTCAAGTCCAATAATATTTTTCAAGAAAAACTCGCTGATCGTAGTCTCGCATGACAATTATTCTAAGCTTACGCTGAATAATCTCTACACTACATCCTAAATGGCCAAGATGGGTTATGTGTTCTACTTTCGACCCATAAGTTCTCTTGAAAGCAAAATGTCTTCGCAAATATTTGCTAAACACAAATACTCCCAAGACAACCTCCCTTGAGAGAGGATCTCAAATTAACTCCGTAAATCTTGAGACTTCTCACAAGTTAATAGGACTATACCCCTAGATCTTAAAATGTTTCTTAAATCCGGGTTAGGATTTCTTTCCATCGATGAAATCGCGAAAACACACAATAAAGAAAAACAAACATATGCACATATGAAACAACCCCTCTTTTCTTTTGAAAACAAAAAGCTTGGTGCTCTTGAGCGAGTCACATTTTTTGAAAATCAAAATTCACGTACTCCAGCGAGTCGCCATTTTTTCGCGTTAAAAGTAGCGAATCAAATCTGAATGGATTCTCTAGCTCGAAGCGATTTACTCTTTGATTTGTTTATAAAGATGCCGCGAGCATCAAGCTTTATCATTTTCAACACAAGAAAAATGATTATGAAAAAGGGGAAAGCTGTTAATACCCTCAATTGATATGATATGCATTACGACTAGCGCAAACTAAACGTAACGCATTGGGGAGATTCCGGGTAAGGGGGGTTTGTTATATAAAGGGAATAGATGGAGCACCCTAAATATATATAGTTATCTATAGATTTATATATGAATATGTTTGATATGTTTGTGTGTTTTAATTGTTATTTCTATGATTGGGAAAGTTTCTCCTTTGGATTTTAAGAAGGATAGATTATGTGGGATCCTAGGTTTTGTTATTATTGTGCTCGCAAAGATCATTGGATCTTCTGCATACATATCCCTTAATGGAAATCAGAGCATTTGTAGCTCGGATCTAAAGGGATCTATGGTTTGTTTGGTTTGAGGAGAAAGAAATTTGCTCGGCAAGGATGAGACCTTGCCTCACGTATTCTCAAAGGATGTTGAGAAAGTCAGAGCAATCGTAGTTCCCACTTATGCTAGTGGAAGCAACGGAAGTTATTAAGAGACAAAGACGAATGTCATCTTAATGAAAAATGTATCTAATCTATTTCATCACATACATTTTGAAAAGTTTGAATCTTTCGTCGTAAGTTATAGGTGTTTTGCTTGAGTGTACAAGCGTTACCACTTACGAGTTTTAGAAAGATGTTTTGAAAGATGATTGAATCTTTTAATTGTAAGCATTGGGTGTTTTGCTTGAGTGTACAAGCGTTACCACTTACGATTAAGAGATGTTTTTGTTTGAAAAGAGTTTGGAAAGTTTTTGATTGTATGTGATGTGATAGATGAGATACTTCTTCCATAGAGATGATAAATGTCTAAATCTCGAGGAGAAATTGATTGGATTAGGGGGATGCTTTTAAGAAGCCCATGGGTCCTTGTATTGTAAGCCCAGAGGAGGCATTAGGGTCATCGAGGTCCTTGTATGAAGCTCAAGAGGAAGCTATAGGGTATGGTGGCTTTGGCTTTAAGAGGGATTTCACCGAAACCATCCTCTTAGGATTAAGAGCAATTTCAAGGAAATTATACTCTGGGTTCTATCCTAGCGAGTGATTCTTTGTATTGGAAGCCCAATAGGAGGCATTAAGAGATTTCTGGTCTCTTGTTTGATGCCCAAGAGAAGGCTAAACTCAATGAGGATTTCTTTTGAACGAAGCCCAAGAGGAGGTGACTCGAGTGTTGTCTTATATGAAGCCTAAGAGGAGGCTAAACTCGATGAATGAGTTTTCTTATATGAAGCCTAAGAGGGGTGAACTCGATGAATGAGTTACCTTGTACAAAGCCCAAGAGGAGGCTAACTCTGTGGGGAACCTAATGGTTAGACTAGTTGTTATGTTATAACTAGACAGTTATATAAACAAGCGTATGAAGTTTATTCACAAGAATTTATGAAGGAAATATAAACAATGTGTGTAAAGTTTATTTTACAAGAGTTTATGAAGGAAATATAAACAAGTGTGTGTAAAGCGAACGTTTAAGCAATAACTTGATTATTTACAAGTTTGAATTGTGTACAAGGAAGTAAATATGTACACGAATGAGTATGTATGTACAAGGAGGTGTGGATGTACATAGGAGGGTTGGGACTTATACCGTAAGGGAGGCCCATTGGTTCAAAAGCAGTTTCACCGGGAATAATGCTCCTTTTAATACCAATGGTATTCAGTGTATATACAAACGAAATGAAAACAAACGGACGAAGTTTGTCTATACTTGAGTATTTACAAAGATGTTCGTATTATGTACAAGTAAAATAGATGTGTACATAAAAGAAAGAATTGGATATGTACAAGGAAATAATTATGTACATAAAAGAATTTTGGGACTTACACCGTGAGGGAGGCCCATGATCGGTTAAGAAATTCGAGAAAATGCGAGTTCGGTTTTATCTTCAAATCGGAATGATCATGGAAAAAAAGAGTGTAAGTTTGTTGAAAAGATCTTGAAAGTGTTTTTGAAAGATGAAGTATACTTACAAGAAGTTTGAAAAAGAATCGGGCTTCAAAAGTTTAAAAAAAACGCCTTTGAAAGTGCTTTGAAAAGTACTCAAATGTATCGTTTTCAGCTCGATAAAAATATAATCAGACGAAAGTATTTTTGAATTTTTTTGACACTATCTTAAAATAGACATGTTAATTGACAAGTGTACAAAAAATCACCTCAAAATGAGGAGTTTTGATTGGGTTTTGAAGAAGTCAAAGTTTGAAAAAAAATATGAAGAGAAAATGAAAAAGTTTGGCAAAAATGGTCCCAAGGCTACTCGAACCCGGGACCATTGGGCAAGGCGTGGCAAGGGAAAGACTTAAGAGTGAGCTGGCAACCGCTGGGACGACAATACATCCGTGTATTGATTTCAAACCATGTTATAATATTATAAACCAAATGTTTGAATTTGAAAAAATGCGCGAACTCTTCTTCTTCTTCCCCGGTCCTTCAATCAGCCATGGTTTCTTTGTTTCTCAATGAAATTGCTCGATGTAAACATCAAACTTGGTCAAAATTGATCTAGGAACATGATGATGTGGTTTAATTACATTTATTTTTAGTTTAACATGATTAAATTCCCAGAAATCATGAAGAACCCTAATTCCTAAAAATCAAATTGAAATCGTGTGTGATCATGGAATTAAGCAATTGATTTAGGGTTAATGATCGATGGTGCGAGAAACAAAAGCGGCCAAGAGCTTTTAATTGGAAGTAAGAAATCAAGGAGTTTGAAGTTGAGTTACATACCTCTTGAAGCTGAGATCGAAATCTTAAATGTAGTGTTTCCAGAGCTGTTTTAATGATTGCTATAGCACCAGTGGACTTCAAGGATCGTGTGAGGATGGTGCGCTCACTCACGAAATTGCGGATCATTCAACCAAGTCCACTTGCATATGCTCAAAGTGAAACTCGAATCTCATGCTTGGAGGTGTTCTGGATCAAAAGTAATGGTTGTATCATCCCTATGGAGTATGTTGATGATGTTTGAATGATAAAAACACATCTTGCTCGAGCAAACATCAATTTTGAAAGTTAAAGCGGTTTGGCAAGTTTGAAAGCTTGAAATGCAAATGATTTTTAGTTGTTCTTTGATTGATTTTAAGTTTCAAACCAGTTTTATATGATGTTTATGACATGTAGACACCAAATCTCTCATGTTTTTTCCAAGTTTTGAAAATGCAAGAATTCTCAAATTGAACTATGTTACTTGAAAATTAAGAAAGAAAGGAGAAAGCTTGTTTTGGCATAGCTTTGGTGTAGTTTCAAATGGCAAACATGACCTCTATTTATAGGTCAAGATTTCTGAATGGCAAGCAAAGGAGATTAGCTTGGATTTGGACAACTTGCCTTAGAGGGCAAGAAAGTCATTTTTGTAATAAATGCAAAAGGAAGCTTCCTTTTAACCATAGTTAATAATTCAACTTGATCTTATCCCATCATAATTACTCTCCATCTGATTTTTATCAGCTCTATCCTTCTTGGCTAGGTGGCAAGGCTTCTAGAAAGAAAGAAAATAAAAAATGACTTGTAATTTTGAAAGTTGTACTTGAAAATCCATGGTTTTGGAGCTCTATGTTTCAAAATCAAACGTATAGCTAGACACCATGGATTTGCAAGTTCTTGGACATTTTGGAAAGCTTCTTTCAAGGGCTACAACTTTCATTTTTTGAGTTTTTTCTAATTCCAAATGGAACTATGTGAAAAAATGCCATGAAGTTTGGAAAAAATGTGAAATTTTAACACTTGAAAATTTTTCTAAGTGTTGAAAATTTTGACTTTTTGTTGACTTTTCCAAATTTCTTGATTTTTTATGATCATGATGGATCATTTGAAATATTTTGATGATTGAAAAAGTTTTATCTTGAAAAATTAGACCAAAAGTCAAAGTTTGACTTTTCAGTGCAGATGAAATTTCATCAGATGATCCAAAAATTGACTGATGAAGAATGTGAACTTCTGTGATGTTTTGAATCCAGAAATTAGGTCAACATGTTGGATTGGAGATATTAAGATCAATCTCCAAGC
This sequence comes from Vicia sativa, assembly GCA_021764765.1. Lineage (NCBI taxonomy): Eukaryota > Viridiplantae > Streptophyta > Magnoliopsida > Fabales > Fabaceae > Vicia > Vicia sativa. The sequence continues at coordinate 69,739,892 of CM038792.1, forward strand.
AAAAAGGTCATTCATTGATCAGAAAATCAATGATTGCTTATCCTCGATGAAAACCCTAATTGGTCGATCCTCGATAGATCATGAGAAAAAATTGGATATTTGAATATCAGAGGTTGATGATTTGATCAAGATGGATCAATTGAGGTGAGTGAAACTCAAACCCTAATTGATTACCTCTTGAATCAGATGAAAAATTGATAAAACCCCTAATTTTGACCTGTAGAAGCTATACCCGATTAATTCTGTTCTGAACTGTTAGTGATGCAATGATGCAAATGTATGGTGGTATATTAGGTCAAAAATTGGGGTATGACAGATGCCCCTATTTAAGTTTCTTTAACCTGAGATATGAAGATGAATATCTTCGTCTCAATAGGTGTGAAGAGACTTAAATATCAGAACACGCAAATTTTGGACCTAAGATACCAAAAGATGCGAGTGATGCAAAATGATTGCAGAAATTTCACCCAGGAGATATCAAAGAATGACATGGTGGGGAGAAATTTGTGAGGATGACTCAATCTATCTAAGAAAAGAGAATCCTGTTTGTTGGGAAACAAGCAATATGTTTCACTGGGAAAATAGATTCACAATGCATGTGAATATCTATTTCTCTTTAGGAAACGAGAAAATTACCTTCTGTCAGCCTTGTGACAATGTTTAAGGTAAGTGAAGATGATATTACCAATTATCAGCCTTGTGATAGTTTATGGTAATGAGTTCTGAAGATATTACCAATTATCAGCGAAGTGATAACTATAACAAGGTAATTCTTGAGAAAATTGCTGAGTATTCAGCCTTGTGAACAACAGTCAATGATAGAAACAGATCTCAAATGAGTTTCTATTTTCACAGCTATAATTTTGCCGGGGATCTTTCCCTTGAGAAGATGCGGGCATTTTGATTGAAAAGACACAGTTTTTTTAGACAGAAAGATAACTGCGGAGATTTCTTGAACTTTCATAATTTGAACTTGCTGAGAAGAACAATCGTTTATGACAAGTTTCAAGATGAGAAGGAAATAAGCGGCACGGATGACGAGGCTATTGCTTATTGTTTGTAGGTAGATTTTTTTCTGTGAAATCTAAACCTGAGTTGGTCAGAGACGAGGTTCTATCCAGAAATGAACTGGAAAGAAACGGTCAATCAAGACTTTGTTCCTAATGAGGAATGATCTCAGCTGGGGAATAGGAGGAAAAATATGAACTTTCCTGCTTGGGGATAATCTACTGGAGAGATGACATACCCATATGAGTACATGTAATCTAAACCGGTGATATAGAAGCAAACATTTGAGAAATGCAAAAATGCATTAATGATGCTATTATGTATGAATGATGAATGTTATGAATGTCATATGCATGCTGACGATACTTGACAAGGACAACAAAAAGGTATTTGGGAAAAGGACTACGTCACAGTTCAAACAAATACTCGGAAAAATCTGCAGCAATAGTGTAGACGTTACTGATGAAGGATCTGAGTTGCATGCTTTAAACTTTCCGAAAAAAGGCATTTCATTGGAAACTTTGTTGGGAATTCTTTTTGGATAAGAATACCATCCTTTGATGATCTCTGCTGAGGAGGAGAAGACTTACTTAGCAATTGTTCTATCTTCGGAGGTGAAACACTTTATGGAGAAAAGCGTTGAAGTTCCTTCCGTGTTCATAGTTCAAAGGAAAATTTGCTTTTATTTCAAAAATTTGAAGTAAAAATTCATTTAAAACCTTTTTAGTTTCAAAAAGTGATTTTCACAATAAAAGGCGTTATTTTGCAAAACAGAATAAAGCAAAATTGCAAATAAAAGGCACAAGGCTCAAATGTTATTGATAGAATGGTAATCGACCAAAGGCGTGATTCCATGAGCTATTTAAAGTTGGAAATGATAATTTATTGGGAAAAGGCTACATTGAAAGCAAATAACCGCTATTATCCCTAACAACTTTGATTCCAACTGTTGTTGCTTGGAAGATTTGATTGAAGATCCGTTGATGGAAGTTTCTTGATTTTGACAATCTGACGATCACGATTACTTTGTCATTTTTGTATCCTTAATTTTTGCATAGATTGTCTTTTCAAGTTTTCAATCTATCGGATAATTTCATTTATTGTCTCTAATTTTACGGACCGCCTTTTCGAGTTTTAGGTCCACCAAGCGCTCATTTTGCCTAAGCCGCCCTTTTCGAGTTTTCGACTTACAGAAATTCTTTTGTTTTTTAGACAAAGTATTTCTTGCGCATCAACATTCACGGATGCGGTTCATCACCGTCCATGGTTATGAGAGTCATGGCACCGCCGAAAAGCTTCTTTGACGATGTATGGGCCTTCGTAATTAGAGTCCATTTGCCCTAGAATCGGTTGAAAAATGAGAATCTTTTTAAGCACGAGGTCGCTTTCTCGAATTCACGAGGTCGGACCTTTTGTCAAAAGCTTTCTTCATCCTTCTTTGATATAGTTGTCCATGACCTGAGGCGTCGAGCGTTTTTCTTGATTAAGTTCGGTGGTCATATACGCTTTGACACCATTCGGCCTCGGATAACTTAGTTTCCATGAGAACTCTCATTGTGGAATCTCAACCTCTACGGGAACCTTGCTTCCATGTCGTATACTAGAGAAAAGGAGTTCTTTGTAACACCCATTTCTATGTTTATTATAAAATCAGTCGGAATTTTAAACTAAAAACATGGGATGCCACATTTCAACATTAACAACACAAATAGATAAGATACATAACACTTTTTAGTTCGGAGGATCTCATAACAACTTTTTATAACTTTCAAACAAAATACTTTTTATTACTATGTAATGGAATTCATAGTTATACAACTTCATATATTTTACTAATAACAACTAGAAACATCTGGTTCGACTTTCAACATACTTAACAACTTTTTATTTCACAACATCACTTAGGATTCAACAAAATATACTAATAACAACTAGAGTCAACAATATAAACAACATAGACTAAACGTCCCCAGTGTTACGTATCAGAGCAAAGACACCGACTTGGACCAACACCAACTAATTCTTCCATTCTTGAATACACCACGCGTTACCAATATAAAGGTAACGACCAACAAAATAGAAAGGGTGAGATATCGAATAATATAAGCGAAAGTACGATAATTCATATGCTTAGGTAAAGGAACATACAATAATTACTACTTAAATCGATAACATATAATATCTACCAAACAACATAAAGTCAACAACATATAATATCCACCAAACAACATAGAATCAACAACATATAATACCCACCAAACAACACAAAATCAACAACATATAACAATAACAACTTATAACAACAACTTATAATTTTAACATCTTATAATAACAACAATCCGCAACAATAACAACTTATAATAACAACAACTTATAACAACAACTTATAATAGTAACATCTTATAACAACAATAATTCACAACTTATAGCAACAACAACTTATAATAATGACAACATCTTATAGATACAACACAACGACGATCAACAAACAACAAATAATAACAACAACTTTAACACGCGACTCAATATGCACACAACTATGCAAATGCATGTGGATCCATCGGAGTAAAACTCCAACTTAAAAATCATGCCGGGTTATCGAGGCATTTAACAAGGCATAAGGCTTCAACTTTCAACTTGTGTCAATCCAGTTAGCGTGGGTGAGCATAGCTCCAACATAAAAATTGCCAATCGAGCCAACTTAATAATGCAATGTATGCCATGAGACCTCAACTTAAACAACAAATACTCAACAATGAAACAACAACAACATCATACAACAACAACTTAAAATATGCATCAATGGCATCAACTTAGATCAACACGGTCATTCGACCTACAACTCAAACATGTCCATACATTGGGACGATTCAACAATCAACATTGGTCACAGAATGGCAACTTCCAAAACAACTTAACAACGTTGGTCATAAGACCTTCAACTTAATCAACGCATCATCAGCGGCAATTTATAACAACAACACAACAATCATGCATGAAACGCATCAACTTAATCAACACGATCAACTTGGACTTCAACAACAATTAACAACTTTTACACCACACTACTTATAATAAGCATAATCAACTTCAACAATGATTAACAACTTCAACAACCATGCAACTTATAAGTTAACGCAATCAACTTCAACAACAATTAACTAGAGCAACACAACGCAATTCATAATTTAATCCAATCCACTCCATTCTTCAACTTTGGCCATTTGAGCCTCGACTTAGACCATCTAATTCGGACATAAGCGACATCATTCCGGTGTCGGCAATTCAACAACTAACGAGTTAAGGCGAAATAACACTGTTTTAATTAACTACCCGTATACCGAACTATCCCATAAAATTTCGTCCAATTCGACAAACTAAATTCTCCGCTTTATTAGTCCAAGCGTTATTCTCGCACTATTTTCGGTTTTACGCAACATTACTAATTAACTCTAATTATTCTACTAAATAATTATGGCAGTCCATTAATAATTACTGCGTTAATATGGCTCGTTTTACCAATAAGTTTACTTCTTTGGTCACACCTTATGCTACTATTTATTACTTTCTTTTTTACTTCCAACACATTATCAACTAAATAATTCTGCTATTTAATTCAACCACTACTTGTATTTTCACGTAATTAAATGGATTAACATACTACTTTAATTACCACATCTTTCCAATTGACATGCTAGTATTCTTCTCACGGTATATTTATACATTAATGCTATAATAAATTCACGCTACCATTATCAAATAATTACTCCTACTGCTATTATTATTTTCATTATGTTAATTGTATTCTTGTCCCATTGTACTATCCTAACTCCCAAAACATAAGTCTAATTAATTAACCAATCAAGAAACCACGTGCACCAAAATCACGTTGAGGTCCACCCACACGGCGGTCGCCTCACTCTCACTCCAGGGAGGCAGGCGCCTCCTCTTGCCCACGATGTCTCTCTTCCTCATCGTCCATGAGGCGGTCGCCTCCACCCTACGCCACATGAAATTCTCCTTCCTCTAGCAACCGTATGATCTCAACTCAAAATTGCAACAATAATTCATTGGTGATGATGATATATAACACATGGTGATCAATTCAACACAACAAGCTATTCAATTTATTCCAACAACACAAATTTTATCAATCTAACACGATTAAATTATAATTACGTAGCTCTAAACCCCACATACAAACCATCCTACAATCGATTATAAAACCCGAACCCCACTTACACTGTGGATTGATGGGAACTCAATTCGATCGGAATTGGCGAACTCGGACAACAACGATCCTCACTAGCACCTTGTTTCCAACTTTCTTCCTTTTCTCTCTTACATTTTGCTACTACTATGGTTTGGCTAGGTCTTCTCTTTGTTTTGCAAGCAATATTTTCTCCTTATTTCACTAGGTTAATTCAATATATAGTAGCTTCTAATAAAATTGTTTTATTAAATAATTCTCCAAAATACTAATTCTCTCTTATAATTAATATACTACATTTAATTTATTAATTCCAAATAATAGAATAATTCTAGTATTATTTTATTCTAACTATTAGCCTTATATTTCTCCTTTTATATCTCTTATTTATTTAAACCTAATTCCTTCTCTTATAATTAAATCCAACTAATAATATTATTATTATAATAATAAAATAAATAATAATATATTTCTATTATTTCTACTTAACTTAATTTTCACTCTTTTCTATATTTCTAACACCAATAAATAACTCTATTAATTCCACACTTATTTCTAATATTATTTTCAATAATATTCTACCACAAAATTAATTCATCACTAATTATTCTAGTTAATTAATCTCTACTCATAATAATAATTCTCCGACTAAACTGATTATTTCACTTAAATAAACTAGTCCAATAAATAGATACTATTATTCTTAATATTAATCCTCCAATTACACCAACCAAATGATCCGGCTTAAACTTAATAATCCAAATATGTCTCTTAAATAATGCCGATAAATCCAATTACTCCGATTAATTCTCAAACTTCGTCTAATTCCAATAATTAAATCTTTTAATAATTTAATTAACTAATTAATTAAATTGATTATTCTGATTGCCCTGTTGAAGTGCATCTTGTACGATACCCATGCGAGCAAATGGCGCATTCGTGCCATTCTTTATAAGTGATGACCATTTTCTGGACAATCTTCTTGATGTTCTTATTGGCAGCTTCAACGGCGCCGTTCATCTTTGGCCGATAAGGAGATGAGTTATGATGCTCAATCTTGAATTCCTCACAGTTCTTTCATCATTTTGTTGTTCAAGTTCGACCCATTATGCTAATGATCTTACTGGAACTCCATATCGGCAAATGAGGTTGTTCTTGATGAACCTCACAACCACTTGTCTTGTATTTCGTAAATCTTTGCTTGACCCATTTGGTGAAGTAATCAATAGCCACTAGAATGAAACGATGTCCGTTGGACGCTTTTGGTTCGATCATCCCAATCATGTCGATGCCCCATGGAGAAAGGCCACGGAGAGAGGCGTTGAGTAGAGTCGGTGGCACATGGATCTTATCTGCATAGCTCTCACTTGTGACATCTGACATGTTTACAACAATCGATTCCATTGTTATCCAATAGTATCCTGATCTCAAGATTTTTCTGGACATTGCATGCCCATTTGAATGGGTTCCAAAGGATCCTTCATGCACTTCATGGATGATCGTGTCTGCTTTGTGTCTGTTGACATCGAAGCGAGACCATGTCAAAGTTTCTTTTGTATAGCACATCTTCATTCGGAAGAGATTTCTGAAAGCCTCCTTAGAGTTTTCCTATCTTTGTCGATGCCGAGTGGGTACTCCGAGTTTGAAAGAAGCGTTTGATGTCGTGGAACCACGGTTTATTATCGAAGCGGCGATTGAAAATACATATGAGTCTTTTAAGGCGTCGATCGGATCTTAGGCATATCATTCCAATTATTGACTTTGAACATGGAAGATAGAGTAGCCAGGCATCGCCATTCGATTGATCTCGAGGATATGATGCGGTTCAACTTTGTTGAAGAAAGTCAACAAACTTCTTGCATAATCTGTAAGGAATCAAACCAAGATGATGAGTTTCATACTTGTCTTTGATTTGGTTGATCACAAGGCTGAATCTCCATATATATCAAGGATCTTGATCCTCAGTCGATGGCTTCTTGATACCCATGATACAAGCTTCATATGCGATGTTGTTGGTGCAATCAAATAGCAATCTGGCGGAAAGCGGGATATGAGAACCCTCGGGGTAATGATGTTGCTCAATTCCATTGCCAAAGACATTAATTGCTCCATCAAAAATTAAGCCCCATCTAGATTACGGATCGGACCTTCTTGGTAGCGGTTCGTCACAATCTTTCATCTTTAAGTACATAACATCCTCGTCGAAGTCGAACTTGAGAGATTGGTATTCGTTGATCGGTTGATAAGCCAAGTGATCGGCGATAATGCTTCCTGACCGCTTTTGGGCGCGGTATTGGATGTCATATTCGGATAATAGCATACGCCATCGAGCAATTCTTCACTAAGGAAGGCTTTTCAAAACGTGTTTGATTGGATCCATTTTGGAGATTAACCAAGTCGTGTGATTGATCATGTCTTGGCGGAGTTTGAAGCCCATACCAAAGCACAACATGTTTTCTCGAGCATGGAGTAACGAGTTTCATAGTCGTGAACTTTTACTCGGTAGTAGATGGCATGCTCTTTCTTAGGTTTCATCTTTTGTCCAAGCACGCAGCCCATGGAATCTTCTAGCACGGTAAGGTACATGATTAACGGTCTTCCTTGTTGGAGGAATCAATATCGGTGGTTCGGCGTATTCTTGATCTTGTCAAGCGCTTTTGGCAATCTTACGTCCACACAACCTCTTGATTTTGCGGAGAAGCTTGAATATCGGCCCACGTGCGATCATTTGAGAGATAAATCGGAGATGTAATTCAACCGTCAAGAAATCCTCTTACTTGCTTTTACTGTCTGGCGTAAGCATTTCTTGAATAGCCTTGACTTTGTCGAGGTCAATTTCAATACCTCTTTGACTAACGATGAAACCTTGGAGTTTTCGGATCTTACCCCAAGGTGCACTTGTTAGGATTCGTGATGAGAAATTTCCTTAGTCATTGAAACAAATTCAAGAGATATTCTATATGCTCTTCTTGATGTCGGACTTTGCTATCATGTCGTCTACATAGACTTGATCTCTTTGTGCATCATGTCATGAAAGAAAGTAGTCATCCCTTTGGTAAGTTGCGCATTCTTTAACCCAAATGACATTACTTTGTAGCAAAATGTGCCCATGGCGTGATGAAGGATGTCTTCTCCATGTCTTCGGGAGCCATTCGATCGATTATAACCGAAACCGTCCATGAAGGAAAAGGCGTTGAATTTTGGGTGCTATCCACTAGCATGTCGATATGCGGTAGTGGGAAATCGTCTTTGGACTAGCTTTGTTCAAGTCGGTGAGTCAACACACATTCGACCTTTCCGTCTTTCTTGGAGACAGGCACTATGTTGGCTAGCCATTGAGGATATTCGGAGGTGACGAGGAAACTGCGTCGATTGCTTTTGAACTTCCTTTTTGATTTATCGGCCATTTAGGGTGAACTCTTCTCGGTTCTGTTTAACTGTGGACACTCGGGTCTTAATGGAAAATGATGCTCCACGATCTTGGTATCTAAACCCGACATGTCTTGGTAGGACCAAGCGAACACATCGATATTCTTTGAGAAGATCTGTCGGTTTGCCCTTGGTTGGCTTTGGGTAGAGCTCGATGTTTACTTCTTTTTGTCTTCCTCGGAACCTAAGTTGATTGCTTCAAAGGCTCTTTGTGAGGTTGAATGATTCTTTCCTCGGTAAGTAGTCGAGAGATCTCATCCGGGATCTCTTCTTCAACTTCTTCCTCGCGACTTCCTTTGAGGGATTTCAAAGTTGGAGAGCATAGAGTTATTCGTTCAATAGATTTGTCCATCTGCATATTTGATTTGTGTTTGATTAATTAACTCTTCTTTTTCATTTCATTTTTTTTTTGGAAAAGTTAATGTGAAAGTGTATGCAGTTATTATTATTATATATTTTTATGAAGATTTTTATTGTGTTATTTAGGATTATCATTTCCAAGGGGTAAAATAAAAACAAACACAAAATGTGGAATCAAAACAACGCGTTTTATTTATGATTCCAATATGAAACAGGGCCTAAATACAAACTCATTTGTCTTGGGCAAGACAAGAGAAATTATTTAAAAGCTAAACCCTATAAAACATCTCTTCGCTTTGGGCGAGCGAGTTTAAAACAAAAGCAAAATAAACTACTTAGAACTATGAACATTCGAACTGTGAGTTTTCCAATAGTGGCGCACTCCTTGGAAATCGAGGTACTCAGTAGTTTTCCACTTGGCAATTCTTGAATAGACCTTGGTCGTTGGTGAACAGGCTTTGAAGACTACGGACAATTAACCTTGCCTTTTGTGCTCTTTGAAGCGATCTTACCTTGATGGACGGATCGAGAAGCATGGGATACAACATACTTTCTATTGGCATTGTGTTGAATTACGAGGATGTACTCTCAATCTTGAGTGAAGAGACTCATTGTCGGTACTTTCCAATTTATCCGGTGTATCCACGCTCTTGATAATTACGTTGATGTAGTGGTAATTAAGATCTGGTTTAACAAATTCCACGGGCACATTAAAGCAAAGATCTTCATTTGGAACCTCAATCGATTGATGAGATCGGGAAGATCGTATAACTCTTACGGTTGACTAGGATACTCAAAGAATCACCCCATCCAGTTGGTGGATATCTTGATCGATTTTTGAGCTTTCGGGTGCGTGTATTTCACCATGTAGTCAAACTTTCCACTGGTTCTCCCAATCCCAAACTTGGAAGGACGGTGGATTTTCATTCTTTGCAGGGGACATCCTTTGAATTGGTCGGTTGGAGGATAGAGCGGTGCGTCTGATTCTTCACGAGACACATATTGAGTTTGGTAAGATAAGTGCTCCACTCTTCGAATCCGGAGAGATCATCTTCATCACTTCATTGATAAGAACATTAACCTCTTGAAGAACAGGGTTTAAGAACCCCATTGTGGAATACTTCTACGATTGGACGTGTTTCATCCTTTGATTGTCTTTAGAAATCTGGAGCAAAACCAAGCCCGGCCTTTGTCTCGTTGTTGTGGGTTTTATTACTTGTCCGACCGCGACATTACCATCTTTCACTATCTGCCGCTTCTTTGTAAGAGGAGATAGGCGATATGCTTGTAGATTCATCTTCTAACGGATGTCCTTGGGCATGTCCCTTCAACGTCGTTGGGCATGATGAAAGAAAAGTTGGATAAATGGTGACTAGTAAGAAGCTTGTTCACCGATGATGGTTACTAGTTTTCCATTTCTTTGTGAGTTTTAACCGGTGGAGTAGATGTCACTGCTCACCTTGCGTGTATCCATGGTCTTCCTAGCAAACAAGCTGGCATGGTGGCATCCATGACACAGAAAGTGATTTGGAAGGTATGCGGACCAATTGTCATCGGAGATCGACTTGATATGATTTCCTTGACCCAAAGGCCCTTACCACTATATCATTGAACTTCATCGGCGTTCCTTTGTAAGCTAAGCGGCGAGTCATTTTGGCATTACATTTAAGATGAACCGGTATCCACTAATGCGTTGGATGATCGAATTGCAAATCGTTGAGATATGCGAGGCAGTTGTGATCTTTCCTTCCTCGGAAGTTCTTCATCAACTGAAGCTTAAATTGTTGCAATTGCTATGTTGCCTACAATTCCACCAAATTGGTCGGTAGTCACATCGTGATCTACGTAAGCTTGATCTAGTACTTTCATCAAAGCTTCTCGGTGGGCCGAATTGATAGAGATAATATTGAAATCTTGGAGGAGTCATCGGTGATCCTGACTACGCTGCTTTTCTTGATTAGCTTCAAAATTTCATGAAATCGAGTTGACGTTGGTTCCATCGAGCGGTCCATTTGTTGAATTTTAGCGAGGAATCCTCGTGGGGTTCTCGGGAGGTGTATTAGCTGGATTTTGCCTAACAATAGGAACAACAGTGGCTTTGGCGTGGCAGGAGTATGTACTCAATCCGCCACGTTACGTCCAATTTCGGTTATGTGTGACATTGGTGAAAGAGTTGGCATGGGTTTCTCCTTCCCATCTTCTATCATAGTTACCTTTGTGGTAGAATTTTTGTTAGAATTATGGAACGAGTGGGATAAGCAGATCAGAGACTGCGGGACTTTTAGCCGTTGTATTCAATCTCCACATGCTTGGGCATATTGAAGCAGGGGATAATGGCGTTTGCCGGAATTTCGAGTTGATATCGAGACTAAAAGCTCATGCGGAAAATGCCTACCATATTCACGTCATAGTCATTTACGGTTACGAAGATCTATATGTCACCAATGTCTAATACGTTGAATGTACGCTCTTATAGTTGGACATCCTCGAAAATCCTTAAGCGGATCGCAAAGCTGCGTAATCATGTTTAGTGAAGCACCCATTGTCTTTGTATGTATCATGGAGTTGTACCAAGCTTTCTCTTATCGATTCACATCGTGACAAGATACCGATCTGTATTCCTTAGTATCAAATTCACGGTATGTCCCTATGGTAGGAAGTGGATTTGCTTGCGTTGGTTGTATTCCTGGAAAGAAGATTAGACCTTACTAACCTTACTTTAGCTTTTAGTGCGATGCAATGCTCGAGATCATGACCGTGCCCTTGATGAAAGGGGGAATCAATGCCTTTGTACCACCATGGCAATTTATGCAGTGGGAGGTGGTGACCTTGTTTGCACAAGATTCCTTTCTATTAACGGGATATAGTTACGTATGCGTCCGCGGAATTGGATCAAATGTGAGACCACAGGCGCATGGTTGATTGTTGAGCTACTGAGCTTTTGTTGTCGAGGCTATTGAGTTTGTTGGGCTAAGGAGCAATTCCTGTGTTTGGACTTGTATTGTGAACGATGGGTGCTATGGCTACATTGTTGTCGATTGACATTCTTTCGTGGTTTCCTCGGGATACCATTCCTATGTCATGTTCCTTTTTCTTTGGGCGGTTCCATCCTCTTGGTTCCTTTGGAGGATCCTATTTCTTTGACTAAGCGTCTGTTCGAACTCCTTCCTCTAGCCGCATTCCATGTACACCATCTCGGTGAAATCTCAAGGGCTTGGCGATCATTCGTTAAAGTAGTAAAATGGGCCAAGTGTTTAAGAAAACCTTGGTCATTTCCTTCTCCTCTAGCGGTGGGTTGACTTGGGCACAATTTCCCTCCAACGTTAGGCGTACTCTTTGAATGTCTCTTTTTCCTCGAGTCATGGGCCGAGTTGATCCGTCTGGAGCCATGTCAAGTTGAATTTGTATTGTTGGACAAACTTCTCCTAGGTCATTGAATGTTTGGATATTAGCACTTATCAGTCCATGTACCACTTGATCGGCGCATTGTGAGACTATCTTGGAAATAGTGAATTAACAATTGGTGATTGTCATGTTATCGTAGACATCTTCCTAGCGTACATCGTAAGATGACTTTTGTGGACGGAATTTCCTTTATACTTTTCAAAGTGGGGACTTTGAACTTGAGTATCCTTCGCGAGGAACAATCGTGAGCATTCTTCCCAAACAATTTCTTTCACGGATTGTTTTAATCTCAGTGCGTCTTGAGGGTTCTGGAGAGTCTCCATCGGCCCGAGGATTCGTGTTGCTGGATTATGATAGACTTCTTGTCTGCGGTAGTGTGAACTCGGATCTTGAGTTGTCATGATCGGTTGAAAAGTCATAGTGACTTCGGAAAGGTTACTCCATGTTGTGGAGTAAGTGTTGAGATGTAAAGTAGGCACCTCAAGCGTGGTTGTTTGTACACGAGTAGGTTGATGAAACCCGATGCGAAATTGAAAGGCATGCCCATGGATAATCTTGAAGAGTGAACTATTGGCGCAGCAGTTGAAATGGAGTAGTAGTGATCTCACGATCATCGCTTGATTTTGATTGCTCAATGTTGCTTCTTGACTTTCTTGATTATTAGAATTTACCAAAGTGAGTCTCTTTCTTCTTGAAGTGTTGTTCTTTGTGCTCTGACTCAACATTTTCTTGCTCAAAGCCTTCCATTATTTTCCTTCTTTTGAGCAGTATTGTAAGTGCGAGGTTGGTGTGGGCGTGGTGAGAAACTCTAAGGCCGCGACATCTTGGCGATCTTTCTCTTTACGGAAAAAATTCCAAAGATAAGACTCTAAACAATAAACTCGATGTGCAAAGTATGATGCATGATTATGAATGCGGAGAAAATAATTTCAAAATTTACGCTAAAGAAATTTCGGCAAATATTTGGATGGAAAACATTTTTATTGATTATTGAAAGAAGATTACAACAATTTTGCTTTGAGCATAGCTCATACAATGATAAAATAAATGATAAAATTACAATCTAAACTAATTAATCGTCCTCGTCGGATGAAGATCCAAAGGCTTGATGTAGCTTCAACTGACTTGAGTTTCCTTCCCATAGTGAGCTTCGGTTCGACTTTCTCGACTTTTAGCTTCTTGATGACTTTCTTCACTCGTCGAGGAGCGGGATCGTTGGTTGTCATTTCCTCAAGCTTTCTTTTCCTTTCTTTGATGTATCTTTTGATCGTTATCTTTACGTGAATCTTCTCATCTTTCTCCATGAGCCATTCATCTTGGAAGTAAAGCGTCTTTTCATGATCTTTGACTGCTTCTTAAGCTTCTCATTTTCGGTCAGGTCTTAAAGAACTTGTCTTCCAAAGCCTTTTCTCGAGTCTCATCTTGGCCAAGCTTCTTGGTATTCTCCCATAGTCTCAAGGAAAATTGTTGATGGGAATTGAAAACATAGGTTCCTCATAAGCATAAGGCATTCGAATTCCTTTGCTCTTTTCTTCACCAAAAGTGTAGATTTCCATGGCTACATAATTCCTTGCATTACCTTTTCCTTCCTTCGGATGTGATGCAAGCTTATCATTACGGCTTTCAAACCTTGAGAATCTTCCCTTCATGATAGAAGTAGCTTTCTCTTTGTAAAACCAAGAGGTTTACTAGAGTTTGCATACGAGTTGACGTCTACAAGAATGGGTTGTAGTTGATTCCTCCTTCGTACCAATAAGAATGCGTTGGCAAATTCTCCAGACTCTCAATGATTTCCATCTCATTGTCTGAGGTATACCAATGGATATAAATGCGTTAAGAGATATGAGCCTTGAGACCAATGCTAATCGTCTTTGTTTCGCGAAGATAGGAGATTTAGGCAAGTGTGAGACAATCCATTTGAAAAGCAGTACACAACACACGGTAGTTCCATCTCCTTGTGATTCCTATGATTGATGGAAATATCACCAAGCAAAGTGGGAGCAGGTTTCCAATCGAGAAAGATCCTTATGGCGTTGATATCAGCGAAACTTGGGACGTTGAAACAACACCAATCCATAGATGAGTAAAGCTAAAAGCGACTTCATAGGCTACCATCTACCGAAGCGATTTAAGAGCCTTCTCATTAGGAACTTTGAAGTTAGTCCTAAGAGTTTTCCTTTGGTAGTTAGGTTTTTGTCTATCTGATTTCTTTAAGTGAGTCATTGTTCAATGGTGACTTAGGATGGCTTCCAAACCATTGAAAGACTTTATCGATCTTGAGATAGCTAGGATGTGTCGTACTCTTCCAAAGTAGGCACAGCGCTGGTGGGGAAAGTGAAGCAATGATAATTTGGATCGTAAGCGAGCGAAAGTTTTGAAGTCCTTCATCAATGTTAGTGTTCGGGGCAGTTAAAAGAGTTCCATAACATTTTCTAAAATCAGGGATCTTCTACCAAGGATGCTAACTTTTAACTTTCCTACATGGAATCTAAAGCGTATTTCTTGGTGAACCTTCCTCACGGCGTCCATCACTCTAAAATATCACAAAAAGAAAATCTCTAAATTCTTTGGAAATGGGAAGAGAAATGAAGTTTTGAATGAATGCATAGATACTACAAACATGGTTAGTAGTTATACACACGCGATTGAGAAATCCGAGCATGAGGCCAGCGATAAGAACCAAGCGTGGGTAAGTTCTAGGGCTTATTCATCTATGAAGCGGGTTCTTGATAATCTGAGCTCGCTTCTCTTTGAAATATTATCGGTTTGTTGAATACGAAGTCGATAATATTTTCAAGAAAACTACTTTGATCGTAGTCTGCATGACAATTATTCTAAACTACGCTGAATAATCTACCATCCTAAATGGCGGGATGGGTTATGTGTTCTCTGACCACTCGACTTTGCAAGTTCTCTTGAAAGCAAAATGTCTTTGCAAATACTTGCTAAACACAAATACTCCAAAACAACCTCCTTTGAGAGAGGGATCTCAAATTAACTCGTAAATCTTGAGACTTCTCAGTTAATAGGACTATACCCCACCTAGATCTTAAAATGTTTCTTAAATCAGGGTTAGGATTTCTTTCCATTAGATGAAATCGCGAAAACACACAATAAAGAAAAATAAACATATGCACATATGCTGACAACCTCTTTTCTTTTTGAAAACAAAAAGCTTGGTGCTCTTGAGCGAGTCACATTTTTGAAAATCAAAATTCAGCGTACTCCCAGTAGTCGCCATTTTTAATTCGTTAAAAGTGGCGGGGAATGAATCTGAATTGGTTCTGGCTCAAAACAATTTACTCTTTGATTTGTTTATAAAGATGCATGAGCATCAAGCTTTATTATTTTCAACACAAGATAATGATTATGAAAAAGGGAAAATTGTTAATACCCTCAATTGATATGATATGCATTACGACTAAGCGCAAACTAGGCGTAGCGCATTGGGGGATCGGGTAAGGGGTTTGTTATATAAAGGGAATAGATGGAGCACCCTAAATATATATAGTTATAGCTTTATATATGAATATGTTTGATATGTTTGTGTGTTTTAATTACTATTTCTATGATTGGGAAAGTTTCTCCTTTGGATTTTAAGAAGGATAGATTATGTGGGATCCTAGGTTTTGTTATTATATTGCTCATAAAGATCATTGGATCTTACGCAGACATATCCCTTAATGGGAATTAGAGCATTTGTAGCTCGGATCTAAAGGGATCTATGGTTTATTTGGTTTGAGGAGAAAGAAATTTTCGGCAAGGATGAGACCTTGTGCCTACGTATTCTCAAAGGATGTTAAGAAAGTCGAGACAATGGTTCCCACTTATGCTAGTGGAAGTGTGGAGTTATTAAGAGACAAGGCAGAATGTCATCTTAATGAAAAATGTATCTAATCTATTTCATCACACATTTTGAAAGTTTGGATCTTTTAGGTGCGTAAGTTATAGGTGTTTTGCTTGAGTGTCAAGCGTTACCACTACGAGTTTTAGAAGATGTTTTGAAAGATGATTGAATCTTTTAATTGTAAGCATTGGGTGTTTTGCTTGAGTGTACAAGCGTTACCACTTACGATTAAGAGATGTTTTGTTTGAAAAGAGTTTGAAAAGTTTTTGATTGTATGTGATGTGATAGATGAGATACTTCTTCCATAGAGATGATAAATGTCTAAATCTCGAGGAGAAATTGATTGGATTAGGGATGCTTTTAAGAAGCCCATGGGTCCTTATTGTAAGCCCGAGAGGCATCGAGGTCATCGAGGGTCCTTGTATGGCTCGAGAGGAAGCTATAGGGTATGGATGGCTTTGGCATTAAGAGGGATTTCAGGAAACCATCCTCTTAGGATTAAGACAATTTCACGAAATTATACTCTCGGGTTCTATCCTAGCAGGTGATTCTTTGTATTGGAAGCCCATAGGAGGTTTGTTAAGAGATTTCTGGTCTCTTTCTTGTTTGATGCCCAAGGCTAAACTCGATGAGGAGTTCTTTTGAGCGAAGCGAGAGGCTAACTCGGCGGGGTGTTGTCTTATGTGAAGCCTAAGCGGAGGCTAAACTCGGATGAATGAGTTTTCTTATATGAAGCCTAAGAGGAGGCTGAACTCGGATGAGTTACCTTGTACAAAGCCCAAGGAGGCTAACTACATGGGGAACCTAATGGTTAGACTAGTTGTTATGTTATAACTAGGCAGTTATAACAAGCGTATGAAGTTTATTCACGAATTTATGAAGGAAATATAAACAATGCGTGTAAAGTTTATTTTACAAGAGTTTATGAAGGAAATATAAACAAGTTGTGTAAAGCGAGCGTTTAAAAGTGCAACTTGATTATTTACAAGTTTGAATTGTACAAAGGAAGTAAATATGTACGAGAATGAGTATGTATGTACAAGGAGGTGTGGATGTACATAGGAGGGTTGGGACTTACATCGTAAGGGGCCGTTGGTTTAAGCAGTTTCAAGAATAATGCTCCTTTTAATACCAATGTATTATTCGATATATATCTAAGCGAAATGAAAACAAGCGGACGAGTTTATGCGTACTTGATATTACAAAGATGTTAGTATTATGTACAAGTAAAATAGATGTGTACATAAAGAATTGGATGTACAAGTAATTATGTACATAAAAGAATTTTGGGACTTACAGTGAGGCCCGTGATCGGTTAAGAAATTCGAGAAAAAGAGTTCGGTTTTATCTTCAAATCGGATCGATCATGGAAAAAAGAGTGTAAGTTTGTTGAAAAGTTTTGAAAAGATCTTGAAAGTGTTTTTGAAAGATGAAGTATACTTTGTAACACGGTGGAAATGACTTTGTAGGTTTTGTATCGCAAATGTCTGGATAACAGAGTCATACCGACTTTTCTTTTATCCAATTAAGGGAAGGTAAAAGTACAGAAAAAGACCTTCGTTAGATTACGAGTAAGGAGAAGGTTATGAAAAGGGAAGGTATTAGCACCCACTTTCCATCCGTGGTTATCTCGGGCTCTTAGTTGCTCTTAGATCACTTTAAAATTGTGATTTACGTGTTTGACAAAATGTTTTGAAAAGGCATTCGCTTTGACTTTGTAATGATTCATGTAGGAATGTATACAAAGTGTTCGGAAATATTTCGTTTTGAAAGAGTTTGAACTTTGACAAAAGTGTGTTGTGTGAAAAGTATTTTGATTTGAGCAAGCAACTAAAGTCTTACTACTTTCGAGAATTGGTCGTTTTCCATGTTGTTTCGTTCCTTTAGAATAGTGCTATCAGTACCATTAGTTGGTAGGTAACTTTCTATTAAATTGGATATAGCCAGAAATTCGAAGGGACATCA